>CM034005.1:8809579-8864795 GCA_019603395.1 Cyrtorhinus lividipennis
CCTCGAGAATGTCTCTAGACCCAAATCCGGAGTACGACGCTGTTGCCGCCATCTTCTACGTCATCACCAATGACGTGCCTCCAGACAGCACCATATCACCAATGATCACTGGTGAGTTTGGCCCGACGGTCCACTGAGCTGTGTCTCCCAGCATATTTCTATTGGTTTAAGACTTGTATTCTATGATTTTACGCGATCTAGGCGTGTTGGGTATCATTTCGTACTAAATTTTGGACGCTGAATTCAATGATGTGTGTCCCAGAACGATTGGTTCCCACCGGAAGAAGTTATGGGTCAAAATGGGTATGTATCCACCCATTTTGTGTGTCAGGATTTCTGGTGCCTAGGCGTGTGGGGTATCATATTCCACTAAATTTTGGACCCTGAATCGATTGGAATGGGTTGTGGACCCGCACACCCACTGTTTCCCCCATTCGAGGAATAACCAACCCGTGTGTAAGAATTTGCAGATTTTTTAAATAAGTTTCCATGCGCCTGGTCTGACGAATAACCTCATTTCATGCATTTAATTATAAAATTACACTTTTTTAGGGGTTGTGATGGTTGACACCGCTACGGATAAATCTCTCCCAACTGACGATACTTATTGCATTGAACGGGTGCCAACTGAAAAAGACCTTTTCCTACGTTTCCTCAACATCGTACACAACCACGATCCCGATATTTTCGTTGGATATGAGGTAGTTTAAATACTAAATAGTTTATATAGTTCTCCGACGTTGTTTACCGACGACGGCGCATGATCACGGAATGATTTACGTGTCTGCAGATAGAAATGTCCTCTTGGGGCTACCTGATTCAGCGTGGTTACATTATTGGGATGAATTTGTCCAACGAGTTGTCTCGTCTTTTGGAAAATACCACTTCCAAAACTGACCCTACGGCCACTATGAAGGATTACGATATCAGAATCAGCGGTCGAATTGTACTCAACGTGTGGAGAATGATGAGGCACGAGGTGAGCATGAGCCTTCAGCATAGTAGGTATAGTTCTTACTCTAAAATGATTCCTCTGTTCGCTTCAAGCCAATTTAATTTTCAGGTCTCTCTCATGAACTACTCATTTGAGAACATGGCTTACCACATACTACACACGAGGGTTCCTCACTACCCTTTTCAGACGTTGACGTTTTGGTGGAACCATTTGTCTTCCAAGAAAAGGTAGCTTACTATCTTCCTTAGTCTTAAAAAAATTAAAAAATGTGTTTCTTACTTTTTTCAAACTCGATTGCAGGGTTCTCACTATGAAGTATTACCTGACTCGGGTTCGTGGTATCGTTAAACTGCTCGATTCATTGAACCTAATTGGGCGAACCAGCGAAATGGCCAGCTTATTTGGGATTCAATTTTACGAAGTGCTGTCCAGAGGTTCACAGGTCTGTTTAAACGATAAAATATACTTTTTTTTAAAAACAATTTGTCCCATTCTGTCAGATAAAGGTGGCAATGCGGCGCGTTACCATTCGGGAATGCGGGAAGCTTTAAGGATAAGCCCTGTCCGTTTTTGTTGGTTATTCCTTCAATAATAAACCTGTTTGCAAAAAGTTAGTCTCTCCGATTCGGCAAGACATTTTATCTGGGCGTTTCAAAGTTTCTACATCAAAAAAGCTGCAAATTCTTTCACAGGGGTTGGTTGTTCCTCGGACCAGGCGCACGGAGACTCATCTCTCCAACATGAGAAAAATGGGGTAAACAGTGTATGTGGCAGGTCCTAGACCCATTCCAATCGGTTCAGGGTCCAAAATTTAGTGGAAAATGATATCCCACACTTGTAGGTACGTCTCAGCTGGAAAAGCGCCGGGTATTGACGGCATTGATGTCACCATGCTCCGTCGCTCACCGCGGGCATGCAAGGAGGCACGCTGGAGACGTGCTATCTGATCTTGGAGTGGGGTTCCTACCCATAAGAATGAAAGATTGCCAGCATCAAGACATAGGTCAAGCAGGCAGAACGAGATCTGGATGAAAAAAAAAGCTACCAACTCATCAGCTTGTTGCCCACTCAAGGGAAACTCTTGGAGCGTCTGATCATCAACACCATCCAGCCACAGATCCTGTCGGGATCCCACCCTAACCAACATGGATGCACAAAGGGCCGCAACACAGATGCAATGGGGATCATATATGACATAGCCAGAGCGTTTGATTCAGTCTAGTGGCCACTTGTGATGCTGGAGCTGAGGAACCTTGACATGCCATCAAACATCTACTGCTTGCTCAGGAGTTACTTCCACCAGAGACTGGACGTTATACACACCAAGGGAGGCAGTAGCGCCCTGCCAGTTACAAGAGGATGCCCTCAGGGTTCAGTTTCATGAAGTGCCATTTGTAACTTGGAGTTTTCGAGGTACTGCACAGGCTTCAGCAGGCTGGGTTCATTGTTTTTGGAATGTAGCAGACCAAATAGTTGCTGAAGAGTGGTAGTCCAGGAGCCACCTGTACGACAGGGCAAACCACATGGGTTTGGAGCCACAACCAGAGTATTCCACTTAGGAACGCTTACCCTTGCAGCAGGTGCAGCTGTCATTATTGTCAGCAGAGAACTTGATGCCACCCTGTACACAGAATTGTCTAGTTCCTACGTGGTGTCATTTAAAAATACAAACAGAGAGCATCACCTTTGTGATCATCAGTGTGTACCTGCCACCCTACGCCAGCACCGAACAACATCTGTAACTGCTGAGTAGGACGTCTCCGGCTCTTCAAGGCTGCCGAATAATGATTATGGGTGACTTTAATGCAAAGGGGACAGCTTGGGGATCACATGCAAATGACCTGAGAGGAGAGGAAATCGCTGATTGGATGGCAGCAAACAGTATGATACTGGTGAGTTGGGTGTGATGATTGGCGCCCTCTTGAAGAGGTTATGGGTCATAATGGTTACCTATCTACCAAGTTTGGATGTGTTTTCAAGACCTAGGCGTGTGGGGTATCATTTTTCACTAAATTTTGGACCCTGAATCGATTGGTATGGGTCCGGGACCCGCCACACCTACTGTTTCCCCCATGTTGAAGAAATGAGTCTCCATGAGCCTGGTCCGAGGAATAACCAACTCCTGTGAAAGAATTTGCAGCGTTTTTCTAATTGGAAATATTTGCAAAAGTTGAAATATTCAAGGACATAACAAAATGCACGGCAACAAAATATCTCTTAATATTTCATGTAGTAAAATAAAAGGTATGACCTAAAGTGAGCACGTTGTCTGAGGGTAACAAGGCGATGGGCCTAAGGTGTCAAAGCCCCTTGAACAGTTATTACGTATTATAATCAATGAAAACCATGTTGTTTCACTCTACATCAGTTCAGAGTTGAATCCATGATGCTTCGATTGGCGAAAACCTTCAACTTGATCGCTGTTTCGCCAACTACCCAACAACGAGCAGCTATGCGAGCACCGGCTTGCCTACCTCTCATTATGGAACCGGAATCTCGGTGAGTTCAAGTAATAATTCGTTTGAATTTGTCTTTCTCTGGGCTTACCTATTAGAATGAGGAATGCTTCTGAGCTGGTTGCAGGTTCTACAGTGATCCTGTTATCGTGTTGGACTTCCAAAGCCTCTACCCGTCCATGATGATAGCTTACAACTACTGCTTCTCTACCTGCTTGGGTCGAGTTGAAGAAATCATCGAGTAAAGTTTATTTTATTTATTTACTTATGATAGAAACGGGGCAAACCCAATTACAAAGAACTGAGTATTAACAAGTTTTGACGGTCAGCGCTAGACGAAGGGTTGTAGAGGAGGCGGTCAATAACCTGAGTCAGCAGGGGGTTCGAGGTAGAGATGGTGGAAGAGAGGCGAAGAAAGAACGTTGATGAAGGGAGAAGATGTAGTGACTTGGCGAGGGATACGGCTTAAAGGATGGTGGTACAAGTAGTTTGTGGCAGAAAAGGGGACTGCAAAGAGCGTAGCAGAGCGAGAAGCGAGGCGAAGCACAGAGAAACCAACACGAGCCAGAAGAGCAGGGTCGATGCGACCTGAGAGCAGACCGTGCAGGAATGACACATTGGTGGCAGTCGCTCGGGGACAGCAGGTTGAAGCTGCGAGCCAGCTTAATTTCTGACAGTTGTTTGCCTCTGTGTGGACATCACTGCCAGGAATCCGTTTACCAACACCTTACCTGGACGCAACCTGTGGATATGCAAGGACAGGAAAAGAGAACTGATTTTATGGGTCACCCCCTACCCGCGGTCCTTTCCTACCTCGCGTCTTCCTTGGTGGCTGGAGAATGTGGTCCTCTGACAAGCCGATCAGAGAGATTAGAGACCTTGTGGTGGCTGCTGTTGAGTGCAGGTTCCGAGGGCCGAGTTCTCCAGCTGGGTCTTTTGAGTGTGCCAGGCCGAACTTGAACTCCGAGGGTTCGACTCGCGATCTTAGAGGTCTTGTTGGGTATCGAACCACTCACTTCATCTTTCGGACATAGAATCCTTTCTTTGATTTCTTCTTCGTTCTTCCTGGGCCCAAAGTTAGCGGAAGTTTTCCTTTGAGCCCACCCCTCAGCCAATCGTCTGATTTCAGGTGTCCCCAAAATTGTACCAAACTCCTGGAGGGGGTTCGAAGGAGCATTTTTCGGCGGTGAAGCAGACTGTAGTTGGATCTTGGATCCTCCAATCAGGCGATGGGCGGTGTTCACCCTATTGCTGAGTCGCCAGGCACGTGGTTTCGATTGTGCCTTGTGTCCAAAAATGTTTCAGCACTCGAGTTTTCTCCCGTGTGAAAATGCCTCGGTGGCTTCCTTGCGGCAGCGATTGTCGGTTTTTATTTCACACGAATTGTGTCTTCCGGCCTGAGCGTACGACTTGAAATTGTGCGGTTTAAAGTCGTACAGAGAGCTTGTAAGCCAGGTACCGGATAAAAGCCTTAAAACTCGATCAATCTGCTCAGAGTGACACTCGGCTCCAAATCACTGACGCATACTCCAGGACAGGCTGCACAAGAGTCTTGTAGAGAGATATGAAGGCTGATGCTTCGGAGAAGTATCGGGTATTGCTTGATGAAGCCAAGTATGCGCATGCCACGGGATGTTACCTGTGCTATATGGCCAGAAAAAGAGAGCTCGGAGTCCAATACCACGCTGAGGTCAACAATCGTTTTGATCTAGCAAGTGACTTTGATTCATTGAACTCATCTTAGTACGGGTCCATTCATTACTAAACGTCTGTGTAAAATCTCCTAAATATTGTGATTTCAGGAGCGATCGGTTTACTTTCGGTTGCACTGAACTGGTTGTCTGCCCAAAAGAAATTCTCAACATGAAAAACCACGTGACTATCAGCCCCGCTGGCGTCGTATTTGTCGGCCCTGCTGTCAAAAAAGGAGTGCTACCTTGCATGTTGGACGAAATTTTGGAAACCAGATTGATGGTTCGCGGTTTTTTTGTGCGTGCCCTTGTTGCCGTTTTTCTAAGCTTTACTCGTGTCATTCTGATTGAGGTTTATTTTTGTAGGTAAAGAAATCCATGAAAGCTCACAAAAATAACAAAGCACTACACAGGATCTTAGATGCCAGGCAGCTTGGCCTGAAGCTGATTGCCAACGTAACGTATGGATACACTTCGGCCAATTTCTCTGGTCGGATGCCATGTATTGAGGTGAGTTTTCATCAAAATGTACATCTTAGCTGTGGTTATTGAAATTGCCTCAAGTGCGGACCATTGGTTGGTTATTTCAGTGTATTTCAGCCTTCATCCTTCCTGAGCAGCATGGTCGTTCAACCTTCTCACCTTTCAGGAGCACGCACTTCAGGCCATTGGGGATGGCTGCCGGATGGATGTGATCACAATAGGTTTTACCAAAGCCTCTGACAAGCTCCCACACAGGTCTTTCTTTATGTCCTTGATGGAATGGGGTTTTACGGTAGTCTTCTCGCTTGGATTGGCTGTTACCTTGCTGGACGTGAGCTTTGAGTTTGGGTTGTCTGAGTCACCTCCTTCGGGGTTCCACAGGGTTCACATCTGGGACCCCTGCTTTTTACGGTGGCTGTTGATAGCATTGGCTCTGTCATTAAGAACTCTTAATTGTCTTATCTATGCTGATGTCCTGAAGCTCTTCAAGTGCATTTTGGACCCTGCAGACTCCAATCTACTACCAGCTGACCTCCTTCTGTCTCACAGAGGTGCAGCCTTAATGGCTTGGCTCTAATGTGCACCATCTCTACTTTCAGCTGCTCTTCCAACCCACTTCTTCTTTGCGACTACATTGATGACACTCCTCTTCCCTGACTCGTGACCTCTGTGCAGCTTGACTCGCAGCTCTCCTAACCACAACTCGGGGCACGCGGGCCCTTGGGTTCCTGAAGCGCGAATTTTCGCAGGTACCTGCTCTTATCACCTTCCATTGCTCCATCGTGTTGCCTTTCTGGAATACGCGTCTGTGGTTTGGAGCCCTTTCTACGCATGCCATGTGGAGCAGATCGAGCGTGTCCTTAGGGCGTACCTTCGGTTCCTCGCCCATAAAATTGGTGTTCCTCGTGAGGAGGTCGACTACTTACCTCAGCCTCCGGTTCCGACTGCTGAGACCTGCCGGTCGCCGAAAATCGCTGATCTATCTTTCCTGCATGGCCTTCTCCACAATCGCGTTGATTCTCCACACCTTCTCTCGATGGTTTCGCTCCTGGTCCCCTGGCCTGCATCCCGCTCTGCAGCTCCCTTCTTCGTGTCATTTTCGTTGACCAACTATCAACACCATCGCCCTTTGTCGCCTGTCTCGCCTCGCCAATCTCCTTGCTGACTCTCCCCCTCATATTGATTTATTCGCCGCTTCGATCTCATCTCTGAAGACATCACTTCTTCTGGTTATTCCTTGAATAGTCAACGTGCGCCGTCCGCGCCGTTTTTGGTAGTAGAAAATTTTCCAAAAATCTGAAATTTTGATCAGGGGTCTGTTCCCGGCTCTAGTTGGTCCTCGAAACGTTTCAACCCGATCGGACCAAATTTTTCTTTTTTTTTTTTAGTTACATGCAGCTCCATCGCGCATATGGTGAGAAAGGTGAACTAAAAAATCCGAAAAAAATCAAGTTTTACACCACTTATAACGCATCTGATGATACGTTATCAGATGAACTGCATACCATGGACGCATTGTTGACTTCCTGCAGATTTTGAAATTCCATTTTGAACGCTCCTGAATTGCTGGCCGTTGCCTCGTCAATCTGGCAGCTACTTCGTCTATTTTTGAGCTGAGGAGTGAGTTTAGTGCCGGAATAAAACCCCTGCGAAAAAGAATACTTGGCGCATAAAGGGGGGATTTTTAGGATGAAATCATACGCATTGAAGTAATAGAATAATTGAAATATCATGATGAAGGCATCAGAACAGAAAATCTAAACCAATATGAAATTAGTATCCACGATTGTGGGCCTAAGAGGGAAGTTTTTTTCTTGCCTGAATAAGAATTTTGGTTAGTTATTCCTTTCAAGCAAAATTTCAATATCTCCGATTCGGCCCAAAATTTGTTTCTGGGCGTTTCAAGATGTCTAGATTAAAAAAAAAAAAAAAAACGCTGCAAATTCATACACAGGGGTTGATTATTCCTCGGACCAGGCGCATGGAGACTCATTTCTTCAGCATGGGAAGACAGTGGGTGTGGCGGATTACCAATATTTTTATATCGATATTTCTCCATTTAGTAGAAGACTATTTTCCAGAAATCTGAAATTTTGGTCAGGGACCCGTTATTAGCTGTAGTTGGTCCTCGAAATTTCAGCCCGATTGGACCAAATTGAGGGAGGGGGTGGGGGTAAAAATGTGTTTTTTGAAAAATGGATTTTTGAGATTTCTGGTCCTACCTAGGCGTGTGGGGTATCATTTTCGACTAAATTTTGGACGTTGTATCCAACGAAACGGGTCCCGGAACGATTAGAGCCCACCGGAAGAGGTTATGGGATCAAAATGGCTACCTAACCAACTATTTTGAATGTGGGTTTTTGAGATTACTGGTACCTAGGCGTGTGGGGTACCATTTTCCACTAAATTTTGGACCCTGAATCGATCGGAACGTGTCCGGGACCCTCCACACCCACTGTTTCCCCCACGTTAAATACGTGTTTTCGAGATTTTTTTAACAAGTTTTCGTATTATCTTAGGGCTTGATGGTATAATTAAAATATAATCACAGGGGAAAAGGGGGTGTGGCGGGTCTTAGACCCATTCCAATCGATTCAGGGTCGAAAATTTAGTGGAAAATGATACCCCACACGCCCAGGTACCAGAAATCTCGAAAACACATTCGAAATAGTTGGTTAGGTAGCCATTTTGATCCCATAACCGGAGTACCCAATTTGACCCATAACCTCATCCAGAAAGCGCCAACCGTTCCGGGATTCATTTTATTGGTTTCAGCGTCCATAATTTAGTGGAAAATGATACCTCACACGCCTAGATCGCGAAAAATCACGAAAATCCATTTTTCAAAAAACACATATTGGCAATCTAGGCGTGAGAGGTATTGTTATCCACTAAAATTTTGATGCTGAATCCCATGAAGTGGGTTGCAGGACGATTGGCGCCCACCCGAAGACGTTATGGGCCAAAATGGGTAACTTTCTACCCATTTTGAATATGTGTTTTCGAGTATTCTGGTACCTAGGCGTGTGGGGTATCATTTTCCACTAAATTTTGGACCCTGAATTGATTAGAATGGGTCTGGGACCCGTCACATCCACTGTTTTCCCCATTTTCCCCATGTTGAAGAAATGAGTCTCTCCCTGTAAAAGAATTTGCAGCGCTTTTTCCCTCATTTCTACTAATTGGCGTTCTTCCCCTATATCGTGAATCAATCATGCAGAATAGCTTTCGGCACTGTTTCAAGGCCACATTAAGCTAGCACATCTGAAAACAATGTCAAGGTAATACGTTGGGTAGTGTATAAGAAATGTAAGGGGTTTTAATGAGCGCATCAGAAATGCCAAGTGCCCTTCATATTCAAGTCAAACTCACCTCAATACTCGGCGGGTCTTTCATTGGTTCAAAATGCTGAGTTCCAATTGAACTTTGAGAATTGAAAATGAAGGAAGACTGCGACGACAAAGCTGGATTCACAAACTCCTGGCACCCGTCGTCAACGATCCGCTGAATTGAGTGTTCTTCAACGGACGCTTTAGTTTTTTTCAAGTTCTCCAACCAGTCTTCTGCCATTTGGCGCGATGGGGGTGACAACAATGGCGTCAGAGCTACAGATGCCTTGGAAGACAAATAGCTCAGTAAGCGGTCACTTGACGTTATAGTTGCTGGGCTCAAATCGAAAACATTCGCGTACAAAAGTTTCTGCAGCTCGTCCAGTCCACAGCCAAGTTCACCGACGTGTTCGTCCAAATCTCTGGCAAAATGGCTTTTGACCGTCACTCTCGTAAAGCCCGTCTCTTTGCACGAGGGAAGATCCAGAGCGTTTCCATAAAATGGCACTTTGATCGGTAGAACTCGTAGGTCGTGAGTGTTAGCGTTCTCTAAAACTGACATCGGGTTTGGTGGTGATGTCGATAGGGTGAAGCACTTTGGAGTGCGACTGTCGGTACTTTTAGCATTGGACAGAGTTGAGATCACCTCAGAGTCGTCCACCACTGATGTGCTGGACGCTTCAGCATCACACACGTCATCAAACGGCATCTTCCTCCTAACTCGTTTCTCATGTGCTCCACAGGAATGGGTCTCCTTTTGAGTTTTACTCATCGAGTCGCCACCTTCAACGTAAATCCACTCTTAATTTCAACGCTCAACAACAGAAACAAACTCCCAAGAGCATGCAAACAATAAACAAACTCCTCTTACTCAAATTAAAACCAGCTTCAAAACTTGATGAAGACGTAGAATTTTTGTACCGGCCAATTTGAGAAGTATCAGGAAAAGAAGAAGCGAATTTCTTGTAGTCTTTTGAAGTCACTAAGATCAAATGAGTTGGAATTTTGACATCCTTCAGGACATGCTGGTTCGGATGGATTTGACGTTCTCTTTAGGGGAGATTTTTGAACTTTGACGCCCAACGGATTGTAGCGATTAGGTGTGGAAGGTTTTTGTTTCCTTTTTGGCTTCTTCGGTGTGGATGATGTTGAAGAATCGCCTGAATCATCGACGTTGCCGTCAACGAACATGATGTCACTGTTATTTCCAGAGCTATTTGAAGAGTACCTGTAATTAAAGAGAACTAATCTGTGATTCAATACCATTCATATAGAGCATTTTTTAATACGAGGGTCATTCAGAAAGTAAGATTAAAACGCTGCAAAGTCATTCACACGTTGGTTATTCCTCGGACAGCCCATGGAGACTCATCATCAACATGGGGAAAATGAGGAAACAGTGGGTGTGGCGGGTCGTACCCATTTCAATCGATTCAGAGATTAGTGGAAAATGATACCCCACACGCCTAGGTACCAGAAATCTCGAAAATAGATATTCAGAACGGGTAGATAGATACCCATTTTGACCCATAACCTCTTCCAGTGGGCGCCAATCGTTCTGGGACCCATTTTGTTCGATTTAGTGGAAAATAATATTGTAACGATTCATATTCTTTGTTAATAATTTATTACAATTGTTCACTTGAATACACTGTTCACATTCGCGCACTTACACAATGACACAATCACAATACACGGTTGTAAGCGGTTGTTGCACTATTTATAATATGGCACGATTCATAGCACAAAGCAAAGCGTTTATATTCAGACTCCGAACTGAACTGAACTGCGCGGCGTTCCTGGGTCCCTTTTATACTGGCTGCCTTGGTCAAGTTCCTTCTTGAACCTTCCCTGGTTCTGGGAACTCGACCTGTTGTCTCGAGCAAATGGGAAGGTTCCAGCCAATTTGATACAACACATGAATGTTTGAGAGCTACCCTTAGCCCTTCACAGGTTGTTGACCCTGCAACGCCGGCAGCCCATTTGACGGGCGCAGGTGCCAGCTCGCAACAATATCCTACACATCTTGATCGCCAAAAATGACAAAAATCCATTTTTCGAAATACAGAATTTGACCCCTACACCGCCCAAATCTGGTCCGATCGGGCTGAAATGTTTTGAGGGCTAACTAGAGCCAGAAACGAGTCCCTGACCCGAGTTTCTGATTTTTATAAATTTTTCTACTACCAAAATCGGCGTGGACGGCGGACGAACATTTGCTAATTTTGATCTAGACACTTGAAACGTCCAGAAAAAATTTTTGGGCCAAATCGGAGAGATTGACTTTTTGCATGAAAACATGGGTTGATTATTCAAGGAATAACCAACCAAAAATCAATGACAAAAGGAGAGGAATGCTGACTGGTGGTGTGTCCCTTCTTCACGACAACGCCATACCCAGGACTTGCTTGTGTCGTTTGGATGGAAAGTTGTGACCCATCCACCATATTCACAGGACTTGACGCCTTTGGACTTCCACCTTTTCACCAAATTGAAGGAGTTCTTGGGTGGAGAACGTTTTTCCAACGACGAGGAGGTGAAGGAAACTGTCGAGAAGTGGTTTTTGGGGTTGGAGCATGTGTATGACGAGGGCATAAAAAAGCAGCTGCCCAGGCTGAAGACATTAGTTGAAGTTGGTGGCTATTATGTAGAAAAATAAGGACATATTTTCCTACATTTTCTCAAAATTTGAATAAAATATATGCATTTTTCGATTTTCACCAGCAGTTGTAACCTTACTTTCTGGATGACCCAAGTGAAACTCAACACAACGCACCGTATAGTCATTTCAATAGAATCATTCTGCGAGCAATCATCCTCGTCGCTGTCTGTAATGTGGAACGGCAAAGTGAGATCGGCGTCGTTATCTTCACCTTCACTTGAAGACTCATCTAGTTCTCGACTTATTTGGGAACCGAGTACACTGCCTTCCTCGAATGCAGGGCTCCCTGCCTCTTCATCAGCCCAATCATCAGCGAGATTTTCAATCAGCAACATGTCTTGAGTGTCCACTAAAAAGAAAAAAAAAAATTGCTGCAAATTCTTTTACAGGGGTTGGTTGACAGGATTATTCAAGGAATAACCAACCAAAAAGGTCAATGTCCGTCCGCCGTCCACGCTGTTTTGGTTGTAGACAATTTTCTAAAAATCTGAAATTTTGGTCAGGGAGACGTTTCTGACTCTAGTTGGTCCTCGAAACTTGGGTGCCGATCGTTCTGGGACCCATTTCATTGGATTCAGCGTCCAAAATTTAGTAGAAAATGATACCCCACACGCCTTGGTACCAGAAATCTCGAAAACACATATTCAAAATGGGTAGATAGATACCCATTATGACCCATGACTTCGTCCGGTAGGTGCCAATCGTTCTGGGACCCATTCCACTGAATTCAGCGCCCAAAATTTAGTGGAAAATGATACCCCACACACCTAGATTGCAAAAAATCTCGAAAATCCATTTTTCAAAATACACATTTTGTCCCCTACTCTGCCCAAATTTGGTCCAATCAGGCTGAAAAGTTTTGAGGACCTACTAGAGCCGGGAACGGACCTCTGAACCAAATTTCTGATTTAAAAAAAAATTTTCTACTACCAAAGTCGGCGTGGACGGCGGACGGACATTGGACATTTTTGACCTAGACACTTTGAAACGCCTAGAAAAAATTTTTGGGCAGGATCGGAGATTGACTTTTTGCATGAAAACATTATTCCTTGAATAATCAACCAATAGCACTAATAAGCATTTGTAGTTGTTGTTAACAGTCCCGTCAGGAGCGTGCAACACTTACAAAGTGGATAAGTTCTGTCAGGATTTCCTGAGCCGAGAGAAGCCACAGATTCATCACTCTGCGTATCAATTGAAACCCTTCCTCTTCTGCACCGTTCCTGGAAATTGTTACTGCGTGAATAGTCATCATCCACGTTCAGAGGCTGTAATGATAACACAACCCCACAAAAAAAAAGTCAAAGTCCATGAAAGCAACCTGTGGGGTTTTATGTTTTTTGGGTCGCTGATTTCAAATCAATTGCCAGTTTTTTCAGATCAGATCGCTTACAAGATCATTTGAAGGTCAAATGTAGAAAATATCGCTTAAAAAAATCTGAAAAAATCCAGACATAGGTTTTTTAGAATGCTGAATCCAAATCCGGTGTCGGTTGACCTTCATGAGGTCAAGGTCAAGGTCATTTGAAGGTCAAACCAACAAAATAACCTCAAAAAAAATTGTAAAAATTTATGTATGTGTTTTGAGGGTCGCTGAATCCAAATCCAGGGTTGGTTGGATCATGTCTGGTTATCTAAAGGTCAAATTTTTACAATTTTTTTGAGGTTATTTTGTTGGTTTGACCTTCAAATGACCTTGACCTTGAACTTCTGAAGGTCAACCAACACCAGATTTAGAATCAGCGTTCTAAAAACTTTTGTCTGAATTTTTTCAGATTTTTTAAGCCTATTCTTAAAATTTGACCTTCAAATGACCTTCAGATAACCAGACATGATCAAACCACCCTGGATTTGGATTCAGCAACCCTCAAAACACATACATAAATTTTTACAATTTTTTTTTAGGTTTTTTTTTTTTTTTGTTTGACCTTCAAATGACCTTAACCTTGACCTCATGAAAAACCGATGTCTGAATTTTTTCAGATTTTGAAATCTCTGATCTGAAAAAACTGGCAAAAGATTCGAAATCAGCGACCCGAAAAACATAAAACCTTACAGGTCGCTTTCATGAACTTTGACTTTTTTTATTTTGTGGGGTTATGTAACAGATGTAATGATAACTACCTTCAACGCTTCTTTCATTCTGGAGTACAACTCTTCTTCCGTTCTACTCTTGACCAAGATATTTGGGTTGTCATATTGAACGAAGGAAATTTGAGATGTCTGCCCTTCTTCACGCCTTCGGATCCTCTCATCTTCCCAAATATACGCGAGACCGGGATTTTTGACGCCCGTGTTTTCTACAAACGTACAATGTATTATGAAGAGCAGCCACCGCACAAAAATATCTCAACAGATAGGTAATTCTTACCAGCCAAACCAGAACTATTGAGGATATCATCCGCCGAAACATCTGCCTCAAATGAGCAACGAGTGGCTTTGGGCACTCCATTCTCAGACCCAAGATTGTCTAGAAACGCCATTTACGTAATGCCACAAATAAATCTACCGGTATTTCAATAGATAATTATGTCCTTACATTGGCGCACAGTGTGGTTTGACAGATTGATCCAGCTCATACCGTACAAATTGTAATCTATGAAGAATTGTTGGGTAAATGGAATGTGAGACTCGTGGGGTTGGAAGCTCCTGTTGCAGATGGCTCCGTTCTTCAAAAGGGCGGCGCATTGTTTGACCATAAAATGCCTATATAAGTAGATTTTGAAGAAATCCCTGTTCTGGCTATGGTAACCATAGAATGGGCTGTAACAATCAAAATAAGGTTCTCGAAGAAATGGCTAATGACCAGTTTTTGATCAAATATATTAAAATTAGCAGCCTGTCAGTATAGTTTCCGGTTGATCTTGACATCAGTGCACGCACTCCCGAAAATCGATGTATCGAACTAGCGATAGAACCTGGGAGGTGGTACTGTCTGAGATCCAGTCGCTGTTGGCGCGGGTTAATGGGTGGTTGTTTGGGAATTTTACCGTTGGCTTATTAACAGGACACGGGGACTTCAGGAGGCATCTCTGCAGGATTGGGGTGCGCAATGGTACCCCTGACTGCAGATTCTGTGGCGAAGACGAGGAGACAGCGTCTCACATCGTCTTCAATTGTCCTGCCCTGGAACACAGCCGTTTCAGAACCTTCGGGACTTTGGACCGAAGGGACATCCTCTACCAGGAGAACCTGGTCGGAGCTCTGCTGGACCTAGTCGGGAACAGAGCTTCGGCCAATATGAGCTCCAGGGATTAGCACAATGAGCCACTAGGTCTAAGTGCGGTAGGCGGGCACGGTGATGGACGCCCCCTTTACCCCTGTGTAACTAATCTAATCTAATCTAATCTTGGGAATTTTCTCTCACTGAATTCTACCAAAACCAAGTATTTATGCTCATTGGCAGCATTCACGAAATTAAAAAGTCTCTTTAAGTCGAGTTCATTTGGTGTGCGGATAATGGCATATTCGGGGTGGAGGAGATATGGGCAAACCGCTTCTCTTTGCGATTTATATAGCAGGCAGCTGAAGAGGACGTGGAAGAGGGTCTGGTCTTGGCGAAGGGTGCAGTCTGGGCATGTTTCCTTTGGAGACAATTTGAAGCGACGATTTTTTCCAATTTTTAATGCTGCGCTGTAGTGCCCCATCATCCTAATTTGCGCGAGGAGCCTTTTCTGGCTGAAAGGGGTCTGCAGGTATAAGTATTCTTGTGGCCCGGGCCGAGGGGTGCAGAGGTAGGTGCAGGCTTTGCTGAAAGCAGACCCAGATAGGCTGGCTAGGTCGAGATCAAGCAGATGAAGCCTGGCGGTGTCAAGCACAGCCGGGATTGAGGCGAGTACAGCAGAAGCTTCGGTCTCTACTTGCAGCTATTTCGCTGTGCATTTGTCAGCCAAGTCCTTCACCTGTAAAAACCAATTAAACCGACGGTCATTTTTGGGGGTTTTGTCCTTCTCAATGAGGGCTAGTAGGCACTGTTTCGGGTAGCGCCGGCCATCCATATCAAGGACCTTTGCTAAGAATCTGAGCGCCTGTCTTAGTACTGCCAGCGCGAGGGGCGATTCTCCGGATTCGAGTCTGACCATATATCCTGGAGTGCACTGTGGCAGTCCAAGGACGCGCCTGAAGTACTGCACCTGCGTGCACTCAATCTCCTTCGTGTATCTAAGAGCCCAGACAGCAGCGCCATACATGAGAACACCCAACACTGAGGCCTTGAAGGCTCTGGTGATTGACTCCCAGGAAGAGCGGCAGCCACGGTTCAGGGTGTCCACTACTATACCAGAGGCAACTTTGGCCTTACTGATCTGGGAATAGCATGCTTTGCTGTACGTCGAGCCGCTGAGCTGGATCCCCAGATAGTTCAATGAATTCTGCAATTTAACCGTTTCTCCATTGTAGGTAAAAGGAATCGCTTCTCGGCTTCTTGGCTAAGATCAAAGTGTAATATCTCCTACTTATACACGAAGATCCGAAAATTTGTCTACTTATTTTACCAAGTGAAGCCATATTTGTCAGGCAAGAGGGTGAAACTGTTATACCTTCCATTGGTCCAGTCTCTGCTCCAGTATGGAATTGTGGTGTGAGGTGGGACATTTTTCAGCCACCAGAAAAAACTGGTTATTTGGCAAAAAGCCATTCTCAAGGTAATGCTGGTGTAGGAGGTCTAGGAGGTACCCCAGCTATTTGTTGTTACAGGAGATAACGGTTTTCACCATAAGGCAATTGTTCTTCAAATGCTTGATTTTGCACTACCACCAGAATCCGTCTGTTGTAAATACACCGTATACCCACACTCGTTCAACTAGATTTCAATTTTTTCCAGAACGTAGTAAATCCTAGAATTAATTTGAACAATTTGACTAGTAGAAGTCCGCAATATTTAGTACACACTGTTTATAACTCTCTGCCCCCTCATATGAAAGATCCTAGTCAAGTCACCCGCGCCACCTACAAGAAGTTAAAATAGCAAAAATCTCTTATCAAGGGGGCATGGCCATGTAATGCTATAACGATTTTTGGGGGTGCGTGCACTGATGTCAAGATTTAACCTGGTTTCCTTCCAAGCTCGTAGGCATATTATTCATACTCACACTCCTCTCACAACTGTTATCTTATAGATGTGTTGCCCTTCGTTTCCCCTACCAGCTTCAGAAGAGGCATTGATGGCATCGTTGAGATGTTTGGCCAAAAAATGTTTGAACCCGTCCACATTCGCTTCGTCAGGTGGTATCGGGACGAATAAATAGGGAAATACTCCGTGAACGTGCAAGCATCCTTTCTCCCCTGTGGTAAAAAAGAGCGAATTTCGTTAAAGGAAATGGTAAAAAAGTAAAAATTTTACTATAAGGGCTGCGCCCGGATGGTGTCAGAATATCGATACCTTTTTTTGAATACTGATTTAGATTGATTGATTGATTGAGCTCATTTAGGGTTATCCAGGGTGCACCGCGAGGCGCAACTAACATTACACCCCAGAGAATTTGATAAAATTGCAAACAACCCAGATCTGAGAATACATGAGGATATCGAAAACACAATGACCCGCTTGCGATCAAGAAGACCACAAAAAAAAACTGCAATTGACTCTACCACTGAGCAAAACTTCAGTTTGTATAGCGCTTAGTAGCAAGAATGGTTTCTGAAGCAGCAAGATCAAATCCCATGGTTCTCTCAAAGACCACCAAGGTTTTGGCTGGAAAACATGGTCGACTCTAAACAGAATAAGAACCAAACACGGTCGATGTGCTGACTTGTTGTATGATGGGGCAAAACACCATCACCCTCCTGTGAGTGGGGAAAGGCAAACAATTGACTTGATAATTGATTGAAAGAGTGCTCAATCACGGCCTTTATAGGAGGAACAGAAGAAGATTTCTTGATGGCAACTCCAGAATCAATTGCTTACATAAATGGACTAAATATATGTATATGTGTATTTGTTTTTTTTTTCTGTAGTTACCATTAATACCTTGGGACAAGGGATCATTACCATAATATGATGATCCTGAAAATTGAGATTGATATACTGATTGATGTGTTTGAAGCCTGAATGAATAAATCGATACCTTGTATGCGAGATATCGATAGTGAAGCGACTTCTTAATATGGTTGTGAATTTATTTCAGAAATGATAATTGTAAAGTTAAAGGCATGAAAAGATGTAAAAAAACGCTGCAAATTAATTCATTCACACGGGTTGGTTATTCCTCGAGATTTCAGGTCCCTGAGCGTGTGGGGTATCATTTTCCACTAAATTTTGGATCCTAAATTGATTGGATTGGGTCCCGGAACGCTTGGCGCCCTCTGGACGAGGTTATGCGTCAAAATGGGTGCCTATTCACCCATTTTGAATGTGTGTATCCGAGATTTCTGGTACCTAGGCGTGTGGGGTATTATTTTCCACTGAATTTTGGGCGCTGAATCGATTGCAATGGGTCCGGGACCCACCTCACCCACTGTTTTCCCCATTTTCCCCATGTTGAAGAAATGAGTCTCCATGAGCCTGGTCTGAGGAATAACCAACCCCTGTGAAAGAATTTGCTGCGTTTTTGATCTCGACACAGGCCGAATAGGAGAGGTTAACCTTTTACACGAAAACATTGGTTGATAATTCAAGAAATTCAACCACAAAAGAGAGATATCAATGAAAACATCGACTTGCCGGTATAGACCGATATATCGATTATAAACAAACTTAGGTAAAACCCAAGAATATGGACCTTTGTCGCGTTATCAGCTGATATCGATAGTACGCTCTGTCGATATGCACTATCGATATATTATACGCGAAATATTTATTCCTGTCGGCCATATTTGTTTTTATAAAAAGGGAGGGAAAATACTAAATTGAAATAAAATAAATAAATTGAAATAAACTTACCTCGTACTTTTGGCGTAAAATGTAAATCGAATAATTATTGGAAGAAGTGAACTTAATGAAAAAATTGAAATTGAATCTTTTGGAAAATATTAAGCTTCACTAAGCCTCTCACTCCTGCTATCTGGCCGATATACATTGGCCACATCCTTGAGAAATTCCCTCATCAGATCATCACTTTCACTGGTCCACAGAACTCATGGTCGACTAATCCAAGTTAAACAAATTCAGAGCAGGACTGGAAATTCCCACAGTAATACGCTCGCAGGAACAGTGGACACGCACAAGGAAGGATGGAGGGAAAATGTACACTGACTGAAGTGAAGTGACTGAAGATAGCAGGAGGAGACAAAAAGGAGGCAACAACAAAACTTTCGATTATCGATTATCGACCGTATGCGCGATATCATTGCTATCAGTTGATAACGCGACAATGGTCCATATTCTTGGGTTTAGCCCAAACTTAATTCAGCTCACCTCGATACTGTGGCTTACCTGTGGGAGTGATTCCAAACACACGGATGACAGGCACCTGTGATATGCCAGTGCTGGTGAAATGCGAATAGATCGGATCATGTTCACGAATCGGTTTGGCTAAATAACTGTCAACCGACACTATTTTCAGCGACAGCTCCATCCATCACAACAGGGCAGCTGCAGGGGCAAGGGTACAACAGATGAGTCACAGATGTAGGTGCTAATTTGGTGCTGTAATATGCTGTATTTACACGTTCAGGTTCAACAGAACATACCTAAATAAGTAGAAGTACTGCCTGAATTCAACAGAATGAATCCCTTCTGTGCAGGAGAATGGAAAACTAGATAGTTAATAAACCTACAATAAATCAGTAGGTATTACTGTTACGTTACTCTGTGGTAACAATTCGTATCAAGTCTTAAAAGTTACTACAGTAATGAAACTACATAATTACATACCTCTGCGGTGAAACGAATCCGGAATATCTATTTGCACGGTGGAATTGTGATGCAAGCGAAGTACAACTTTACATCTTAACTACATAAAATATAATGTGGAAAATACAAATAATACTGAAAGTACGGTCAAAACACACAGGACGTTAAAAATACAAACATTGACGACCGCGCTGCTAAAATTGAAGGCAAAAATTAGTTGTCCAGATCCGATAAGATGGCTAACACTAACGACAAATTTACATCCCTTCCATGATTTTGATGTTGCTAGAATTTATACTCAATTTCCATTTTATTTCAAACGTTTTTACACAAATTTTCAGGAATTTCAAATTAACATGGGTAATTTGATTGTCAGTGAATAAAATGGCATTGAACTCTCACCCCACTCCATCAACTTATCACTTGCTTTTTAACCTGATCCTACAGGTTTTTGCAATGGCTGCCCCCCCCCCCCCTCCGTGAAAAGCGACAGGAAAAAACGTGACCAAATTGTAAGACAAAAGTAGCTTATTTTATATTATATAAATAATTATAAAAAATAGCAACGTATTCGAACATTGATTAGGAAATTTATTTTCGCCATTTTTCATCGCACAAAAATTGTTCACCACTTAAGTATTGGAAAGCTGTGAATTTATTTTATACCAGACCACATCCCACGCTGCTGATTTCCCTTTCCTTATTGGAGTGAAATGTTCGCTTAGTTACCTGCAAGTTCATTTTCTGCTTCATCTTCAATAGCGTGTAACTCCTTTATTAGCTTCTAATCGGTTTAGTTACATACGAGGTACCTACGCGAGTCTGCACTGACACCCTCCAATTCAGGGGTCTGTATCAACAAGGGGTTAACTCCGTTTTTTCAAAATGTTGGAAAATCGAAAAAAACGTTTTAAAAAATACAAAATGTATTCACATTTTTTTCACTCAGGCCACTTATTCATCACCTACTACTGCAGCTTTTAGCCAAATTTCAATAAAAAAAAAATTTGCCAAATTCGTGATTTTGTATTCAATTTTATTTTGGAGTTGACTCTTTTTTGCCCCAAATGTTCAAAACTTGCCCTTTTTTTCTATCTAAGGAAGCATTGAAGAAACGAAACTTACAAAAAAGTTGGTTTATTAAAAGGAAAGAACACATCAACGAGTTTACTTGCAAAATTGGAAGTACATACAGAAGCACTTTTAGTGTATTTCTTAGGGTACGTAAGGTAACGTTTCAGTCTTCAATGGACGGAGACCTTTTTGGTAAAATAGGTAACATGGTTATTTAAAGCATTGTTTTGTTTTTTAATATAAAATGAAAACTTGAATGAAAAGAAAGCAACATTCCGAAACTACTCATCATAGTATTCAGCTTCGGTGTTTTCTCCACGTTCGACGTCCTCGCCGTTCATTGCTAGGCCATTGTAGAACACATCTCGTTGACGCCTACGTATTTCTCAGCAAGTTCCATTACGTCTTTAAGTTTGGATGTTTTCAATGGAAGAGGACTTGTGTAAGCCTGAGTTAGTGCGTCTTCGAGAATCAGCGTTTGCCTCATTTCTGGAGTCACGGATTTTAATGTTCTGGAGAACCTGCATCCCTACAGTCTGGCTGCACTTGATGATTCCTTGTCCAACAGCTTCCACATCATAAATGAAAACTTTGTATTTCGTTATGGAGAACTTCTCCCTCCTCCCATTGGGTTGTATTACGTAAGGAGTTTTCAAAAAAGATTCACGTTAAGTTCCGACGAAGTCAAAGATCATAGACCTGTCTACATGCACAACTGAATATTTCTTGCATGCCTTTTGGATTATTGTCACATATTCCGAAGGAAGAAAAACTCTCTAAGCTTTTCTCAATCTCTTTTCAATAACTCCGAACGCACGGTCACAGGGCATGAAAGAATGACCAGGTTCAGGAAACCTGTGCCCTATCTTTGTTAGTCGTCCACTGTGGACCAAACGGAACAGAAACTGGGTTAAAGCATGATTCTTATTTTGAGAAACGCGGTTGTCCGAAAAAATATAGAGAATCTTAACTGCAGGGTCCAACACATTGTGCACATAATGGTTTTCAGTTATTGATTGGGGCAACAAAGCGTCAACTCCTGGAATTAGCTTCATGTTGCCCCGAGTAAAAGAAGCAGCCAACTTCGTCTGGCGGATTTCTTGGTAACTATCAATGAGGGGAAACTCCTTGTTGCACCAAGCAAAAGAACGATTTTTTTTTGTTGAAGAAACGTCAGTTAACTCATTTTGCTCAAGAATTAGAGTTAACTCGTTCTTGCTGCAAACCCCTCAATTGTTTAGTCACTTTACTTCGTGAATTGGCTGAACTGTAGTATATAGGGCAGGAATAATAAACTATCGATTTCACTCGAACAACAAGCTGATCGATTGTACGTCTGACGTCACTCATTCAGTCTTGGACACTGACAATGATTTTATTTGATTATAATTTTTTTATTTTATATTATTAGGCATTGTTTATATTTTTGAAGCAATGGCCGTCTGATTGTAATTAGTCGTCAGGGCAATGTAGGTCCACCACATTCTCATAGGAGGCATCGTGAATAGGAATATTGAAAGTAATGCAGGCGTCGAGGGTAGACGAAACGAAAGTAACAAAGAACAAAGGAATCCTGAACCAGTGTTGTTTACAGTTTGATCGGTGGAGTGAGCAGAGGGAAATTTGAATCCCTTGTTCCTGAACAGAAACCTTTTTGCTTTGTTGGCCCAATCGATTTTCTCTGAATAATTTGAATCATAAGTCGTCAAAATTGAAAGTCATTAGCGGATTTATAAAATCGACCAGTCGGTGGCAAAGCATCGATTATACGATTAAATCGGCATTCGATCATCCCCTTTTTCAGTTTGGTTGTGAAATTCGAATTCAATGATTCATCAGACCCCCCAAAGTTGCTCTCTTCGATGCTGCTGTTTGTTTCCTTGCTGGTGACTACTATTGCCCTTATGTCCCTACTGTTGTCCAAGTCCTCTTTGGTGTAATTGTGGGGAAAAGTTAGATCCTGCGATGAATCGACGTATTTACAGTCGAGAAACCAGTAAGACTGGACGACTGTACCGCTGCTTGCCAACAATTTCGAATCTGGTTCAGAGAGTTCGATTCTATGAAGGACCTCTTGATTTGGTGCTATATAACCCGCAACCAGGCTAGTTTGATTTTGTATCAAGTCCACCTGCCCGTTCAACATTACTAGAAGAAAATCAGAATCATTATTAGTACATTGCTTAGGAAAAATTGTAGTTGCCTGATAGCAATAACTATATATTTGGGAAAGATTTTCAACGCCAATTTACTGACCAGTTATGGCGACGATGATTCTAGAGCTAGACACTTCCCACCAGGAGAGTCCGACCCATTTTGATACTCTGACTTCAACCTCGTAATTCCATGGTGGATATTGACGAGAAGGGTATGTTATGTTCCAGTATGAAATGCTGTATTCACCATCTTCCTGAAAAGTTGAGTTGAACACATTCCTGTAGTAAACGTTAGGTGGAGAGATTCATTCAGAATCACCTAAAGGATCGAATCCAGGTTTTCTCAAAATTCCGGGGCATCTGTGAGATCACGCGCGTGTAATGGAGGAATACAAATTACTTATGAATAGGGTGATTGTTCACAGTTTTCTACCACTTTAAATGTTTAAAACAATTAAGAGCCAGCGTCCCTAGAGCGCCCCTGATAATGGTATGGAAGGTGCACAGTGGACACCAATGAAATACATGATATTGAAGGTGACAGGCATATGGTATCATGTAAGATGCAGGCTGTGGGATTTTGACAACAAAGCAGGTTCCATGCGTCGAGTTTCATCTAGACCCAAATCCATTGATATATTAAAGCTTACCGTATATTTGTGAGGAGGCACAGCGTTGTCAGACCAGGAGAACTTGTGCTGGGTACCATCCCCACGTATGATTCCATGGTCATTGAATAGCTCGGCTCTTACAGAAATCGTTGACCCCAGAACGCCAGGGCCATCTTGGGTGATACGAACGTATGTTGCGGAGCTGTTTTCAACTGAGGAATATTATGAAGAAAAATAGTTCAAGCATTATACAGGGTGTCTCTTCCCTCTTCTGCAATTGTCCAATGGCAAGTAAAAAATAACCTATTTTGTAATTCTTGATAATTTTTTTCTCTCGCAGGGATCACCAGTACCACACATGCGCACTCAAGTAATTGCGCAACCATGCATAAGTGACACTCATTCACCATTCTGTGAGCTACTCTGTCTGTCTAGCAATGAGGGTAAGTATACATCAAAAGAGAGCCACTGCCTGCACAACATACCTGCTGCAGTAACATTCTGGATAAAGTAGCCATACAATTTATTGGGGTCCTTCTGTTCTATGGGGAAATCCCTACAGTGAGGATCCAATGTGGTTGTGAAATTCGAATTCAATGTTGCATTGACATCATCAGACCAGCCAAAGTTGCTCTCTTCAATGGTGCTGTTTGTTTCCTTGCCGGCGACCACTATTGCCCTTATGACATGTACTTTGTCCAAGTCCTCTTTGGTGTAATTGTGGGAAATAGTTAGATCCTGTGATGAGTCGATGTATTCACAGTCGAGAAACCAGTAAGACTGGACGACTGTACCGCTGCTTGCCAACAATATCGAATCTGGTTCAGAGAGTTTGATTCTATGAAGGACCTCTTGATTTGGTACTATATAACCCGCATCCAGGCTGGTTTGATTTTGTATCAGGTCCAACTGCCCGTTCAACATTACTAGAAGAAAATCAGAATCATTATTAGTACATTACTTGGAAAAAATTGCAGTTGCCTGAGAGCAATAACTAAACATTTGGGAAGGAATGTCAATGCCAATTTACTGACCAGTTATGGCGACGATGATTCTAGAGCTAGACACTTCCCTCCAGGAGCGTCCAACCCATTTTGATACTTTGACTTCAACCTCGTAATTCCATGGTGGATATTGATGAGAGGGGTATGTTATGTTCCAGTATGAAATGCTGTATTCACCTTCTTCCTGAAAAGTTGAGTTGAACACATTCCTGTAGTAAACGTTAGGTGGAGAGACTCATTCACCTAAAGGTTTGAATCCAGGTTTTCTCGAAATAAACTAATTACATAGGACAGGATTAAAAAAGTTCATCCTTCGCTTTAGTAGGAATACAAATTACTTATGAATGGGGTGGTTGTTCAGAGTTTTTTTTGTCACTTTTATTGTTTAAAACAATAAACTATTAAACATACATGGATACACATTATCCAACGACTCTGGAGCGCCCTTGATAATGGTATGGAAGGTGCACAGTGGACACCAAAGAAATACCTGATATTGAAGATGACAGGCACATGGTATCATGTAAGAACGCAGGCTGTGGGATTTTGACAACAAAGCAGGTTCCATGCGTCGAGTTTCATCTAGGCCCAAATCCATTGATATATTAAAGCTTACCGTATATTTGTGAGGAGGCACGGCATTGTCAGACCAGGAGAACTTGTGCTGGGTACCATCCCCACGTATGATTCCATGGTCATCGAATAGCTCGGCTCTAACGGAAATCGTTGACCCCAGAACGCCAGGGCCATCTTGGGTGATACGAACGTATGTTGCGGAGCTGTTTTCAACTGTGGAATATTAGTTTATGCATTATTGGCAAGTAAAAAATAACCTAATTTGTAATTCTTGATAATTTTTTCTCTCGCAGGGATCACCAGTACCATACATGCGCAACCATGCATAAGTGACACTCATTCACCATTCTGTGAGCTACTCTGTCTGTCTAGCAATGAGGGTAAGTATACATCAAAAGAGAGCCACTGCCTGCACAACATACCTGCTGCAGTAACATTCTGGATAAAGTAGCCATACAATTTATTGGGGTCCTTCTGTTCTATGGGGAAATCCCTACAGTGAGGATCCAATGTGGTTGTGAAATTCGAATTCAATGTTGCATTGACATCATCAGACCAGCCAAAGTTGCTCTCTTCAATGGTGCTGTTTGTTTCCTTGCCGGCGACCACTATTGCCCTTATGACATGTACTTTGTCCAAGTCCTCTTTGGTGTAATTGTGGGAAATAGTTAGATCCTGTGATGAGTCGATGTATTCACAGTCGAGAAACCAGTAAGACTGGACGACTGTACCGCTGCTTGCCAACAATATCGAATCTGGTTCAGAGAGTTTGATTCTATGAAGGACCTCTTGATTTGGTACTATATAACCCGCATCCAGGCTGGTTTGATTTTGTATCAGGTCCAACTGCCCGTTCAACATTACTAGAAGAAAATCAGAATCATTATTAGTACATTACTTGGAAAAAATTGCAGTTGCCTGAGAGCAATAACTAAACATTTGGGAAGGAATGTCAATGCCAATTTACTGACCAGTTATGGCGACGATGATTCTAGAGCTAGACACTTCCCTCCAGGAGCGTCCAACCCATTTTGATACTTTGACTTCAACCTCGTAATTCCATGGTGGATATTGATGAGAGGGGTATGTTATGTTCCAGTATGAAATGCTGTATTCACCTTCTTCCTGAAAAGTTGAGTTGAACACATTCCTGTAGTAAACGTTAGGTGGAGAGACTCATTCACCTAAAGGTTTGAATCCAGGTTTTCTCGAAATAAACTAATTACATAGGACAGGATTAAAAAAGTTCATCCTTCGCTTTAGTAGGAATACAAATTACTTATGAATGGGGTGGTTGTTCAGAGTTTTTTTTGTCACTTTTATTGTTTAAAACAATAAACTATTAAACATACATGGATACACATTATCCAACGACTCTGGAGCGCCCTTGATAATGGTATGGAAGGTGCACAGTGGACACCAAAGAAATACCTGATATTGAAGATGACAGGCACATGGTATCATGTAAGAACGCAGGCTGTGGGATTTTGACAACAAAGCAGGTTCCATGCGTCGAGTTTCATCTAGGCCCAAATCCATTGATATATTAAAGCTTACCGTATATTTGTGAGGAGGCACGGCATTGTCAGACCAGGAGAACTTGTGCTGGGTACCATCCCCACGTATGATTCCATGGTCATCGAATAGCTCGGCTCTAACGGAAATCGTTGACCCCAGAACGCCAGGGCCATCTTGGGTGATACGAACGTATGTTGCGGAGCTGTTTTCAACTGTGGAATATTAGTTTATGCATTATTGGCAAGTAAAAAATAACCTAATTTGTAATTCTTGATAATTTTTTCTCTCGCAGGGATCACCAGTACCATACATGCGCAACCATGCATAAGTGACACTCATTCACCATTCTGTGAGCTACTCTGTCTGTCTAGCAATGAGGGTAAGTATACATCAAAAGAGAGCCACTGCCTGCACAACATACCTGCTGCAGTAACATTCTGGATAAAGTAGCCATACAATTTATTGGGGTCCTTCTGTTCTATGGGGAAATCCCTACAGTGAGGATCCAATGTGGTTGTGAAATTCGAATTCAATGTTGCATTGACATCATCAGACCAGCCAAAGTTGCTCTCTTCAATGGTGCTGTTTGTTTCCTTGCCGGCGACCACTATTGCCCTTATGACATGTACTTTGTCCAAGTCCTCTTTGGTGTAATTGTGGGAAATAGTTAGATCCTGTGATGAGTCGATGTATTCACAGTCGAGAAACCAGTAAGACTGGACGACTGTACCGCTGCTTGCCAACAATATCGAATCTGGTTCAGAGAGTTTGATTCTATGAAGGACCTCTTGATTTGGTACTATATAACCCGCATCCAGGCTGGTTTGATTTTGTATCAGGTCCAACTGCCCGTTCAACATTACTAGAAGAAAATCAGAATCATTATTAGTACATTACTTGGAAAAAATTGCAGTTGCCTGAGAGCAATAACTAAACATTTGGGAAGGAATGTCAATGCCAATTTACTGACCAGTTATGGCGACGATGATTCTAGAGCTAGACACTTCCCTCCAGGAGCGTCCAACCCATTTTGATACTTTGACTTCAACCTCGTAATTCCATGGTGGATATTGATGAGAGGGGTATGTTATGTTCCAGTATGAAATGCTGTATTCACCTTCTTCCTGAAAAGTTGAGTTGAACACATTCCTGTAGTAAACGTTAGGTGGAGAGACTCATTCACCTAAAGGTTTGAATCCAGGTTTTCTCGAAATAAACTAATTACATAGGACAGGATTAAAAAAGTTCATCCTTCGCTTTAGTAGGAATACAAATTACTTATGAATGGGGTGGTTGTTCAGAGTTTTTTTTGTCACTTTTATTGTTTAAAACAATAAACTATTAAACATACATGGATACACATTATCCAACGACTCTGGAGCGCCCTTGATAATGGTATGGAAGGTGCACAGTGGACACCAAAGAAATACCTGATATTGAAGATGACAGGCACATGGTATCATGTAAGAACGCAGGCTGTGGGATTTTGACAACAAAGCAGGTTCCATGCGTCGAGTTTCATCTAGGCCCAAATCCATTGATATATTAAAGCTTACCGTATATTTGTGAGGAGGCACGGCATTGTCAGACCAGGAGAACTTGTGCTGGGTACCATCCCCACGTATGATTCCATGGTCATCGAATAGCTCGGCTCTAACGGAAATCGTTGACCCCAGAACGCCAGGGCCATCTTGGGTGATACGAACGTATGTTGCGGAGCTGTTTTCAACTGTGGAATATTAGTTTATGCATTATTGGCAAGTAAAAAATAACCTAATTTGTAATTCTTGATAATTTTTTCTCTCGCAGGGATCACCAGTACCATACATGCGCAACCATGCATAAGTGACACTCATTCACCATTCTGTGAGCTACTCTGTCTGTCTAGCAATGAGGGTAAGTATACATCAAAAGAGAGCCACTGCCTGCACAACAAACCTGCTGCAGTAACATTCTGGATAAAGTAGCCATACAATGTATTGGGGTCCTTCTGTTTTATGGGGGAATCCCTACAGTGAGGATCCGATGTGGTTGTGAAATTCGAATTCAATGTTGCATTGACATCATCAGACCAGCCAAAGTAGCTCTCTTCAATGGTGCTGTTTGTTTCCTTGCTGGCGACCACTATTGCCCTTATGACATGTACTTTGTCCAACTCCTCTTTGGTGTAATTGTGGGAAATAGTTAGATCCTGTGATGAGTCGATGTATTCACAGTCGAGAAACCAGTAAGACTGGACGACTGTACCGCTGCTTGCCAACAATATCGAATCTGGTTCAGAGAGTTTGATTCTATGAAGGACCTCTTGATTTGGTGCTATATAACCCGCAACCAGGCTGGTTTGATTTTGTATCAGGTCCAACTGCCCGTTCAACATTACTAGAAGAAAATCAGAATCATTATTAGTACATTACTTGGGGAAAATTGCAGTTGCCTGACAGCAATAACTAAACATTTTGGGATGGAATGTCAACGCCAATTTACTGACCAGTTATGGCGACGATGATTCTAGAGCTAGACACTTTCCTCCAGGTGCGTCCAACCCATTTTGATACTTTGACTTCAACCTCGTAATTCCATGGTGGATATTGATGAGAGGGGTATGTTATGTTCCAGTATGAAATGCTGTATTCACCATCTTCCTGAAAAGTTGAGTTGAACACATTCCTGTAGTAAAAGTTAGGTGGAGAGACTCATTCACCTAAAGGATCGAATCCAGGTTTTCTCAAAATCCTGGGGCATCTGTGAGATCACGCACGTGTAATGGAGGAATACAAATTACTTAAGAATAGGGTGATTTTTCACAGTTTTTTGGCACTTTCAATGTTTAAAACAATTAACAGCCTGCGTCCCTAGAGCGCCCCTGATAATGGTATGGAAGGTGCACAGTGGACACCAATACCTGATATTGAAGATGACAGGCACATATGGTATCATGTAAGAACGCAGGCTGTGGGATTTTGACAGCAAAGCAGGTTCTATGCGTCTAGTTTCATCTAGGCCCAAATCCATTGATATATTAAAGCTTACCGTATATTTGTGAGGAGGCACGGCATTGTCAGACCAGGAGAACTTGTGCTGGGTACCATCCCCACGTATGATTCCATGGTCATCGAATAGCTCGGCTCTAACAGAAATCGTTGACCCCAGAACGCCAGGGCCATCTTGGGTGATACGAACGTATGTTGCGGAGCTGCTTTCAACTGAGGAATATTATGAAGGAAAATAGTTCAAGCATTAGGTATACAGGGGTCTTATTAGAGTTGCCCCCCCCCCCCCGTATCGTCAAAAGGCATGTAAACAATTTCGTTTTCTGTAATTCTTCATATTTCTTCTTCATTTAATATATCCCTTCATATTGAATATTCCTTGAATAATCAACCCATATTTCCTACATTTGTTTAAATCAGACCTTAAAAATTTGTCTCTTTACACAAAATACCAACCAACCTTACTGGATATGTGTTACGACAAAATTTGGGTTGGATATTCCTCGGATTAGGCGCATGGAGACTCATCTCTTCAACATGGGGAAAATGGGGGAAACAGTGGTTGTGGCACGTCCCGTACCCATTCTAATCGATTCAGGGTCCAAAATTTAGTGGAAAATGATATCCCACACGCCTAGGTACCAGAAATCTCGAAAACAAACATTCGAAATGGGTAAATAGGTAACCATTTTGACTCATAACCTCATCCAGAGGGCGCCAATCGTTTAAGGATTCATTTAAATGGATTCAGCGTCCAAATTTAAGTAGAACACCATACGCCTAGATCGCTGAAAATCCATTCTCCGTCACCAACGTGGGATTCTGCCCGCCAACTTGAATCTCAAATCGAATTGAACGCATTCACATGGATTTATCAATTTTCCGCCCCTCCTTCTTTCATGAACGTATGATACGGCTGTGGAAAGGTTGTTATGTAATCATTTTCTCCATTCCACTAGTGACTCCGACATCCAGAATCTTTTTTTTTCAACTCCCATGTGGACATTTTATAATGCGGGTTCGATTAATTACAAAATCATCATTCGCACGGGAATGAAAATTATACATATGACGTCAATATTCAACCCTCACCGATCCAGATTACGAAGAAGGAGACAATGGAGTTTGGTAGTCGACTCATTTCTTCAAGAATCAATTCTGCAGTGTGAAGCAAAACAATGCGTCTACGAGGAGCAACCATGGGGGGAAGTTTAGTGCGCTCTAGCGGTTTTTGAAGTAAGCTCCTGCGTTGTTCCTTGACCTGATAACGTCACGTAGATAACTGATAACGCTATTTAATAAAGTTCTCCTTGCCATGAAACAAGGGTTTCCTTCCATGCTCCTAGCAAACATCCTCAGTAAAATAAATTTTTTAATATATTTAAAAAATTTTCGTTCTGTGTTGGTTTCGTCGTTTGCGTATTTGTTGTCACTGTGTTCCAATTTGGTTGGTTATTTGTTATTTATTGAATATTTAAAATCGACCAACAACTAAATTTATCCACAGGGGTGGGTTATTTCTCGGACCAGAAGCATGGAGACTCATTAGATTCAATTTAGCGTTCAAAATTTAGTGACAAATGATACCCCACACGCCTAGGTACCTGAAATCATGAAAACCCACATCAGAAATAGGTAAATAGACACTAATTTTGACCCATAACCTCTTCAGGTGGGCGCCAATCGTTCCGGGACCAGTTTAATTGGATTTAGCGTCTAAAATTTAGTTGAAAATAATACCCCACACGCCTAGATCGCCAAAAATCAATTTTTTTTAAAACTTCAACGACCGCTAGAGCGCGCTGAAAATTCCCTCGTGGTTGCTCCTCGTAGACGCAAGCTGTGGCAATGTGACTTGAAATCTGGATAAATCTACCTACCATCTTCTTCCTCTTCTTATCATTCACTTCATCATGGTTTGAGGGGCTGACTAATTTAACTTGAGGATACAGCCGTCATTGAAAGTATTTTTTGTTTGAAGCTGTTAAATAGAAGTAGTAGGACTGTATCGATACCCAATAAATAATCGAAATAGTATCGATACGTAAAATATCGAACGGTGCAATATGGCCACAAAAACATCGTTATTTTGTGGAATAGTATCGATATTTAAACATATCGGATGATACCAGTACCCATTGCTCGTTCGCGTACCTATTTTATAGATTATAGTTGAAGTATTCGTTGGCTGTTGCAGCGTATAGTTGGCGTTGTAGCTGATTGCTGAGCCAGTCGTCAAGTGGAACTAGCAAGTTCGTATTTCCATCACTACTTATGGGGGTTGATTTTTCCTTCAGTCAAATTCTGTCGACGTCTTTGTGTACCTACGTACGTAGATGACAACCCGTCAAAGACTGGGGTCGGCTTCATTTTTAGCGGACAGTTGATGTTGAAAGGTTTTTTGCTAGTTTTATACAGTTACTATCTAGTAAAGTATTGGTTTTTCGCCACTTATCGTGGTCCATCCGCCCTTCCGGGCACTGATAACAGGGGTTTAATAGTTAACTTACAGGCCGTAATTATATTGTATACGTTACACTACGACATTGTCGACTGGGTGAGATTAAGTGTTTACAAGACTGAAGTATCGTTCCGGGAGCATTCCTGTTTTGCCAAAGTAGACAACACTTACTGGTGTATGAGGGGATAGCGTGAATTCCTTCGCTCCCAACAGAACAAGGAGCTAAATATGATCCCTACTCTTCCCCAAAAGCCACTTGGTAGTTATCTAACGCCGTCCTTGAATTTGACCTAATTTCCTTACTTAGCTCAGCAGTGTTGATGGCCGCTTCGACGACTCTCTTGGGAGACGCTCCCGAGCCGGATTCCCGAATCGACCGTCTCAGCGTCGTAGAGTCAGACGACCTCAAACTGGATCAAGAAACGAGCAAGTACGACGAGGATTTTATACGGAAATGGGGATTCAATCTCAGCGACCTCTACAAGATGGCACTCATGTTCTACAAAGGTTTGTTCATGACGACAAGTTTATTTGGTCAGAGGTGGATAGCCACTCTTCAAACGCGTCAGATCTGACCACAATGGAAGCTGCCTTGTGGTTGGCTATGAAAAAAATTGACTCTCTAACACACACATGTACAAAAATTGTCGTTACTTCTGGGTTCTGTTCCTTTCGTAGAGAAGGAAGGTAAAGCTGTCAGCTTATCGTACCAGGATAAGCTGAAATTGGTCGGACTCACAAAGCAAGTGACAATTGGAAAGTTCAACCCCGACACGTGTCCTCCCCTCGGAGTGTTGGACGTCATTGGACGAGACCGTCGGTAAGTGAAAAAATTTTTCAATGCTGCAAATTCTTTCAAGCGGGTTGGATATTCCTCGTACCAGACGCATGGAGATTTCTTCAACATGGGGGAAACAGTGGGTGTGACGGGCCCTGGACCCATTCCAATCGATTCAGGGTCCAAAATTTAGTGGAAAATGTTACCCCACACGCCTAGATACCAGAAATATCGAAAACACACATTCGAAATGGGTAGATAGGCACCCATTTTGACCCATAACTTCTTCCAGAGAGCGCCAATCGTTCTGAGACCCATTTTATTGGATTCAGCGCCCAAAATTTAGTGGAAAATAACACCCTACACGCTTAGATCGCCAAAAACCTGGAAAATCCATTTTCGAAATACACATTTTGACCCCTACCCCGCCCAAATTTGGTCCGATCGGGCTGATAAGTTTCGAGGACCAACTAGAGCCGGGAACGAATCCCTGACCCAAATTTCAGATTTTTAGAAAAATTCATATTATTCAAGGAATAACCAACCAAAAGGATAGAGAACACCGCTAAGATATCCTTGGTATGCGGGTCATTTTGACCACTTTCCGTTCCTTGCTGAACTCAGCTCTTGACATTTTTACTGAATTTTCACATTTTTGGGGCAATTAATCTTTTATTATTTTTTTCAGACTGGCTTGGCAATCCCTGGGCGATCTGTCGGCAGAAGACGCCATGGTGAATTTCGTTGAGCTCATCGACGACAGATGTCCTCTGTTCAGACCCTACGCGCAAGCTCACAGAGCCAACGTGGAAACCCGCAGAGCACAGTAAGTTTTCTGTTCGCCTTGTACAACGTAGTCACCATTGATGGAAACTGAACTCAGCATCTTTTGCCAGAGAGCTGAAAGAAACGGAGAACGACAATGACCGACAAGGAGCAACGCTTGTGGAAAATCACAGTCTTGCCACTTCCATTTCTGAAGATCCCGAAACGAACAATGTCAATGTGACCAATTTGGAACTTCACAAAAGGAGTATCATGGAAGCGCTGAACCGTCAGACGTACGATCAGTTTAAAGCGTACGTGGAGCAACATTTTCCTGGTGAAATAGCGCGGGTAAGTCTTGTAATTGTTGGGAGTAGTGCTAAGCTGTGTGGTCTCATTCGAGCTTCATTGTCTGTCTTGTCGAGATCTTCGGCGATTTAGGCGTGTGGGGTATCATTTTCTACTAAATTTTGGACGCTGAATCGATTGGAGTGAGTCTCCACGCGCCTGTCCGAGGAATAACCAACTCTGCCAGTATGCAGCCACTTGTGAGCGCACCCACAATTTGACCTGCTGGTTCAGGTAGCATTTGGAGGTCCCAACTCATGGTTCAGGACCAATAGGAGAGGACGCCGACCCCTGCTTGGCGAGGAGGTCGGCATCCTCGTTTCCTCGAATACCCTGATGACCCGGCACCCAGAGGAGCGTCTCCGCGTTCCTCCTTGCGAGCCTCTTCAGGGACTGAAGACACTCCCACGCCAGCCTTGAGATGAGCTTGAAGGCCGCAATAGCCTTTAAAGCTGCCTGGCATTCTGAGAGTATGGTGATTCTGGTGAGCTCCCGTTGGTGAATCTCCTGCGCACAGGCAGCAATGGCAAGTGCCTGGTAGACAGTGACGAACCGGCCTAGTGGGGCAGCCAGTGAATAACCCAGCCCCCTCACCCCCAGGCAAGCCAGACCATCCACCAGCGATCCATCAGTGTATTACTTCCATAAGCACTGGGAAAGTAAGGGTGAAGCACCCTCCCATTGCTGTCGGTCATGAATAATCACTTTGAAAGGTATGTGGAAGTTGGTCTCCTCTGGTATTACATCAGAGACCGCTAGGGCAGACTTGTCAAACTTCACCGTGTTTAGGATTTCAGTTAGGCCCTTCAGATGGAAGTACTTGATGTGTCCCGCAAGCGCCATCCACCGCCACCTGGAATGCACATCGTTGCACAAACAGGAGAAGGGGGTGAGGTCCAGGAGGTTTCTGTATGGGTATATGAGACAACCCGCGCAACCGTTATATACTCTATTGATACAGTTTCAGATCACAAAGCTAATTTTTCAAATGACCGGCTCCCTATTAGAACCCAGCCATTGGGTTAATGCTGTTACCCGGTGTTACTTATTACTTACCCCTTCCCCGAGGCCACAACTGTTTTCTTTTTTTACATGTTAGTGCAGCTATCCTCTCTCTTTTTTCAGCAAGAAGAAATGGTGAAGCAACTACAAGAACAACACTATCAGCAATATATTAAACAGATGATGCAACGGTTGAATTCCACGGAACAGGATGAGGAGTACATCGAATACAACAAATCTAACGGTCATATAGTCTACGCAGCAAATGAAGAAGAAGAAGGTTAGTTTGCTCCTTATTTAATTTAAATAGTAGGGAAGGTTGATGAATCGTGGAAATGGACGAATTTTTTCGGTGGGGCTCTAAAAACGACGCAAGCCTATCTTAAGCTGGGTTCACATGGACGCGGTTTCTCCGTTAGCGGCAAATGCGGTAGAATGGTGGGGAAAATACGTTTTGAGTTTGGGTGTTCACATGGATGCGGTGCGGCAAGCGCGTTCGTGGAGCTGATTGGTGGCAAATCGGAGATAACATGAGACGACAAAAACAGCTGGGAGAGCTGAACCGAGACCCACTGCGCATGCGTGACTGCGGTAAATATCAAAATGATTTGATGTATACAGACCGCTTCAAAAGTTCCCCTGCAGCTGTGATAGACCCGTGGAGCCAATCAGATGGCTGAACGCGTTTGCCGGACCAACGGAAAAACCGCGTCTATGTGAACCCAGCTTAAGCCAGCATAAATCTAGAGGGTTCGGCATAGAAATAGAGCCTTTGTGGTCCGATACAAACGTTTTCTTCCTATTTCAGTATTTCCATACATTAGGTTCTAACAGGTATCATGGAATACTCCTCCATAACAGCAGCAAGCCCGTGCCGGAGGATGACTCGTAATGTACTCAGCGTGTACCATGGGGACATTAAGCATAAATACAGGGCAATAGATATGAAATGGTTTTTAAAAGCAATGAAAGAAAACTACTCAACAAAGACAAATTGACCATAGTTCATTTGAATCAGAAGTTCATCAAGTTTTGGTTGGTTCTTCCTTGAATAATCAACCTGGGTGGAGGTTATGGGTCGAAATGGGTGCCTATCTACCCATTTCGAATGTGTGTTTTCGATATTTCTGGTACCTAGGCTTGTGGGGTATCATTTTCCTCTAAATTTTGGACGCTGAATCCAATGAAATGGGCCCGGGAACGATTGGCGCCCTCTGGATGGGGTTACGGATCAAAATGGGTGCCTATCCTCCACTTCGAATGTGTTTCTCCGATATTTCTGGTACCCAGGCGTGTGGGGGTATCATTTACCAATAAATTGTTGACGCTGAATCAATTGGAGAGACTTCCAATGCTCCTGATCCGAGGAATAACCAACCCCTGCGAAAGAATTTGCAGCATTCAGCGTCACCTAACCAACTGATGATGCGCAGGACGTAACGGCATGGTCGGTACACTTATCATCAGAGCACCTTAAAACCAAAAGCTGGCGTTGCGTACAGAAATAGTAATTAACGAATACTTGTTTAGCTATTCAATAAAATACACACATCCCTGAGCTCATTCAAATCGAAACTCTTGATAGAAGTGGTTCAAATCAGTTTAAATCTGCTTAGTGCATATGTTTTTACCTAAAATTTCTCTTAGTGCGGATTTTGATTACGTCCGCTTTTATATACTCCCCCCGGATACGAATTTGTAATTTTACGATCGTTGTATTGATGTTTATGGAAATGGTTTTTCAGCACCTTCGTCGATGGCAGTCACCCCAGCTTCTCTCTGGACTCTGGTGGACATCAAGGAATTTAAAAACTCGATCAGAAAAGAAGGCGGGGACTCGGTCATAAAAGTCGGTCATGGAGAAACTATCACGGTATTGGCATTTTCATTCAACTATCACGTCCTAACAAGTGTCGTTGCGATACTTTCGATATTTACTGATATCGGTATTTTCTTTTAGTGTTTACGGTATTTGTATCAATATCAGCCTTCCAATAATATCGAGTATTGGAACCAAATAAGTGATATTGGTATTTTTAAATCCAAAATTTTGGGTGCGGCAGCATAACATCCATTATTCAAATCATAATAAAACGCATTGTACGAATCATAAAATTTTCATTTTGGTTGGTTATTCCTTGAATGTTTGTGCTTACATTATATTATAAATTCAAATTTTCTGATTTGTACAATGTGTTGTATTAAGATTTGAATAAAGGATGTTCAATCAATCAATAGGTATTTATTGTAGAAACCGTCAGGTGTTACAAAGGTTGGCTCAAAAGTGTGCTCGTAGACACAATATCATTACATTACTTCCGTTATCAATATAAAATAAAACATATCTCTTTATTCAAAATAGGTAAAATAACAATTATTAAAAATTCAAAATAGTAGTCTGGTTCTTATGCACGTGGCCGCGTTGAGAGCACATCCTCGTTATAAAATCTGTCTTCCATCCCGCACCATACACAGATGAGGTGCACAATGGTGTCCGCTTCCAACAGGTCGCACAGGGGGGCAGTCTTGGTCTCTCTTGAACCTCACAGAGCCTTCAGGGATGCTCAGGCGAGCAAACTTCTCTCCTCCAAGTCTAATCTGGGCTACCAATCTCTTCTTCTGCAGTCCAGCGTCCAGGCAGAGATACGGCGCGCTTCCAAGACCAGCGGGCTGTATAAACTGTGAAGCGTATGGTCCGCACTCTCTTCGTCCACCATCCTCGAAGCCATCCTCGTCGCCTCAATCACCACAGGTTTTTCCCTTTGCAGCCGAACGACGTCTTGAGTGCCATATATCCGCCAAGCCCGTGTCCCTGAACATTGCTGCGACACCCAATTATACCTCGGATCCCGAATACGGGGAAGTCTCTCCGGGCTCATCTCCATCAGCTTCATCCACCACCCCAAAGCCAGCTTGAGAACCCCGCTTTGAATGTGACTCAGGTAGCACTCCGGACAAAGTGGTCTGGAGTGCTCCCTGAGAGAAACAAGAGCGTCTTATAAGTTCTCACTGGGACTCTTTCAATATCCTCGGTGTGGTTCATTCCCCAGACCTCAGCTGCGTAAAGTGCAGTCGATTGTATGAGTGACTGGGCAACCTTGGACCAGGACTGAAGTGAACCTCCCCCCGCCTCATGAATCAACTGCAAAACGGATCTGATGAATACAGGAAGTTATGCTGCCGCACCCTGTATAAGCAATGACAAAAATCTAACATTTTTTACGATCTAAGACACCAAACGAGGAAGAAAAAAATGAATTGCCTACTATGATGATAATGAATATAGAGATGATGATAGATCGGAGGCTACGAAGGAGGAGACTTTCACTAATTTATTTTGATCTAATAAATTTTGGATAAGTTACCTTCCAGGCTAAAAAATCCCCTTTCTGTGCGACAACTGCTTTTTTTAAATTTTATTTAATTAAGTTGAAAGAAGAAAAAAAGTAGGTTAGTATCAAATGATCCAGTAATTGTAGTATCGATACTATCCATTCGATAGTGGGACTGATATCGGTATTATGGTTAGATGCGTATGGAAATACGTATATACGTAATACGAATCCACCTCTACATGTAGGCCCCCCCCCCTCGCAATCTGATGGAGGATTTTCCTTTCTGTCTTGTTAGGGAGCAATCTACCTTCCCACCTACGATGAATTGCGATGAAGTTAATCGTTTCTGTTGGGATTTACAGGTTCGCGTGCCGACAAACGACGAAGGGAATTGCCTTTTTTGGGAGTTTGCCACGGACTACTATGACATCGGATTCGGGGTGTATTTCGAATGGACCAAGTCGCCAACCAATCAAGTTTCCGTACACGTGTCAGAAAGTGAAGACGACGAGGACTACCCTAATGAAGATGAGGACGATGATGATGAGGATGATGAAGGTATTAAGAGTCTGATTGGTGTTTTAGTTGGCCTTGCAGGGAAGGTTGCCTCTGAAAACGTCATAACGGCGTCCATTGCCTCCTGAGAGAATGTATTTTTAATGGTTTGTATTCACAGCTAGTTCAAAACGGTCCAGAACTGACCACACTCCGTTTTGGGCGTTTTCTCAGCGTCAAAACTGATTCAGAACATTCAAGTAACCGTTCACGGAGATCTGAACCCAAACACGTTCTGACGGTTAAAGATATTATCCAGAACTTATGAGCCCGCACATGCGCACGTAGCTCCTCCCCATGTTATCATTCACATGCTGCAGGGACTTCCTACCATTAGGTGTTAGTGTGTGTCAGTTTATGAAAACAAGTTCAGTGAAAAATGAGTATAAACTGTCAGATTTGTAGGACGAATCCACGGTGTTAACAGGTTTTTACACCGTTATTCATGATGTGACTTGAATATATTTCAAATAGATATTATTATCCCAATTCCTGTCACATTACTTTGGTCCGTTTCGACAGTTTTGAAGAACAAACTTCGAGGGGGGATCTAATGTAGCGAAAAGAAAGATAAAAACGCTGCAAATTCTTACACACGGGTTGGTTATTCCTCGAATGGGGGAAACAGTGGGTGTGGCGGGTCCCAGACCCATTCCAATCGATTCAGGGTCCAAAATTTAGTGGAAAATGATACCCCACACGCCCAGGTACCAGGAATCCTGACACATAAAAAATGGGTGGATACATACCCATTTTGACCCATAACTTTTTCCGGTGGGTGCCAATCGTTCTGGGACACACATCATTGAATTCAGCGTCCAAAATTTAGTGGAAAATGACACCCTACTCGCCTAGGTAGCAGAAATCCCGAAAACACATATTCAAGATGGGTGTATCTATGGGGCACTACGACACTAATTTACTAATATAATATTGAGAAAATGTAGGTAATTTAGAAGGCTATAATAATTGTATTAAATTGAATTGAATGGTACGAATAAAAAGCTCGGACAGTAAAAAGAATTGTAGGCAACTGCTCAAAATTGGTTGCTAAGTTTAACAGCTGGTTATAAACAACAGGATATGACGATGTGTTTTGTTTGTCTATTCGGCTGAAGTCACCCACATGGGTAATAAATACCCAATTTGACCCATTACTTCTTCCAGTGGGTGCCAATTGTTCTGGGACCCATTTTATAGGATTCAGCGTCCAAAATTTAGTGGAAAATGACACCCCACTCGCCTAAATCACCCAAAATCTCGAAAATCCATTTTTCAAAAAACACATTTTGACCCCTACCCCCTCCAAATTTGGTCCGATCGGGCTGAAAAGTTTCGAGGACCCATCTCGGCTGGGAACAGACCCCTGACCCAAATTTCAGATTTTTAGAACATTTTCTACTACCAAAAACGGCGTGGACAATGGACGGCGTACGGCGGACGGCGGACGGACATTGACCTTTTTTGATCAGGACATCATGAAACGTCCAGAAAATAATTTTGAGCCGAATCGGAGAGGTTGACCATTATCATGAAAACATAGGTTGATTATTCAAGGAATAACCAACCAAAACGTAGGTATATGGGACGGTGAAATACAGGGTCCGCCAACGAAGTAGGATGGATTTAAAAAAATCATAACTCGGTTATTTCTCAAGATAGAATATGTATATATTTGTTTTAACTGTTCACAAGAAGTGGAATTTTCTGGTAATGTTCAATTTTTGAAGACGACGTCGAGCATGTGATGCCCATCAGCTTGAATGCATTTATCGAGTCTTTTGGTGAAGCTCCTCAAAATGCTGTCCAGCATTTCTCGTGGGATGCGGCTGATTTCCGTGGTGATAGCCTCCTTCAAATTGTTCAGGGTCCTTGGCTTATCTTTGTAGACTCTTTCCTTTAGGTATCCCCACAAAAAAAAATCACAGGGGGATAGGTCAGGGGACCAGGGGGGCCAGGGAACGTCACCGCGCCGAGAAATGAGTCGACCGTTATATTTTTGGCAAAGGAAGGTCATAATCCGCCGGCAATAATTGCTGACAAATCACCAACTTATAGTGATGAAAGTGTAGATCAACTTTCAATATTTGACGAACAGTTGATTGTGAGAGGTTCAAATTTGCTGCACAAAGTCGGACGGAATGGTGTGGGCTCTGGAGGGCAGCAACTCTCATGCGCTCAACCTTCTCTGGAGTTCGCGCTGTTCGATCTCCTCCCCTCCTTTTTTTCGTAACACTGCCCGTTTCCCTGAAGTTTTCAACCCACCTTAGGATTACATTACGAGTTGGGATAGCTCCGCAGGGAGAAATCGCGTACTCTCGACAGAAATCTCTCTGTGTTTGAATTATCGACTCACCGTTCACTAAAAACCGACTTACCGCGAAAACACGTTGTGGCATCGTCCAAACCATCTTTGCATCTAACCTAAAAAAACTTCCCTTCATTGTGAACACGATGGTCCCAACCCCACCCCTCACAGAGTTCCCCACGCTGAGTACTACCCATTTCAAAAACGTCCTACTTCGTTGGCGGACCCTGTAGCTCATTTTGATCTAGACACCTTGAAACGCCCAGAAAACAATTGTGGCCGATTGGCTTTTTGCACTAAAACATAGCAAAATGTATCGTATTGACGTTTTACATTCATCCAGGACAGCTGTAGTTCACCCTCGACTTATTCAGACTATTATTCTTGTTTAAAGAATTCGGGCTCAGAGGAAACGACATTGAACAAGGAATGTCGAAACTTGGCCGCTTCAATTTGGACCCCATCCGACCGCCGCTGACAGAAGTCCTCCCAGTCCGACGACGAGACTGCATGGACCAAGTGTACGCCGGTTCGCACGCCTATCCTGGCACTGGTGTCTACCTTTTGAAATTTGACAATTCCTACAGTCTCTGGCGCTCCAAAACGTTGTACTACAAAGTCTACTATACGCGATGAACGCCTAAATTCCATCGGTAAAACGTTATATTCCACTCTGCGTTGGTGGATACTGGACAACTGGTCATTTGGTAGTATGTACGGCCATTGGTAATATTTGTGGCAAACGACCAAGCACCCCGTAAAATTGGCACAGTTTGAACTAACGATTGATCCTTTTACTATAATCAATTGCTCACTCTGGAGCCAACCAGCCCTGTCCCTGGAATTGTTGACATCTTCGCAGTTCCCCGACTTGAAGAATGAGCCACTCCACCACTTATGACTGCCCACTCCATTTTCTCTGGCGTCAATCAAGGGAGTACTAATTGGCATCGTGATTTCTGCTCTTATACCAACTGATTCGTTTGTTGGTAGAGAAGACCCGTTTGATGGTTAGGAAGAGCACGAAGCTTCTTCTTTAGTGTAGAATCAAGTTATTCCAGACGAATTACAAACAAATGCTTCCTAATATCGTGTTTTGTAAAACGTATACTTACTCATAACGGTATAAAACAACACTTCTCCTTTCCACGACTCTAATTTACCTCTTGTGAATAACAATCTCCTGCCATGTATGACCGGGCAAATACAATGCTGAACATAGTCAATGGAATAACCTGTGCCCGGCTTTTCCCTCGTTCACAGTACTATAAATAAAACTTTATTCAGACTCAATTCTCCTTGAAATTGACTTTAAAACAATTCAAAATGAGATCGATAAGTGCATCTGACTTCCAAAATAATGAAATTGAATGTACTTATTGTATACACAATCTTTTCTATTTGAGCGCGCAAACTGCAGATTTCACTATTGTCCGACTGAATGAGTTATAATGTTGAGTATTAGTGGAAAACGTACAATTGCTGAAAGCATATTCATTAACAAAACGTGGCTCTTTGGGCCCGTTTGAAAAATTATAACAATTTTGTGACACGATTCGAGAGCTGCCTCGTGAATTCAGCTCTGCTGTTCTATAATTGAGCGTCATTCTAAACACCCCCACCCCCATACAGAGTATTTTCTGGAGCACCATGTTTTCCTGGGACTTCCACATGGAGATGATTTTTTAACACAATGCACCCCATACGACTTGTCTTTTTGGCTTTGCCCCATTATGATTTGTGAACTGAAGGGTTGTTACGATTATAAATGCCAAATTAAACGCCATTGGCTTTTACGACGTTCCTGTTGAGGAACGTAGCATGCCATTTTCTAGTATAGCTTGTTGGTAATGAAAAGAGTACATAGGAGTTGCTGCCTGGCGGAGAAGAGGACACGTTAAAGCAGAGCGCTTGGATAAAAGAGGAAATTGTTGTTGATGCGTTGGCAACACTGGTTCGTTGCTTGTGTCCGCCAAACGGTGCTTATCAATTTTTGAAGGTCAATTCAGTGCTGACGTTTGTAGGGGAGAAAAATCGTACAAACGGGAAATTTCCCTGCTTTTTGTTTCGCTTCTTCTCTGCCAGGCAGTGACTCCTGCATTTTCTTTTCATTATTGACAAGCTATAGCAATGCTAGTGTCCAGGGCTGATGTATCATTGATTTGTAATCGAAGGAAATGCAAATGTGACTTTTACGAACACTGTCAACAAACGTGAAGAGCTTACTGATTCAGTGTAGTCAAAGACTTTCAACCCTACAAGTAGGATCCCTAACATCAAAATGTTGATGTTTGATGCTACAACCGGTTTTTCTCATGCTGAAAATTATGAAGAAGATCCGCTGTAATTTTGGTAGAGGATGAGTTTGGCATGCCCAGTTGTGTCTCAAGTTGCAATAAAATATCAATCAACCAATCTTAATTTGATGTGAGGGATACATTATCCAAAAGCAATACAAGAGTGAGTTACGGTCGAAATACAACGCGAATAGTGAAATAAAATCATTACAGTAGGTACCTAAGAAAAATTGAAAAATAATGGATAGTTCTTAGAAGCTGAATTAAATAAATAAAAGGAATGAGGTGAGAAAACGGGGGAGGGGGGGCTAAAGTTCCAATCTGGGGTATTGCTCCATAAATGAGGACGGAGTAGAAATCGCTGGCTGGAGGAACTTTAGTCTTGGGATTGTTAGCATAGGGCATTCAACCAAAAAGTGCATGGGAGAATCCGAGGCTTCCCAATTACAGAGTGGGCAACACTGTGTAAACTTCAAGCCAGACCACCCACAGCAATGCCACCTCCATACTTACTCGGTACTGTGCGAGGAGACTGACAATGATATGAGGCCAGTCCTTAGCTAGCTGTGGTTGGGGGAACAGGGAAACGAGTGGTGAGAGCTAAAACGTGAAGACTGTGCCAACTCCCAATCCATTGCAAAAATAAATCTGGAAGCGTGTCAATGATAGACCTTAGCTAAGAAGAGCGTAGATTTGCATGACTCAGTTGAACCTCACGTCGCTGTGAGGCTGGGCGAGCAATGCCAGACAATCCAAGTAGACTCTGAGGGACCGATCCACAGACATATACAAAACCATGACCATCCACAAGGATGTAATACGCCAGAGGAAGTCTGCCAGTTTCAATGCAAACCAAGGCATTGGGCGTAGAGCGAGGAAGCAAGAGCACTCGCTTGAAAAAACCCACATGAGCCCTCTCCAAGGTCTCGGAGTAACGAAGGCCCCAAACACCCAGTTGATCGGACTAAGGCATCAAAAAGAGAATATCTTGATTACCAGGACCTGATACCCGCCCTTGCCATTACAGCAACAGTAGCACTGGTCGCTGTGCTGGCCCTGCGCTACAAAATAAAATAAAATAATCAATAAAATATCTCTGCCTGCGCCTTTGGAACGACTTTTATCAAAAGCTGGGCCAGGTCATCATAACGACGAGAAACCGGTTATAAGGCAAGCTGACTGAACAAATTATTCTTCTCAGAGAAACGCCAAAAGAGAATTGCAGAGTTATGAGAATGAGTGATTTATTCCATTGTTACTGCTCTATTTATTCAATTGTAGCTCTAAGAGAGCCTCTCAGAAGGAGCCATAACTACTCTGTGGGCAGTGGGGGTTCTTTATAGAGGAAGGCCAGAAATGTACCAAAGCTCTGAGGGTGCTTCACAGAAGGGTGCCCCCTACCATCTTACCCAATTCATTGGTACTGAGCGCGCCATAACTACTCTGTGGATGGCGGAGGTTCTCTGTAGAGGAGACCAGAAATGTACCAAAGCTCTAAGGTCGCTTCATAGAAGGTGCCCCCTACCATCTTACCCAATTCATTGGTACTGAGCGCGCCATAACTACTCTGTGGATGGCGGAGGTTCTCTATAGAGGAGACCAGAAATGTACCAAAGCTCTAAGGTCGCTTCATAGAAGGTGCCCCTACCATCTTACCCAATTCATTGGTACTGAGCGGGCCATAACTACTCTGTGGACGGCGGAGTCGCACTTTCCTGTGGAAGTTCCTCCGAATCAGTTGATGCATGTTTCTGTGGGATTGGGCAGGTTTCTTGACTTAGAAATTGTAAAAATAATGCAATTTTTATAGATTTTTGCAGTATTTTGTTCTTTGATATGAAACATCGATGTTTTGTAGTAGATTTTTTTACGTTGATGGCGACTTTGATGTCAACATTGATGGTTCTTTCGATGTTCCATCTCTTTTGGAAATTCTCTCTGGACAAGTGTTGCCATGTCCTCTCATGCCTGAATAAGGGTACTCATGAGCTGGATAATTTCGCATCTTCAAGTTAATCCATTTGATCAAAGCCATTGCCCATTTGCCAATTGGCATCCACGAGTTTCGTGAGGCCTCTAAACGCAGGGTTTTTGTATAGCAATTTTGAGGTAACTAGTGGGAGAAGGCGCTCTTCAGTGTGAATTTTTGAGAACTTTTTAAGTGAGTCGTTTATATTTTTGATCGCTAAATAACCCAAACATTACTTAGAAAGAGTCCCAAATTTTTCCTGAGGCATACAAAACTTATGTGGCATGAAATTACCAATATTCTAGACACAAGACACTATGCAACACTGTCATCTGAAAAATTCCTGGTTTCTGCCAATCAGAAAGGCAACGGAGGAGACTCATCAAAGTCATCAATGATCAATGAGGTGATTGTTCGCCGCGCCTTTGGATTTGAGTGGAAAGACGTTCACTCTTATTTCTGAATCCTGCAACGTAGTTTGATTTGCAATTTGCAGAAGGAGCTCTTTGTGTGGACGATCCTTCTTTCGCCAATATAGAAGGAAACCTCCAACTACTGTTTTCCAAACTGGCCATTTACTTAGCGGTGTTTAGGGCTAATCCTACTAACACCGCCGTTCAATTTTTATTACAATTCGGCGGATTATCTAAGCCATACTTACTTTTATATTCCAATTTGTCGACAGATTTGATGAACGATTGAATTCTCGATACCGTGAATGCCCTTGAACACCTAATATACCTACCACTTCTCGTGGGCCTCATCTAGGTACCTTATCTACTACCTAAGCTGAAGTGCAAAGCATTCGTTTTACCTTAGTATGAAAACTACAAGTTTTCTAGCTGAGTGATGAATTAGATTAGAATATTGCGTGTCTCTGACGATTTACATTATTATTAAATTATATATTTATTAAATTTGTGATGAAAAGTAGCTTTAATGAATTATAATTGTGCTGTTGGAAAATATTTCACGTTTTGTTTCATACCCGTAAAGTTAAGTATTTGGTGGAGTATCCAGGACAGCTACGCAATAGAAGAGGCAGACGGCCTCTCGCCAAGGCAGCACAGCTTTAGGAAGGGATGAAGTGAAGTAGTGAATGCACTAAGGGCAATGCAAGAAGGTAGACCACACACAAGACCAGTTGGCCTCCTGGCAACCCTAGACGTAAAAACGCGTTTAACTCAGCCAGATGGACTGATATGATTGAAGCACTGAGGACAACCTTCTGGGTCCCAAATACCTAATGGCAGTGACTGGACACTAACATATGAGACAAGGAGAGCGCGAAAGTATAGTTACAGCAGGTACTGCACAGGGATCCATACCTGGGCCAACCCTCTGGAACATTTTGTACGACAGAATCTTCAGCCTGCCAATGTCAACAGACACCTTTCTGGAGGGGTACGCAGATGATGTAGCTGTAGTCATTCTGGCAAAGACAACTGAAGATTCGCATAACAAAGTACCAGACTGGTTGGAAGGTCGCAGACTGGCCCTTGCAGTGGAGAAAACAGAGGTGGTGGTTTTCACTCGCAGGAGGATCCAGACGCTGTTGCTGATGGAACTGACAGAGGACACAGTGGTCCACACCATACAGTCAGCTAGGTACCTGGGAGTGATCCTAGACATATTAGGACAGCCGCAGACAAAGCATCGCGCAAGACAGCAGCACTCAGCAGGTTAATGATGAACGTTAAGGGCCCACGACCATGCAAGAGAAAGCTACTCTGTCAGTGACCAATTCGGTCATGCTGTATGGACTAAAGACATGGGCAGACGCACTATCACACTACCGGAAGCGACCAATGGCGGCGAGGAGCGCCCTTATATTTACTGGCTGCAGAAAGAAAACGGATTGATGATAGAAGAATGGAACCAAGGCAGGCAATGATCAAGGAAGAACGGGAAAGGACACAACGACTGGCAGACCATGGACTCGATGGACAGCGAGGCTAGTACCAGAAGTGAGAGGCTGGCTGGAGAGGCCACACGGCGTTTGCGTTGCCCAGACATGGAGGACAGCGCGAAACACCTTCTTCGACTGTGAGCGATGACATTTAAAACGAGGACAGCTCTGGTCAGAAATAGGTCTGAACTCACCATCTCCGGAAGAGCTAGTGCAACGAATGTTATCAAGCGACAAGCATTGAAAAGAACGGCAGAATATATATAGTCTCTCCTCAGAAGAAAGAGCCGGGCAACAAGCCACACGGGCAGACAACTGAGACTGGCTCCAGGTCCAACCCAAAGACATGTTTGTGATAAATAGTGCCAGGTTGGGCCTTTGGGAGGGTGAGGTTTTAATGGATTGGGCTTCCACATAACTGGAGGCCGCCCCTAGTATCCAACCACCAGGCATCACACCTGGCTTCAAAAGATTTTCTCATCTCAGTGGAGCATTTGGTTTGATTTAGAGTTGGCAAGTTGATAGATTCTTTTCTATCGTGAAACGAAACAATTTTTTCGCACCATAATCAAAGATTCTTCTTGCATTTCCAAACCTGTTTGAGTCTTTGGTGTCAGAGCTGTATGAATGTCAATTTTGAACGGATATCAATCAACATTTTGGGGATTGTGTTGGTACAGCAGCGTCCATTTGCAAACTGACTGAGATGCTCAATTCCGCCAATAAGTAGAATATAGGACCTGAGCTGAAGTTGAAGCGCCTGTGAAGTGGTGGCATCTTAAGCACAATACTTCGACTAGCCCCCAAGTAATCCAAGAGGTTAGAATTAAACTATTACTCAATTTTCAAAAGAGAAGGCAAATCTGTGGCCATCTTTACTTTTCTAATAAATTTCAAGTGGATGAGGATAGATTACAGAATATTCCAATTCAATGGCTTTTATATTTATTAATATTCTTGATTGTTAACACAGTTATCATTAATTAATCTCGTGGATTAATCAAACAAATGGCGATGAATATTGGATATTGACTAAGGTGAATCGAGGTAGGTTTCAGGGCGGATTGGAGGAGGCGTCCAGGAACTTAAAGGCTGAACGTTGACGAGTTTTCTCGAATTCGATTGTCCATCTTTCTTGGAGTTAGCCGATGGTTGCCTACTATCATTCATCTCCTCCCAAGTATCGAACTAAAGCGTCAGGTCTCTTCATTCTGAACAGCCAATTCCAATTTTGCCAGCTCTTTTGATTTTTCTCTTCTTATCTGCACCACTTCACGCACCCAACGATCTTCCAAGTCTTTCTGGTCGGTGTCTCCCATCGTTTGTGTCCAACTGGAAGCAGAAGTGTGAAGAAGATGAACGACATAGATGGTGTTGAAGATCATGTTTAGACGCAGGGAAAATATTTAAATTTGTACATAAGCGTAGGACGTAAGCCTCATCCTACTCGACGAGCATTAACGGGGCTGAACTGCAGCGTATTTCAACTAAAGGTAAGTATTGTAATCTGGTGCAGATCAGCAAAAAGGCACTCCACTTCTGCTGCATATCTTGTTATCGCATAGCTTTTCTGTGGCAAACGTCGAATAGACTAGTTGGTGCGAATTCCCTCAACCTGAATGGTAAAAAAGAATTGCGAATCACTCAGGCAGATCATTGAGGAAATTTGAGGCTTATGTTCATAGCCAAGATGTCAACTCATGGAAACAATTAGATGAATTCAATCAACAAGAGATAAAAGCGCAAGCAAGGCGGTATCTTACTACCCATTTCGAATGTCTGTTTTCAAGATTTCTGGTACCTAGGCGTGTGGGGTAATATTTTCCATTAAATTTTGGACGCTGAATCGATTAAAATGAGTACCCATGCGCCTGGTCCGAGGAATAACCAACCCCCATGATTTTTCTGTTACTTCCGAAGGGTTTTAGAATAAACCATCCGGGCTCGATCCCCAATGCAGCAGTTCCGCTATTTATCATAGCTGCTTTTGTATTTCAACTAGCCAATACCAGATATTGTTGAATCTGAAAAAATGTAGCATTTTTACGTCAAATTAGAGATTTTTCATTTAAAAGAGAAGCTTGACGGAAATGGTTAGCACCACGTAGATTCAGAAGATACCTACACCGTGCAACACAACGAAGACATTCCACGCATCTCTTCTCAATGCCACTCTTTTGAAGGTACCTGTTGATTTGCCTCATTCTAACCTCCACGAGAATATGCTAGAAACAGACTGGATAGCCGCTGCTGCAAGAAGACTTTTGTTGACAAATTTGTTCATTTTTACTTGTTGAATTTTACGCTTCACTCGCTAATTTGTTGTTGTTGCTTTCCCAGAATTCAATAATGTACATCGGCCATCCTCCGTGATCTGTGAAACATAGTTTGACGTGGAAAAGCTATTGAGGGCCAGGGATTTGCCCAACGTACGCATAATAAAGCACTATAACATTGTAATAGCGTTGAAGGCAGCAATGACTCAACAACGAAGGAGCTCTTTTGCAGCACTTGCAAGCCTTCGTCAGCTCAGATTTGAGGCCACTGCTCAACAGGAAGAAGCTTGAAGTGATGAGAACTGTATTTTCAAGGGTTACGCTGACACTACCTACTTCAAAGGAGGATGACGGTTGAAAAGGAAACAAAACTGATGAACGAATCCAAGTTTTGTTCGGTGAAGTGAGCCTGTTTTGTTTCTATATCATGCTCACAGCGACCCACCTACCATCATGTAATGTCTACTCAGCATGCGAGTTCCGAAGGTACTTACTTCAAAGGTAATGAGAACACTCCAACGAGGAAAATACTGATAAAGCCAAAAATTTACTATTCCGTCACTTGTTAAGCATGTTACATAGGGATTCTGATTTGGCCCTATACACACAACAGCGGACCAAACCAAAGCTTTTGTGAGCCAAATGTTTGTGGCAACTTCTTCTTCTTCTTTTACAACGTCCATATTCTCAAAACATGAAGGACACACTAGGTCGTAAGAGCTTAGTTTAATCGTGTTACAAATGTATTGTAATCTGTAAGTCAAAAACACGATTGCTAAATACTATTGAAAACCATGGAAAGGTAACAAAATGAATAATTATTCCTTCGAGATGGATTTTAGGGGAAAAGATTATTGTGGAGGGTCGCTAGACTCGCTCCAATCGATTCAGCATCCAACATTCGGTGGAAAATGGTACCCCCTACGCCTAGGTACCAGAAAATCATGAAAACCCTTTTGAAATAGGTAGGTAGGTACCCATTTGACCCATACCCATCTACGGTGTGCGCCAAGTCTGGACCCGTCCTAATGGACTCCAGCGTCCAAACCTAATGGAGAATGTTACCCCACGTGGCTAATTCTAAAAAAAAATCCCAAAAATATATTTTCAAAAAGCACATTTTGGTTGGTTGTTCCTTAAATAATCAACGTATGCTTTCATGCAAATGTCAATCTCTCATATTCGACCCAAAATGTTTTCCTGGGCGTTTCGAGGTGTCTAAATCCAAATTAGCAAATGTCCCTCTGCCGTCCACACCAATTTTGGTAGTAGAAAATTAAAGAAAAAATTTGAAATTTAGGTCAGGGACTAGTTTCCGGATCTAGTTGGTCCTCGAAACTTTTCAGCCCAATCGGTCATAATGGGGGGGGGGGGGGGGGGGGTGAAAATGTGTTCTTTGATAACTGCATTTCAGGATTTTCGGCGATCTTGGCTTGTGAGGTATCATTTTCCACTAAATTTGGACCGCTGAATCCAATAAAATGGGTCTCGGGACGATTGACGCCCACCGGCCGGGTTTATGGGTCAAAATGGGTATCTATCTACCCATTTTGAAAGTTGGGTTTTGAGGTTTTCGGTACCTAGGCGTGTGGAGTATCGTTTTCCAATAAATTTGGGATTCTGAATCCAATGAGATGGGTCCAAAACTCCAGCTGGACCGATGCCCTCTTCTCGAAAAACACATTTTGACCCCTAGCCCCCCAACTTGGTCCTATCCGAACAACCAAATTTCAGATTTTTAGAATTTTTTCTACTACCAAAATCGGCGTGGACGGTGGACGGACATTTGCTACTTTTGATCAAGACACCTGAAACGTCCAGAAAATTTTTTGGACCGAATCAGAGAGATTGACTTTTTGCATGAAAACATAGGTTGATTATTTAAGGAATAACCAACCAAAACGGGATTGCCTACTGATTCGAAATGGCTAATGTTCATTTTTCCAGGTTGAGTAGATTTCTTTCTATTCCCCTTCAAAACCTATTCATTTCTTTCCCCCCCCCCCACCCTATAGTTTTTAGGGTAACATTGAAATCTAGCTCTCATTGCGCAGGACAAAAACCCAAAAAAATCTGCAAATTCTTACACACGGGTTGGTTATTCCTCGAATGGGGGAATCAGTGGGTGTGGCGGGTCTCAGACCCATTCCAATCGATTCAGGGTCCAAAATTTAGTGGAATATGATACCCCACACGCCCAGGTACCAGAAATCCTGACACATACCAAATGGGTGGATACATACCCATTTTGACCCATAACTTCTTCCGGTGGGTGCCAATCGTTCTGGGACAAATCATTGAATTCAGCTTCCAAAATTTAGTGGAAAATGATACCCCACACGCCTAGGTAGCAGAAATCCCGAAAACACATAATCAAATTGGGTAATAAATACCCAATTTGACCCATTACTTCTTCCAGTGGGTGCCAATTGTTCTGGGACCCATTTTATTGGATTCAGCGTTCAAAATTTAGTGGAAAATGACACCCTACTCGCCTAGGTAGCAGAAATCCCGAAAACACATATTCAAGATGGGTGTATCTATGGGGCACTACGACTCTAATTTACTAATATAATATTGAGAAAACGTAGGTAATTTAGAAGGCTATAATAATTGTATTAAATTGAATTGAATGGTACGAATAAAAAGCTCGGACAGTAAAAAGAATTGTAGGCAACTGCTCAAAATTGGTTGCTAAGTTTAACAGCTGGTTATAAACAACAGGATATGACGATGTGTTTTGTTTGTCTATTCGGCTGAAGTCACCCACATGGGTAATAAATACCCAATTTGACCCATTACTTCTTCCAGTGGGTGCCAATTGTTCTGGGACCCATTTTATTGGATTCAGCGTCCAAAATTTAGTGGAAAATGACACCCACTCGCCTAAATCACCCAAATCTCGAAAATCCATTTTTCAAAAACACATTTTGACCCCTACCCCCTCCAAATTTGGTTCGATCGGGCTGAAAAGTTCGAGGACCCATCTCGGCTGGGAACAGACCCCTGACCCAAATTTCAGATTTTAGAAACATTTTCTACTACCAAAACGGCGTGGACAATGACGGCGTACGGCGGACGGCGGACGGCGTACGGCGTACGGCGGACGGCGGACGGACATTGACCTTTTTTGATCAGGACATTATGAAACGTCCAGAAAAAAATTTTGAGCCGAATCGGAGAGGTTGACCATTATCATGAAAACATAGGTTGATTATTCAAGGAATAACCAACCAAAATGACCGTCGGTTCAATTGGTTTTTTTCAATGTTATTTTGTAGGAGTGATGAACAACATCTTGTTGAGATGACTTCAATTTAATGGCAAAAACAGTGAGCGATTCTACTTGGGGGCACAATGCACAACTGACTTTCACCTTCTATGTCACACCAGCGCACCTATCGGGCGCTATAGTTTCCACTTACTGGTTCTAGATTTGGCTCCTTATTCAAATCTTGACAGTTTTCACAGGTGAAGGACTTGGCTGACAAATGCACAGGGAAAAAGCTCATGTAGAGACCGAAGCTTCTGCTGTGCTCGCCTCAATCCCGGCTGTGCTTGACACCGCCAGGCTTCATCTGCTTGATCTCGACCTAGCCAGCCTATCTGGGTCTGCTTTCAGCGAGGCCTACACCTACCTCTGCAACCCTCGGCCTTGGCCACAAGAGTACTTTTGCCTGCAGGCCCCTTTCAGCCAGAAAAGGCTCCTCGCGCAAATAAGGATGATGGGGCACTACAGCGCAGCATTAAAAATTGAAAAAATCGTCGCTTCAAATTGCCTCCAAAGGAAACATGCCCAGACTGCACCCTCCGCCAAGACCAGACCCTCTTCCACGTCCTATTCAGTTGCCTGCTGTATAAATCGCAATGAGAAGCGGTTTGCTCATATCTCCTCCACCCCGAATATGCCATTTCAATCATCCGCACGCCAAATGAACTCGACTTAAAACGTTCGCTGCGGAATTGTTGAGCTCATGCGGGAGTCATCTGAAATAGGAACGCGCCAGGTGAGTGCGCCGCATGTGGAATGAAATTCGAAGCGAGCTCCTAACCCAGTGTGGCTATAGCATTGAGATATTTACCTTGGAGTGAACTACTTGCACCAAAGTATTTCGTGTACTAAAGCGAAGCACTGAAAGAAATCTTGAAGCGGGAACACTGAAAACGGTGCAAAATGGCAAGAAAACTCCAAACAAGTCCCCTATTTCGGACTTATTCTTTAGCATCTTAGCATCACCCCAGCTCACTCAAACGTTTACAGTACCTTCAGAAGGTTCAAAGCTGGCGCGGGAAGTAGAAATATATTCCATTTTACTTTCTGGTATACTGGAGGAGCGATCTGAAGTGAAGGCTGCCTTCACGCACCAGGGCGTGCGACGCACAGAGGTTGGAACAGAGCTCACGCGCTGAGCGCGTGACCCGCAGCGAATGTCTTAAGAGACTTTTTAATTTCGTGAATGCTGTCCTAAACACCAGAAACTTATGCCTTTTCGACCGGCAAGTAACTCATTCCTTACTACTCTAGTCATGTATGATTATCTGCTTTATTATTATTTTTCCAATTTATGAAGAGTACCATTATCTTGCGATATCATTATTCCTTAAGCATTCTCACTTCATATGCAAAATGTTAGCTTCACAATGCAAATGTAAATAATTTAGATACCTAAGATGCAATATTCGCTGTCAACTCAGCCTTATGTCATTTTGAAAATTAAGGGTCTTTTGAATTGAATTGATAACATTGAAATCGTTAGCTAGTCATACCCTATTTGCCAAATTTGTCAAAACACGTCGTCAAAGCCTTCGAGGGATGACGAGTTCAGTGTCAACACAAAACGAAACCGTAAATGTTGCGATCCGACAATAATCTCTTGCGACACCTCCGAATTGTTCATCCCGTTTTGTTTATCTTCCGATAAAGTCCCGTCTGTCAATACGAAGGAAAAACGAAGAAACCTACAAATGATCTTGAAATTGATCTGTCTCATTTTGCTCGTGGGTTTCGTCGTTCGGTACGAAGTTGGTGATCTAAGACGTCCATCTGAATACCAACTGGTGAAGATGAAGAGCGCAGTGTGAATGTGAGTATGTCAAAGTCAAGTGCTGTAATTTAGATAACTCATATGGTTGACATACGTCCTAGAAAAAACTGAAAATTCTCACACGGGGGTTGGTTATCCCTCGGATCAGGAGCATGGAGACCCATTCCAATCGATTCAGGATCCAAAATTCAGTGGAAAATGATACCCCATACGCCTAGATCGGCGGACATTTGCGAATTTTTATCTAAAATCCTTGAAACGCCCAGAAATTTGGTTTGGGTCGAATCGGTGAGATTGGCATTTTGCATTTTGCACCCGAATTATGTGGGAAATTGGCACCTTGAATCGAGAATTGACCAATAATCAATTTTTAGCGTCTACAAAGAATATTACTACTTAGAACCAATGTTTCGAAATCCATCAGCGCGGGAACAAAGGTCGTGGTTAACCGAATCCACCTCACCGCACCCCAGCAAGCATCGATGAAAAGATTTATCGATTATCACAGTTGACTTATTATCGGCGAAGGATCAATCAGGAATCAGGTCGTGACTTAGCCCCTATGAAAACTATTATAGAAATTATACTCTCGACTTAGATTACAGTATACAGGAAAAACTTGGCAAATTATTTTATAATGGTTGGTTATTTCTTGTAGCAAATGGAGTGTCCCAGACTCAATCCAATCGACTTAGCGTTCAAAATTTAGTAAGAAATGACACGCCTAAGTACTCAAAAATCATGGAACCCTGCTTTTGGAATAGGTAGTTAGGTACCTCATAACCATAACCTCCTCTGGTGAGCGCCAATCGGCCTGTGGTCCATTTCAATGGATTCAGCGTACAAAATTTAGTCGAAAATGATACCCCCA
>CM034005.1:8864895-9107308 GCA_019603395.1 Cyrtorhinus lividipennis
ATTTTTTCTTGCCCTCTGATTGCATCTTTGGATGGATTGTCGACCATTTCATCCCCCATGAATGTGAAGATATATTAGATTATGATAATCAATAGAAACCATAATTTTCGTTGGTTATTACTTGAATAAATCAACCTATGTTCTCATGTAGAGTCAAGTCACTCTCCGATTCAGTCCAAAATTTCTTTCTGGGCGTTTCAAGGGGGAGGTGGAGGTCAAAATGTGTTTTTCGAAAAATGGATTTTCCAGAATTTCGGCGATATAGGCTTGTGGGGTATCATTTCCCAGTAAATTTTTAACGCTGAATCCAATTAGAGGGGTCCCGAAACGATTTTCGTCCATTGGAAGATATTATTGGTCAAAATTGGTATCTATCTACCCATTTCGAAGGTGGGTTTTCAAAATTTCTGGTACCTAGGCGTGTGGGGTGTCATTTTTCACTAAATTTTGAATGCTGACTCGATCGGAATAGGTCCGGAACACGCCACACTCAACGTTTTCCCCATTCTCCCATATTCGATATTTTCGGCATCGATTTCCACTAAATTTTGGACGGAGAATCGATTAGAATGAGTCTCCATTCTCCTGGTCCGAGGATTTTCCGAAACAAACTTGTGTACTGCAACTCAATAAATATTTATAAATATGTTATCGGGTCCAAACAGTCGAATTTGCCTAGATTCCTAGTGCTATTATGGGCGGTAGGGCGAACTAGAACCCTAAATTGAGGACCTTGCGCACTGTAAAAACATAGTATTGCATTCTATTATGCATTCTAGTATTCTATTTAGTACCACGGGAGCATATTTGAGCTCAGCGGGCGGATTTCTACGCATACATTTCCAAATTCTTAAGAAATAACCCGTGATCCGCCCAAAAACACAACTTTACTTATTACTCAATTTATTTTTCGATAGATTAGGAATCTCATATACTCGTACATTCGATATCCACTCATCTTCTTTCATAGAAAATGTATTCGATTTTATCTAACGATATATTTTGCTCAGCAACAAATGAACCGCGCGTTTTGATGACAAGTAAAGACAGGAAATGACAATTCTGAACACTTTATTGCATAACGATAGTTTGAGCGTATATTTCGGATGTTTCAACTGTTTCATTGTCATTGACGTAAAAGGGGTGTTTTGGTGGAGTACGACAGCAAGCACAAAAACAAAAATGTGGTGTGAAAGACCTGCGTAACAAATCAATTTGAGATTTGAAACCTCAGTTGATGATAGTGGTTGTGTAAGTTCAATCATAAGGCCTCACGTGGTGAAATCAATCTAATCTTTTCAATTTTTCAAAATAGTGTTTAAAAATGTGATAACTGAATGCTGACACTGGCGGTTTTTGAGTCAAGTTGAAAGTTTTACCTCAACAAATTCACGCTTTTCTCAATCAATTGAAGATTTTTCTATTTAAAATTCAATGTTTCCAATACAACGTTTTTGTTTTCTATTTCAAATAATGGCCCTTTATTCACAAAGAAAATTGTTACGCCGAGTCGAAAGACGTAAATGAATTCATTAGTATTTTAAACAATTCAATGCCAGTCAATGCCTAATGCAGACATTAAGAAGTTCGCCGCAAATCGTAGCTATTAAAGTAATCATTTGAATTTTGGTGACAGGAACGAGTAGAATTATACTGAAGAATTAATATTGTATACTCAATCCTAACAAGGTATCTACATAACTTTTATAATAGTTGTTAACGTACAAAATACTGACACTGAATGAATTTAATAAAAAAAATTGAATTAGAGATGGGAAATCTTGAAATTGAAATGGAAAAATTGAATTTGACTCGAAAATGCTATAAATTTATGAAACTGAAAGAAAGAAAAGTTAAATACGTCGATCTTATTCCCTCTTGGAAATATTATTATAAGTATCAGCTAGCTAATGTGTCATTTCAAGGAGTTCTATATAAACTGTTATTGTCCAATCTAGGTAGTTTAAACAAGAACAAGTGAAGAATTTGAAGAAAATATTATTTTCGGGGGTTAATTCTTTGTCACTGTGAGCATTCACAACATTTTTGTGACGTTCGATCGTCGCAGAATGCATTTTCACACTGGATGCTCATAGGAGTTTTGTCTTATGTGGGTTTCCATCAGCAGTTTTTTCGCCGAAATGTGAAATTATTGAGATTCGTGGCTTGGAAATGTTTTTCATTTTAATTTTCTCGGCCTTGTGGAATGTCTATTTGGGGATTCTCGTGCAAAGTTTGTCGATGAGATCCATCTTTACTTTTAAAAGAAAATCCTTCCTTTATGTACATCTTAGGGATCTTAAACTCCGATATCATCTTCTGAATCACTAGATTCCCCGCCATCTTCTTCAACCTCCTTCTCCAACTGTTTCAGAATATTCCGAAAATCTTCCGGGGATTGAATATTTCTTTTTATTAGCCATCCCAACACTCCAAAAACGCTGCAAATTCATTCACAGGGGTTGGTTATTCCTAAGACCAGGCGCATGGAGACTCATTTAAATCATTCAGCGTTCATAACCTCTTCCAGTGGGCGCCAATCGTTCTGGGACCAGTTTCATTGGATTCAGCGTCCAAAATTTAGTGGAAAATGATACCCCACACGCCTATGTACCGGAAATCCCAAGACCACACATTTAAAATGGGTAGGTAGATACCCATTTTGACTCATAACCTCACCCAGAGGGTGCCAACCGTCCCGGGACCCGTCTCATTGGATTCAGCGTCAAAACTAAGTCGAAAATAATACCCTACATGACAAAATTAAAGACAATTCTGTGACGTCAGCGTTCAGCGTTTCTCTTGCCATCCCTGTTAAGACAACCCATGTGAGTTCCACCTTGATTTTTGAGTTATCACTGTCATTGGTTTCGAAAACGCTCCTTGGCTGCACTTTGGTCAGTATTGTACCTGCAATGACCTTTCATTGTTGCTCCTTCTTTACAACAACAACAAAACCAAAGGGAGGAATCTTTCAGTTGTCTGCTAGAGCGCAGACTGCTGTTACAGTTCTTGGCGTTTTTTGTCTCGAAGGAAGCCATCATAGCGTGTTCACGTTGTGACGTCACTGTTCAGCGGTTAACTTTTTTGAAAAATCCACCACCCACACTATCTGACGTTTCTGACACCTTTTTCCCCTTTCATAGTTATGGACAACATCATTGAAAAACAAAAATTGATGGATTTCAGACCCATAAGTACACTTAATTCCAAACATATCTCATTTGATTAATTACAAAAATTAAATATACATTGCATTTCATCAATGTGCTCTGATGAGATTATCAGATATGACTACGTGACTACGTGACTCGTGTCACCTCCCCGCGGCTCTATTAACAACTATATAAACTACATATATTATCATGAGAGAATAGGTATCAATCGATGATCTGTGACTGTTACTAAATCATGGTGGAGCTTCTATTTGTTATATTATGTTAAGGATAATTTTCGTTGATGCTAGACAGGCCTGAGACATGCAATGTATTTATCAATTGCATACATGATATTTTAATGTTTGTATGTAACGCTAGGAGCGCTACTATGTGTTAACTAATGTGGAAATCTTAAAAAAACAAAAAATTTCGGAAACAAAGTTGAACAAAGACTCTGAAAAACGTGAAAGAATATGTAGACCTTGGCAGAGTATTTTTGATTCAATATGGCGTCACAGCTGTTATTGGACCTCCATGACAGGTTGATACTGGCACTGAGCTCTGCACAGGCTTGCCAACAGAAGATAAAAGTGGCGAGCAAAGAGTCAACAAACTGAATAAAAACGGCCTCCTGCGTGGCGCATGCGCGATGAAAGGAAGACGAGCCACGGACCATTTATCGTCGAAGCGGCGGCTTAAAGGGGAGATATCATGAATATGGCGGCTTCGGATGATGAGAGAGTTGAGAGTGAAAAAAAAGAGAAGGAAATCGAGTTAATGATGGAAATAGGATGAAGGTCAGGGCTGTGAAATCGAATTTACATGTTTAGTCCAAACTGGGTGGATCTGATTAGAGCTAAGTTTGTTTACCTGATTCGACCGCCACGACGGAAACCCGTGGCTCAGACGGCTCCAATTTACTTCTTAACAACCGAGTATTGAAATTGAAAGAATGTTTTTATCGTTTTTCACCCTCCACTTTAGCCTTCCAGTCAACTGTTTGGCGGACCTTAAAAAAATGACGCACGAAGGCACAGGTTAATTCTTCCACAATGATCTTTGAGGAACTTGTATGCGGTTGAAGACACCACCAAATCGCTGCTAATTCCTTCCCTTTAGACCAGAAGCATGGAGAAAATGGTGGAAAACAGTGACTGTAGTGTCCCGGACTCATTCCAATCTCAGCGTCCAACATTTAGTGGAAAATGATACCCCACACGCCTAGGTACCCGAAAATCCATCCTAGCGGGTTTATTATTGTTGGAAGGATACAATGGATACTAAAGTAGTGTTGAGCACTGAGTATCTGATCACCTCTTATATGGAACATTTATTAGTAAATTAGAACGAGCCTTTTATCCCACAGACAACGAAGAACTCCACAAAGTGCGCAAAATGATTATAGCAGGACAGTAATGGGGAGCCATCAGTACAGGCTCCGAATCAATGTCTCTAAAACTAAAGTCTTAACCAGGGGTTTCGTGAAGGCCCCATTTCTTCTCTATGCTCCATTCTCGGACATGTTATCTCGCGTTGCGTTCGCTAGGTACTCTGGTACTTATCGGTTAATGCGCAGTCGACTGAGATACCGAATGTTTCATTAAAGTCATTTAAAGTTCAATTATGACCTAGTGGTGAGTGGGCCGGGATACTCACTGGCTGCCCCCCTGGGCCGGTTTGTTACTGTCTACAAGGCAGAGGTCCTTGCCATTGTTGCCTGTGCGCAGGAGATCCCCCAACGGGGGCTCACCTGCGCCAAAATCACCATACTCTCAGACAGCCAGGCAGCACTGAAGGCTATTGCAGCCTTCAAGTTCACCTCAAGGCTGGCGTGGGAGTGCCTTCAGTCCCTGAAGAGGCTCGCGAGGAGGAATGCGGTGCCGCTCCTCTGGGTGGTGGGTCATCGGGGTATTCAAGGAAACGAGGAAGCCGACCTCCTTGCCAAACGGGGGTCGGCGTCCTCTCCTATTGGTCCTGAACCTTGGGTCAGATTGTGGGAGCACTCACAAGTGGCTGGGCTGCCTACTGGCACAGGGCAACCTGACCTCAGGCAGTCCAAGCTCCTTAGCTCACCAAAATCAAAGAGGGCAAAGATCCTCCTCACATTGAGCAGGAGGGAGCTCAGAATCCTCACCACTATGTACACTGGTCACTGCCCTCTCAGGGCCACCTGGGCAAGCTAGGCAAATCAGAGACAGTGGACTGCCGCTGGTGTGCCGAGGAGGCTGAGACAGCTGTGCACGCGCTATGCGAGTGTCCGGCTTTTGCCGCCACTCGGCAGCGGATCTTTGGTAAAGGGTTCTTCAGCCCGGCTGACATCGCAAAGATGGCCTCTGAAGGGATCCTCCGCTACCTTAGGGAGGCGGGGATCTCGCGGGTATTTTATTAGTAAGGGCGGACGGCCAGCCCGAACGGACCAAATTCGGGGTAGGTAGGGTTCAAAAATAAGCTGTTGAAAAATGGAAGTTTTCGAAGTTTTCGGCGAGGTAGGCGTGTGGGGTACTAGTTTCCATTTTGTTCCGAACACCTTGAAAGACCTCAGAAAAGCACGGTTTTCGGTGATTATTCAAGGAATAACATAAGTAAAGCCATTATCAACCTACTTATTATTTAAAACAGAGGGAGTATTCGCTGAATCCAATAGGACCGGGTCTCGGGACGTTTATGGTCAGCCCACTGGAAGAGGTTATGGGTCAAAATGGGTTAATCTATACACCTATTTCAAATGTGTGTTGTGAGATTTCTGGTAGCCTAAGCGTGTAAGGTATCATTTTCCACTAAGCGTTGGACGCTGAATCGATTGGAATCAGTCACCATGTCGCCTAGTTCTGAGGAATGACCAACCCCTGTGTAATGAATTTAACAAGCGTTATTTATTGTTGCGAGATTACACCTGCAGGCCAGTCTCCTGGGCGAACCAGCAATAAGGTCAACGAAACACCCAATTAAGGGTCACTCTCAAACATTCGTGCATTGTATCAAATTGGCTGGAACCTTCCCATTTGCTCAAGACAACACATCAAGTTCCCAGAACCAGGGAAGACTCGAGAAGGTTCTCGGCCAAGGGAGCCAGCATAAAAAGGGACCGAGGAATGCTGCAGAGTTCAGTTCAGTTCGGAGTCTGCAAATATAGATTCTTTGTGTTATAAAATAGTGCGACAACCGCATTACAACCGTGTATTGTGCCTTGTGATTGTGTAAGTGTGTGAATGAGGACAGTGTATTTGAGTGAACAATTGTAATAAATTATTTACAAAGTACATAAGTCGTTACATTATCATTCTCGAGATTAATTCCCTGACTTTTTGCTGTATGGAATATGTATACCGACAATGTTCTTTTCTGGATAGTAAATTATTTGAATTGAAATGAAAAAAAAAAAAAAAATCCAACGAGCAAGGTAGGCTCAAAGAATGTTTGTTTGTTGTGAGGGTAGTTGAAGTTAGGGAGCAGAGATGGGCGCAGGGTGGTGCTTACTGAAAATCGCCTCTGCCTGAGTAACGAGCGTTGAAAAACCTCCCCAGCTCTTTCAGCCCTCACACTGAGCACAAGGTGTTTCTCTCGGGCTTTTGCGAGGGAAACGCGGGTAAAGCCATCAAGCAACGAAGGGGAGACTGCCAGATTCTGCGCCCACAAACGCGTTGACAGCAAACGTTGAACGACAAAGGGAATATCACAGTGGACCTAAATTATTTATCAACCGCAAACTCCCCCGCGCTCGCCTCATAATTCACGCTCATTTCAGCGTCTCTGAGATGATTACGGCCTCGTAATCGAATTACGTCAATAATTCGTAGACGGGGCAAGGTGCGGACTAGGAGAGTCAACATTCGGGACGTGATTCGATTTTTGATGGAATTAAATGTGGACGGGGGAGGAATTATTTCTGATGGAGGCCAATAGAACCACCACCGTCAGAGTTGGGCCAAGGAAAAGCTTCGTTTTATTGAAAACGCTGCCAATTCATTCATAGGGCATTGTTTATTCCTCGTACTAGGCGCATGGAGACTCATTTCAATCGATTCAGCGTCCTCAATTTAGTGGAAAATGATACCCTAAGCTCCTAGGTACCAGAAATCTCGAAAACGCACATTCAAAGTTGATGGATAGATACCCATTTTGACCCATAACCCCTTTTGGTGGGCACCAATCGTCCCGGGACTCGTCTCAGGATTCAGCGTCATAAATTTAGGCGAAAATGATACCCCACACGCTAGATTGCCAAATATCTCGAAAACCGATTTTTCGAAAAACACATTTTGACCATTACTCCCCTCAATACATGTCTGATCGGGTTGAAAAGCTTCGAAGCAGACAACTTATTCTGATCTAGACACCTTAAAACGCTCAGAAAACAATTTTGGGGCAATGTGGAATGATTCACTTTTTGCATGAAAACATAGTTCAATTATTCAAGGAATAACCAACCAAAATTGAAGACAATTCTGTGACGTCAGCGTTCAGCGTTTCTCTTCCCAACCCTGTTAAGACTACCCAAGTGAGCTCCACCTTGATTTCAGAGTTATCACTATCATTGGTTTCGAAATCGCCTTTTGTCTGCACATTGGTCAGTATTGTACCTGCAATGACCTATCCTTGTTGCTCCTTCTTTACAACAACAACAAAACCAAAGGGAGGAATCTTTAAGTTGTCTGCTAGAGCGCAGCACCGTGGAAGGCAAAGACTGCTGTTACAGTTCTTGGCGTTTTTCGTCTCGAAGGTAGCCATGATAGCGTGTTCACGTTGTGACGTCACTGTTCAGCGGGTAACTTTTTTGTAAAATCCACCACCCACACTATTTCTGACACCTTTTTTCTCTGTGACTGTTAATAAATCATGCAGGAGTTCTATTTTTTATATTTGAGTCGAGTTCTGATTGTTATATTCCCAATATTATTTCAACTTCTTACATATTTCTTCATTATAAGGATTGTGTTTGCAATTTTTATCTGCTCTTGACTTTGTTATGAATCCTTCCGACTCTTCCAACGAGGAGGGGCAGTTATCAGAGGAAGAGAAACCATCCATAACACACTGATCTCACCTCATTTTGCTTATTATTTTGAAATGACCATGGGTTCCTCTGTACAGAAGGAAATGATTGTAAGAAGCCCATTCAAATATGTTAACCTGCCGCATTTGCGCTAGTTTTCTCGCTATTCGTTCCCCATTTACCTGTCCGGATATTACTCAGGATCGGATATTACGTAGCCGTGGAGTGCAAACCTATTTTTCACTATCAAAATGAAAAAAATTGAGCTTCAAAATCAATATGTATTCCTGCGTGAACAAATTTATGTGCAAGTTTAGCTCAAGAATGTCCCCTGTCAGTTCCATAATCACCAAATCACGATAGGCTCTGCGCAAGCGCAAACATACTTTTACGGTTACAGCATTGAACCGTTGAATTAGACCCAAGTATTATAATTATTCTATAGAATAAATTAAATTTACTACACCAATAACCAACTCCTTGATTCAATTCTTACCAATTTTCTTGATGTTGAAGTATAGTTAAAGGTAATATATTTTTAAGGTTTCGACAATGCTCATGTGTCATTTAATTGATGTGATTATCTGACGGTCTGTAACTTGGTTAAAATTTGTTGATGATTAGAAGCGGATTTTCACGATAGAGCATTGTCTTCTATTTAGAAAGACATTTTGAATGGTTTAAGGGATCTGTTTCAGAACAAAACGATTCGATTGACTTATTATTTTGCGCACATTTCAAGAATGGGGAAGTAGTATACCCATAATTGCCTAAAATAGCCTATTTTTGAATTTAAATCAACTGAAATGAGTGAAAAAGTAGTCAGGCTAAACTAAAATAAATTTCGTAAACCGCGTAAATATCGATATTTGTATTTCATAACCTAACTAGCCACTTGTGACGTTATCGAGTTATTCCAAAATATATTTATGCGCCTAAAAATGATTATGAAGAGGATGAAAATTCGTCAAAAGTGACGCAATAAATTCCTGAGACACCATTTTTGTCGCTTGCCTACGGGGAATACACAGAGGGTGTGTTTGGATGTTATCAAACTGACTTTACAAAAATAAATCGATTCAATTATTTTCAACATCGATAAGAAAAGGCGCAATTTTCCGTTGGTTCTCTCAAGATTTTGCGTATTCTAGTCTCATTAATGTATTAGTCGTCGACTTTTTGCACCATATTTGGCAAGCAATTTTGTGTAAGCGAATACCTGTTATCATTAATTGATTGATAAATCTTGTCAGCCCAAATATTAAACAACCGTTCGTCCGCGGGATTCGTTCTTTTTAAACAGGACAGAAGGTTGGATGACACCGACTTTCGCGCAAATGGACGAATTTCTTCCGTTTGAACGATCGAACGATCTCATTCAACTGAACTGTCGAGTCGCAGATGGGAGCTCACGCTGTGGTCTCCCTAGGTGGGCCAGATCCGACCATCCTCAGCTCCTACAAATGTCAGGGTGTTTCTAATGGAGTGGCCGATGATGAACAAGTTTCAATCGTAATTCTCTTCGGATCTTGAAGAATCAAGAAGCGGTGAAAAGGGGAGTGAAGGGGAAAATGAGTGGGAACTTGGGAAAGAGTTGCAAGGTCATTTGGTTCCTTTTTTGAACACGAAGCACGCAATTATTTGGTGCAAATGATGGAGCAGAAACACATGCAATTGGCTTGACCGTTCATTGTTGATGCAGTCAGTGAGCAGTCATGAACAATCCCATTGGAATGACGTGCTCCTCATTGGGGATGTGCATGCGTTGCTGCGTTGAGGTACGGGCGTTGTATATTGCATCTCGTAACCAGCAGAACCATTTACATTTTGAAGAGCCCATTTTGGAACATAGAAAGACGCAATGCCTTCAAAAACAGACCAGTCTACGGAAAATCTGTACATGAGACAACAAAAGAATACCGTGGGCCACAGACATTTTTGCAGGGACATATTCATTAGTTAAAGAGGACAGCCAACTTCTGCAACCCATGAGGGAAGTATTAAAGTTGAGTGAATCTTCTACCTGAGTATACTCTGTGCATGACTCCAGCCTGCACCTTGGCTGGGGTTGTTTGGCTCCTTCTGCCTGGATACCTTGATGCACAGCAACTTACCTCAAAGGTTGCATAATTAAACACACCATCAGTCTTGTGGTTCAGTCCATGTATGTGGAGCGGTGGATTTGTGCCAATCTTGGGTTGCTGCGCAAACTGCACACCTGCGTCATCATTTTCCTGGTATGCTTTCTGCCAACGCTTCTCTCAAGGTTCAGCCTAGTTCTGCCTTCCAGGCTGAATCGACGTTGAATGATGGAGACTCTAAACTGTCTCTGCAGTCTGGTCGCCCCAGTAGTAAACATGCCAGTCCTCGCTTTTCTCAGCAACCTTTTCTGCTACAATTATTACTCGTGCAACCTTCCCTTTTCAAGGCTCCCAAAACTGGCTAACCCTGTCCTCTAGATCAATCTGTCTTGGGAATGATTATATCCTATTCACCAATCACTCTGCTGTCTGTAACTTGTAGTCCTGACTTAACCCTGTCTTTCGCATACTTAGCGACTGTGCAACAGTACAACTGTAATACCATTCGTATTGCCGCCTCTTAAATAACCGTTTTTTTCTCGATATTTTTACATTGTTATGTGTATATTAGGCTTGTCTCGTTCAGTCTTTCCATGTGTGTGGAGCAGCGGATTTGGGCCAATCTTGGGTTGCTTCGCAAACTGCACACCTACGACATTATTTTCCTGGTATGCTTTCTGCCAATGCTTCTCTCAAGGCTCAACCTAGATGTTAGTAGCAAGCTGCCATCCAGGCTGAATCTGCGCTGAATGATGTAGACTCTAAACTCTCTCTGTTGTCTGGTCGCCCCAGTAGTAAACATGCCAGTCCTACACCGCGACTGTGCAACAGTACAACAACTGTAGTACCATTCGTATGTGTACCATGTGTATATTAGGCTAGTCTCGTTTGTGGAATGAGTAAGTGAATGTTTCCTCAATTCACAGAAAGTTGCAAGCAAAGCTTGCATAGAAGTTGGAGAAGTTGGAACGAGATTGAGGGTTGTTGTACTCATTATGCTCCATTGTAAGCAAGCCCTGTTTAGTTTACTTGTAGACGTATGGCGTGAAGAGAGGATTGCCTTCTAGGATACGATTTGCTTGTATTCCGACTAACCAAACTCACGCTATAGCGTTCATTCATTCTGTAACACAAATGAGGATTCCTCGTTTGAGAAGAGCGAGTCACATCTTCATAACTCCTCGGTTCGTGAATTCTGATTGCGTTCCCTAATGGGGGTAAGATCTCTACGTGCAAGGCTGTCTAAAGGGTTTCGCATCAAGTGAATGCAGATGGCGATGATTGCTTTGTCTAGCCACTGCCATTTAATCAGCGGTTTGGCGCCTCTGCGTGAGCCGACTGATTAGATAATGAAGCCAGGGAGGGAAGATTGATGGCGGGGGTGGGAAAGGGGGTAAGAAGCAAGGGGGTTGCAGGTGAAAGGGCGACAGGGGAACTAGTTAAGTAGACATCTCAAACACCTCCTGTTTCGCCTTTACTGGGCCTAACGAGACTGAATTCATAACCCTTCACCTTCCCTGGTCATCTGTATGGTAATGGCAATCACCGCCGATCCCTCACCATCGATACACTTTCGTGTTCGTGACACACACCTCCGCGTTTCAGTCCTTCATTGAGGAACGAGCTCTCACATTCACCGTTTGGCCGATTATCACATTGCTCTACACGGTCATCCTTACCGCGACCATGCAACACTGACTGCATGGAACATGTTGGAGTACTCTTTTAACATCACAAGAATCAAAACTATCAAGGCATCCTTATGTGCAGATTATCAACCACGCTGTATCTGGCAAATCAATCCTCTGATGTGTGCTGAAGTAGTAAATAACCTTCCTATTGACCAAGTGTTAAACAAAATTGGCTTATCCAACATCGTTATATGTCTTCAACCCGCTCTCTAGGACATTTTGCCTCCAAAAGCGTCCTGCACGTCCTTTCTTGATTCTAGATGAGCGATTATCTACATATTGTCCTGTGAACTTCACTGAGTCAATTGCTAACTCCATCATTCATGCACAAAATGCGATCGTATGAAAAATGTTTACCAAACCACTGCCCAGTGGACGAAGCAGCTAGCAATCAGAAACCATTAAAGTGTTAATAGATGTTGCCCAAAAGGTTTTGTAGTGAATTAGACAACACCACGCAATTCTCATGAATCAAGCATAAGCTCAAGTGGCGGCAGCTCACATGGTTTGAGAAGGATCCTGGCTGAGCACCCAGGAGCCTCAGTTCTTACAACAACTGTCCAGTGACAATTTGCTGACAAAGTGCTTCATGTTTGCTCACACCTTTCATGCTGGTTATAATAAGACTGGAAGCGTTGCTTGGCTCTGGAATCGAGGGTACTGCAACCCCCTCTATCCCATTTTACTGAATTTACCTATGCACATTTCAACACACTTCAAATAAGACAGAAAAGTATGCAGTTCTTAGCAAGCTATTTGCTCAAAAGAATTGTACAGTATTATTGTATTAGCCATCAAACATTAATTAGAAACCAAAAATTCCCTTGCAAATTGCCAGTATCCTAGACTTGCCAACAGGAAGGCAGCTGCTGTTAAGTCCTCAGTGTCCGCCCCTACCACCCAACCATAGCAAACTGGAACTGTTTACACCCTTAGAACTACAATTATGCAAAAGATACAAATAATGCACTCACAACTGGGCTGAACTAATCAAAATTATCTACCTACATTTATTGATAAAATCTGGTGATGAGCTGAGGACCTGCATTCATCCTGTGGTGAATGGCGGTTGGTAAATTGGGAGGAACACCCTACACACACACTAAACCATCATTGTGAATACACGCACACACACTCTAAATCCTGACAGTATGATAACCTGGCCATTGCAAACTGAGGACTTGCAGCGGATCCCCAAACAGAGGTAGGAGATGAGAGCATGAGCATATCCTGCATCATATGGATGCTAACCTCTATCAATCAGTGCAGTATTGATTCAGTACAGACTGCCATTGATCTCTGATTTGAACCTGCTATGGAGAATTGATGAAACTGGTTTTTTATTCAAATCCCTCAGAACGTGCCCAAATTCATCTTTTTGGATTTTAATTGATCGAATATGTACTCCAAATTTGTGAGGGATACCACCGCTACCTACGCTACCTCTAAATCTGCGCCCCTGAATAGGACCAAGCCTGGGCCCAGGCGGCCTTCTTTTCCTTGCAGGCACCAGTTGCAGCTTTGGATTGGATAGGGAGGGTTGCTTTTAGGATCAGTCCCTCACCTGGAAGCATCTCTTCATTAGTACAGATACAGTCTCTGGCCTCCTGCACCACCACGCGCGAGCTATCTAGCAGATACTAGACATAACCTGTCTTTGCCAAATCTAGCTCTGGAAGTCTCCACGGGTAAATAATGGTTTTTAGCCTAAACTGCAGGACACCAGCCACTCTACCAATCTTCTCCCAGATCCTCTCGTCCACAAAAAACTGTCGAAAACGTCGCTAATAAGACTTTTTGGTTGTTGCAGGAGGAGAAGGAGCGTTCAAAAAACTGAAAAACGAGCCCGTAGTATCGCCAGGACCCCAACACGCAGGCCACACACCCACCACAGCTTCCTGTCCAACTCCAGCGCGACGGAGACACAGGACGACGTTCACGCAGGTTTGTTCAAATAATATCGGACTTGTAATTCTCAAATTGGCATAATGGCAAATAGGGACGGAAGAATTTCAATGGAGTCCACGTTTCAGGAACAGCTCGCCGAACTGGAAGCCGCCTTTGCCAAATCCCACTATCCGGACATTTACTGCCGGGAAGAGCTGGCGCGAACGACCAAGCTCAACGAAGCTAGAATACAAGTAAGAACATTTATGCGATATATCCTTCTCTTAGCATCAATCGTCTGATCATGTGCACCCAGCCCACCCTGCTAACCTCATGCATATCCTGAAGTGGATGTCGCTCATGGCTTGTTGCTATCTGCACCCTAGAGCTATTACAGCTCTGTTATCAGCGTATTCTATTGCGCCTGGTATCATATACGTCGGCCTCACCAAGAGCAAGGTTTATCTTCATCATGAATTCGAGTGCAACGGTAACTAAACGGAAAACCCATGGAACAGGCACATGGAGGCTCATTCCAATCAATTCAGCGTCCAAAAACGCTGCAAATTCCTTCTCAGGGGATGGTTATTCCTCGGACCAGTCGCATGAGACTCATTTCTTCAACATGGGGGAAACGGGGTGCCAGAAACTCGTTCCCGACCAAATTTTCAGATTTTTAGAAAATTGTCTACTACCAAAGTCGGCGTGGACGAGATTTTTGGGCCAAATCGGAGAGATTGACTTTTTGCATGATAACACAGGTTGATTATCCAAGGAATAACCAACCGAAATGAGTCGAAAACGATACCCCACACGCCTAAATCACCGAAAATCTCAAAAATGGAGGAAAGAGCGTAAATATTTTATATCGGGGGGATTATAAATCCTTCTTAAAAAATAAATTGAAGAGCGGGGAACAAAGATGGCTTTCACTCTAGTTTCAAGTTTAATTTTCAAGTTTTAGTTGAACTTCAAGTTTTGGTTGGTTATTCCTTGAATAATCAACCTATGTTTTCATGCAAATGGTCAACCTCTCCGATTCGGCTCAAAATTTTTTTCTGGACGTTTCATGATGTCCTGATCAAAAAAGGTCAATGTCCGTCCACCGTACGCCGTCCGCCGTCCATTGTCCACGCCGTTTATGGTAGTAGAAAATTTTCTAAAAATCTGAAATTTGGGTCAGGGGTCTGTTCCCGGCCGAGACGGATCCTCGAAACTTTTCAGCCCGATCGGACCAAATTTGGGGGGGGGAGGGGTCAAAATGTGTTTTTTGAAAAATGGATTTTCGAGATTTTGGGCGATTTAGGCGAGTAGGGTGTCATTTTCCACTAAATTTTGGACGCTGAATCCAATGAAACCGGTCCCAGAACGATTGGCACCCACTGGAAGAAGTTATGGGTCAAAGGGTATATATTACCCATTTCGTATATGTGTTTTTGGGATTTCTGCTACCTAGGCGTGTGGGGTATCATATCCCACTAAATTTTGGACCCTGAATCGATTGGAATGGGTCTGGGACCCGCCACACCCACTGTTTCCCCCATTCGAGGAATAACCAACCCGTGTGTAAGAATTTGCAGATTTTTAAATTATTTTAAATGATGAGAAGTCAGCTAAATTTTTGGGCCTAAAACACGGGCACGCTTAACGAAGGAAGCACGTGTTTACACGGCAGCCGAGGAGATGATAGGCGATTAAGTTTAAGCTTGTTACAAAATCGTTGGCCGATCGAGGAGGGCGGATGTGACCCTGGGCTTCGTTTGTTGTTGAGATATTGGCTGTTAATTGGTGTAGTCAGTATGGTAATGGGGTAGAGAGTGAAGGGTAAATTATAGAAGGGTGTATATCATGATACCCTTCGCGGGGAGTCGCGTATCGTGGAGGGGTGGGGGGTGAGATGTTGGGTATCCTCCTTCGGGGCGAACAATACAGACTGCGAACGGCCCTTTTGACGAGCGGTGGGCGGAGTCAGCCTCCCCACCGGAGTTCCAAGCTCCGCCTACCCCTCCCCTCTTCAAACCACCACCCGGCACGGAGTTCCCGCTTTTCTATCACATGCATCGCCGAATGGGTGAGGACGCCGGGTGGGGAGGGGAAGCCCATCAAATGTGCCCTTAACTTCGTTACGCCCTCCCGCCTCCCGCCCGCCAACGCTCCAACCCCTCGGGCACAAACTGGTGAATTTACCCCCCCGTTCCCCGCCACGTCGGAGCCCTTTTCGCTCCCCCAAGATAGAGTTCCACCAGGCCCTTCCTTATCCTCCGCTCCTGCACATCCTCGGTCCCCTTCAACAAAAAGAAATATATACGCTGTGAAACAAACCATCCGGCCTATAACACATTGTTAACGCTTTGTGTATTCACACCGATTGACAAGTTTCACGTCGGAGGAAGCAATATCTAACACGACATATCCAATTCAAAACTGAGGTAGGCACGCAGCTCTTTGATTATCACACACACAGACACTTCTCATTCTAGTTTTGGTGGTATTCTCTGCTTTTAAACGGCGATTTAGCCTCTAAATGTCCAAAAGTTTACGACTTCCTTATCAACACCAATAATGTATTGTGCACAATCCAAGTCCCTTACTGAATTTACCTATAACACGTGAATACACTAGGGATGGGATATCGGACCTTCAAGATTGATTTTGAAATCGATGTTGATATCGACGGTTGAAAATCGATCATGTCAATTAATCGGTCACCCACAATCGATAATCGGCTTCTAAAGTCGATAATCGATCCCATACAAAAGATAAACGTAAGGAATCGACGAAATCAAGGGGGAAAAACCACATCATCTAAGATGACATGGCTTGACATCGATGTTTTGCTTCCGATGTTTTTTTCCAGACATCGACGTTTTTCCATTCTCCCTAAATACCTACATTAAAAAAAAAAAAAAAAAAAAAAAAAAAAAAATCCAACAAAACGTCACGGGATATACGATTTGAATTAAGGATACGTATCCCAACTTGTACGACGTTCCCTTCAAGCATGCACCGGTCGTGGCCTCCACCAACGCTAAATATTGGTGGATTAATAGGTACCTAATTTATTTATACTTACCAAATAATGATGATGAATGAATTTCATAAGTTTATTACTTTGTTGCTCAACCCATTTTCTTATGATAAGATTATTATTTATTACATTTTTTGTGTTCGGATTTTTAAGATAAGATCGTCAGTATCGAAATTTACCTGCAAGTTATCATTATTGAGGCTTCTAATCTGAATTTTATTAGGTAGGTACCTAGGTAGGTATCTGAATCCCACTCAGATTCCAAGGAGTAGACAACCAAAAAAGTTGCCCATGTACTTGCACTTACTCAAGTGCTTACCTGGTAAAATCGTAACATTTTTTTTTTTTAACTTCGATGTTTTTCATACGATTTTTTTTTTACACATCTCTGTTTGAAGTTGAAAAAACATCGAAAAGTAAACATCGATGTTTTTCAATCCGATACCCATTCCTACTCCTTGGTTTGGTTGTAGCGGTAAGCCTTTGTGCGCAGTTGCAGTGGGTGGTGGTGTTGTCGACAACATTTATGTCCAGGCTCCTTGCCTTCTTGGAATTTCAGACCGACCTAACGTTATAATTTTTTAGTATTTTTTTAGTATTGACTCCAAAATAGGGCATGTTGTATGACGTCAGTTGACATTGACTGTTAACTAGATTTTCTTGCCAGATAAAAGAAAAAACCTGATGGTAGACTGGAAAAATCGATATTAATTTAGTGTAAAATCGATAATCGACAAAAATCGGGGTTTGAAAATCGGTTGCAAAAAAATCGACAATCGGCCAAAAAAAAACCGTGAAACCATTTTTATAAAAAATCGATTATCGATTCCCATCCCTAGAATACACTTCAACCAAGACAAAAACGCAGCAAATTCATTCACAGGGGTAGGTTATGCCTTAGACCAGCAGCATGGAGACTCATTCCGATCGATTCAGCGTCCAAAAATTAGTGGAAAATGATATGCCTCCCCCCCCCCCTCCCGTTTGGTCCGATCAGGCTGAAAAGTTTCGAGGATAAACTAGAGTGTGGTCCTTGACCACAATTTTCTACTACCAAAATTGGCTTGGACGCTAGACGGACATTTGCTTATTTTGATCTAGACACCATGAAACGTCCAGAAAAAAAGTTTGGGCCGAATGATTTCTTGCATAAAAACAGGTTGATTATTCAACGAATAACCTCCTGCAAAAGCAGAAGGTACGTGCGAAGTACAGTTTTGGTGTTTTTGAGCAAATTTCTCCTTGAATTTTTTCTCAATTAAAAACAGCAAACACAGAAAACTGTACAAACATCATTATTCGAACTACAGCCGGATAACCATTGATATCTATTGTAGTATTCAGTTTGGAGAATTGTGTCTGCACATACAATTACACTGCTATACTGATGAAAACTATTTGAAATTATGATTGACTAACTGAGGGAAAGGTGATGGTGGTAGCTATCCACTTTTGTAGGAGATAGCTGTCAAAAAAAGGGCAAACAAAACAAGTTGACACGATTGGGTCAATAATTTTAGCTGGGGTTTTATTGAAACTGAAAATTTTGTATTCAATTCTTTTTTCTTCTTTCATTTTTCGATTTTTAGGTTCATGAAAATGATGGGGTGAAACAAAATAAACGCAACAACACAAAACCTTCTAACATAACCGATCAACATCCAGCTCCCAAACAAATTGATTATACCTACCAATTTTGATTATATCGAAAAAATCCGGCGTGATCACCACCACTTGACACTATAAACACTCACATTCAACCATAATCGTAAAGACAAGGAGACACATGGATACACAGGCTTGTCCAATGACCTATTTTACCACAACCAAAGCATGGTACCCCAAACAGCCAAACCCATTGTCTCTGCTTCAATCGGTACAACTTTGTCAATTGACACAAGGAAGTCATCCATTTCTGATGAGAGCCAACCGTGAGCTTTTTATTGAATCCATCAGAATGCGCCAAAAAGTCAACTTTTTAGATTTTTATTATTTTGTAGACACTCATCCTATTCTACTTTTTGTGTTTTTTAATTTACTGAAACCCGTGAAAAATGTGAAATTTATTTATCCTTAAATGACGGGAGATCTTGTACCTATAGACATGTAGGGAATAGTGAACAAAAATGAGTAATTGTGTACAATCCTAATGACACACTCTACTGTTCAGGACCGAATTCGTACTGTATTTAGTCTTACAATGTCATGATTTACGATCTTAGTAAGCTTGTTTATAACAGAAAGCCTATCTGCACCTACGTTTTGGTGGCCCAGTCGACCTGACTATGAATAAATAATTTATTTCTTCAACAAGGTCGTTGCGAGGGTTTGAACTTCCCACCGAACCACCCAAAGTGAGCGGGGGAAAATAAATTGAACAGAAGTCGAGGACAGGATGAGGAAATGATGGGCTGGCTGAGGGGCGGGGGTGGAAAGAGAAAAGTCTGAAGTAAGGGTTTGGGATTCATTAAAGTTTCATCCCCTTCTGCTTCCACCCCCGACTCAAGGGATGGGCGAGTTAAGCTAGGTGGTGGAGGGGGGACAAAACTAAGAGAACTGGGAGGTCGGAGTCGGTAGCTCTTAAAAGTGTTGCTTAGACTTTAATGCTCCTATTAGCCGAGGAACGGAACTAACTCATCTCACCCGACTTTCTTAGTTCTGCTCCCTTTTCTCTCGCCCTATTCTCACGAAGGACCGCATCTCTTCGCCGTGGAATAACCCAAACCTTCCCCGTGATTGTTATTCATCATCATCAGCGGATTTTCGCTCTTCATTCTTAGCTAGCAGCTTCATCCTCATATGTGGCATAAAATGATCAAACAAACAAACCCCAATGAAGTTACAGGGCTACCAACCAAACTGCACCAACAAATGGGGCCTCAGCCGTTATAAATACACTATAAAGGTTATATTAACCAAACCTTCTCCATGTCATTATTGATCAGACCTTTTGGTTATCCTCCCATAACCTGACTTCACTGGCTGCAAACAAAACGAGCGTGATAGACAAAAATCTTATTTACTGTACAACAATGTACATTCGCTCTCAATCAATAAGTAATAACAATTCATAGATGACACTATCAATCATGCAAATTCAAACAACTCTTTGTGGAGTATCGCCATTAAGCCCAAGGACATTTTTATGTTTGAAGAGAAGACTTTTCTTGTGCATAATGTTATAAAAGTTTTATCAATCAAAACTATAAGTATACGTTTTGGTAAACAAGCTCCAATTAGTACAAAATAACTTTAAAATTGCCCTTAATGAGCATACAGAGATTTCCCTTCAAAGGTGTTCCCTGGACATTAACCTGCTGAGGCGAATTCTGGCGGAAAAACAGCAAATTACTCTCTGTAAAATTCTGCATTCTTTCCATTTTATTTATCAATGAGTTATTCTACAGTTAAATTCTGTAAGATTCTTGCCAATGATTGTTGGATTGGCATTGGATCTGTTTTACACCGCCAAACTGTTTCTGTCCGCAGGTATGGTTTCAAAATAGAAGAGCAAAATATCGAAAACAGGAGAAACAACTGCAAAAAGCTCTCGCACCATCAGTTTTACCCACGTGCAATGGCGCAATGATGAGGAACATTTATCCCGGCGCTACGAGGGGCTACCAACCATACCATCATCCAAATTCTATGAATAGGTATCCACAGGTGAGTAAATGTTTAGGAAATATCACTGAACATTCGAATGAGAATCCTTTATAATGCTTTATATAAAATTATTTCCTTATCTCAATTCTAAATTTGATTTTCTTTCAAGATGACGACGGCAAGTTATCCGTCAATGACGCAACCTTTTTCGATGAGCCACACCGCTTCGAACATGAGTTCCGTCTCGGGAATGCGGCAAGACCCCATGGGTAAGTTATTCATGGCCACTACCGTCGTGACGTCACCATCGTTGTCGGTAACACTCCCCCCCCCCTCTTCAAGTCAGATCCGCGCCACCCTTCCCATTCCAGAATATTAGAGAATGAATCGGCAGTTACGTATTTATGTCCTGAATCAACCACGATTTTACTAAACCCCTTCTCTATATGGCATAATTAGACAGCCAAAATATTTTAATAGTGTTTTTTCTCGTTCCGGTCGCCTGATTTTGGTTGGTTATTCCTTGAATAAACAACCTGTTTTCACGCAAAAAGTCATTCTCTCCGATTAGACCCAAATTTGTTTTCTGGACGTTTCATGGTGTTTACTGTTTAGATCAAAATTAGCAAATGTCCGTCCGCCGTCCACTCCGATTTTGGTAGTAGAAAATTTACTAAAAATCTGAAATTTTGGTCAGGGACCCGTTTCCGGCTTTAGTTGGTCCTCAAAACTTTTCAGCCCGATCGGACCAAATTCGGGCCGAGTAGGGGTCAAAATGAGTATTTCAAGAAATGGGTTTTCGTGATTTTTGGCAATCTAGGCGTGTGGGGTATCATTTTCCACTAAGTTTTAGACTCTGAATCCAATGAAGGGAACGATTGGCGCCATCTGGCTGAGGTTATGGGTCAAAATGGGTATTTATCTACCCATTTTGAATATGTATTTTCGAGATTTCTGGTCCCTAGGCGTGTGGGGTATCATTTTCCGCTCAATTTTGGACCCTGAATCGATTGGAATCAGTCACCATGCGCCTAGTCCAAGGAATGACCAACCCGTGTGAAATAATTTGCAGCGTTTTTCCAATTTTATTCATAACTGCGTTCTTAAGGCACGTGAAGGACATATTGTGGCGACTTCATAGCCTTGGGTTTAGCAAGGCAATGTTCAGGAAGACGTGGTGTGAATAAAATCATTTTCCGGAGTGCATTAATATTTTAGAACCTTGGACCATGTCAAAAGAGGAGAAAATGCGGGTAAATAATTAGATAGCATTTCCGTGCAGGTTGCGGCCAAAAGTGTTGGAATGTTGTCCATTAGAGGTGGACTAATGGCGGCCACTGGATGTGGGAAGGACCAGGAGGAAACAGAACCTAGTTAGCGGGGCAAGGAAAGCTGAAGCAAGCTGGCTAACAGCGTTATCAACCCCTTGGGCCTCAAGGAGATTGCCTTCTCCTCTATCTCGCTCCTTTTCTTCCCTTTCCCTCATTTCCTCTCGCCTTCGTCTTCCTCTATCTTGAACCCACCTTCCTCTATCTTTCTCATCATCGGGTTTCCCTTCCTTGGGGAGGTTTCTCGAGGGAGATGAGGGGAAATAAAAAGGAGGAAGGCTCTTCTCGCTACAACTCCTTCGCCGTCCAAAGTCTCACAGGTAATTTCCTCTTTTACCCCTCTTCCTTTTCCATCCCTCTCTTACTCTCTGCTATCCTTTTCCCAACAAGCTACAAGGCAAACCTTGGACAGAAATACTCCAATTACTTTCCCTCCGAATGTAATGGAGTTTACAAGGGAAAAATACAACCCTCGAAGAGGATTGGAGGTAACGAGCCGGTTAAAACTGCACTTCTCGGTGTCTGCTGGCTAATGTCATTATTCATAACGACCAGTCTACTCCAACGTAAACAATTCAATCTCATTAACCTATAAACTAACATGCAGTTAAAATTTACACAAGGCGTACTCGCGCTAGGTTAGTGACCTGTGGGTGCGATTCCAAACGAACAACTTGGAACGAAAATAACCTTCATTACGAAGTTATTTACGATTCACAATTGTTTCTCTCCTTGACCGTAACTCTCTGAATATAATTATATGCTTATTAAGCGCTGCCTAATTTCCCTGAAGTCAAGGATTAGTCAACTTTCATAATCAATTTTGCAGTTAAATTCACATTTTTATCAGCAAACCCCTCACCCTTATCTAGCTTCCCTTTGGCGAGATCGGGCTGTAAACAAATTACGTCAAAATAAAAACTACCAAAAAAAAAGTTTGTTTTTGTTTTGATTTGTGAAGGTTCTTGTCGGACCAGACGGCAGTCCGATAAACCAATTAGTTCGCGTTTTAAGGGCAGTAATCCAATCCTGATCAGATGCCATTAAGAAGAAGGGGTTTAGATGGTTTATTCCCCGGGAGATATTTTTGCCGCCAAATCACTGTCGTTCTAATGGCGCAAATTGAAAGAAAATCGATGATTTTCAAAAAACGCTGCTAATTATTTCACAGGGGTTGGTTAATCCTTGGACCAGGCGCATGGAGACTCATTTAAATCGATTCAGCGTCCAAACTTTAGTGGAAAATGATACCCCACACGCCTAGGTACCAGAAATCTCAAGAAACTACGTTCAAAGTAGGAAGATAGATACCTATTTTGACCCATAACCTCTTCCGGTGGGCACCAATCTTCCCGGGAACCATCTCATTGGATTCAGCGTCCAAAATTTAGTGGAAAACGATACCCCACACGCCTAGGTACCAGAAATCTCGAAAATCCGCCTTCAAAATGAGCAGATAGATACTCATTTTATCCCATAACCTCTTCGGGTTGGTGCCAATCGTTCTGGGACCCGTTTTATTGAATTCAACGTCCAAACTTTTGTCGAAAATGATACCCCACACGTACCTTCAAAAATCCATTTTTCAAAAAACACATGTGGTTCATCAAGTTATGTTGGGATTATTCCCTGAATTTTGCCTGCACTGGCAAATGAGTCATTTTTATCAAATGTTGATCCATCAAGTTAACATAATTATTCTAATCTGTTTCTGAATTAATCTAATTATTTGAAGGTATGACCGCGGACGACGAGTGGTACAACAAGAGCTTGTCAGCCCTCAGGATGAACAGCTCCCACCACCCGAACCTCGCCGCGCCAATGCTCCAGTACCAGACATAGTCGTCCAAGTAGAGCCACCCCGTGTGGGCGCCTTCCTCCAACATTGACTACTCGTCCCTCATGCTCCAGTCGCACAACCATTTCAAACCTCGTTTCCCCACCGTTCAGCCGTCACCGACTCAGCAGCACGACACGTGTTACACTACTGCACGACTATTCGACCAGTTACCCGTCGACGTCCATCAGTTTGCCGTCGACGTCGGAACACGAGACACCAGAGCCGCAGAACGACATACCCCTGTCTATTAAAATCTCCCCTCCTGAGTCTCCCATATCCTCATCACCAACGTTTGATCACTCAGATCTTTAGGGATGAACAGCAAACATTGGCCTAACAGCCAGTGTATAGACTAGGCCACGATGCCTGCAACCAGCCTGGACAAATCATACCACTTCATCTGCTCAACCTGGTGCTGAGATTAAGACCCTTTGCAAGCGCCACAATTCTTGTTACATAGAGTTTTCAAACACAAAGACGCAACCACCATATTCATATGGTGGCCCTGCAGAGTGGGATAAATGTGGAACTTTTCCATAGGGTGGTTTTAAGAAAATGGATGTTTGAACACATGGCTAATCCTTGGACTTCCAAGGCATTGGCTTGGACAATGCAGATTCAGCTGTGCTAACATTGGATGATCTGAGCTGCCATTGCTCACAACCATCACACAGATTCTGAAGTCAGTTGGAGTTCACCAGCCATAACTACATCCAAGGGCTATCCAGCATCTAAACCTAGCAATATGGGCTAACCTAGCCTCCACCATCCACCTCCAAGCCATGGTAAAGCCAGGCTTCCCACAGTTTCTGTGGTATTTTACATCCGTAGACCATTTGACCACAGCACCCAATAACTGCCAGTGTAACCCGTCGACCCCTGTGACCAACTGTACAGACGCTCTATCATATCTCTATCATTGTAGAATTCGTGAAACTGAACATTTCTACCTCTGGGTTTTGCTCATAATTCAATAATTCAGTACATACGCCAAACCAGGGTACTACTCAGCACCAAAGTTCATTCCAGGAAACTGTAGGCAACATTCAAATACATTCAGAAACAATCGTGATGTCCTCAAACTCATCTCCTCCACCAGAGATCGTAAACCTACCTGTATCACACCCCCATCGAACTATTAGTCGTAAATCATTAATCAATGTTGAAGAAAGGAGCCCACGCGTAGTGGCTTTCCACTTATATAGTCGAATAACTCGCACGTAATGTCGATATTACCGGTTTATGTAAACCAAAAATCAAACATTTTGTAAATAGATTCGAATTCTGTTTGATTTTTCAAATGAAAAACCACCGGGGTACTGACCATTCTTCCATGTCAAGCAAATTTGCGAAACAGATCGCAACAACGAAATATATTTAGTGACGCTGGCGAGATAATGTTCACATAATGCAGTTGATGTTGAAGAAAAACGTGCACTTGGCAGTTTTGCTGATCATCAGACACCAGTGTACGATTCCAACTATGCTTGGCAATCAAAAGTTAACTGACGATGGAAAACCGATAATGGTTGTTTTTATATTAGGTACTATAACGAAGTAATTTACAATAGGTGAACTAACTGTAAAAAATTTGTTGTGGTCTACGTTGACCTCAAGCGTGATTTACGCTTTTTTGGACTGTTGCGTGTAAATGTCTTTGAGGTAATAATTGTAAATAAGTTTGTGAATGTTTGTTTTTAATTGCCGTTGGTTGGAAATTTGGGACAACTTTGATTGTTTTTAAACGCAATCGTGACTTTTTAAACTTTTTACATTGGTTACGCTGTCAAACATTTGTGTTATGTCTGTCCGTATCAAGATGTCCCTTGGATCACTGTGGTCATACTACGTGGAACATTTTACTGGAGAGTGGCATCAGTGGATATTACGCATTGCTATGAAGGAAAACAAATTATAACCATCAATATTAGCAATCATTCTGCCCGAGATTGGGTTTTACCAGTGGGATTTGCACCTGAACGGTTGTGGGACCGTGGGTTGGAACTGAAGAACTTTTAACAGTTAATTGAACTTTTAATGACTGATCGAATGGATGCAAATGGATACAGAACTTTATGAGCACAGCGATACGAATGAACACTTTGGAGAACAGAACAGTAATTGAGAGGTTTTCTTGACGGCGGGTTACCCCGTTAGTTCACAGAATGAGCTAGCGCTGATGTTGGGTAATCTAGCGCGAGCAAAAAGGTCCTACCCTGGTCGACCCAAACGGCGGGTAATTTGAACTGGCTGCTCCTTGGCATCTTTCAATCTTATAGCGAGGCCTGGGGCCAAACAACAGTTTTTATTGCCAGGGTTGAATCAGAAGTAGGAGTTTGACCAATACACATGGTATTGTACCAAAGAGAATGCAATGAGATAATTGAGAATATTTGGCAGCCATCATAGTTTGTTTTTTTAAACCTGAAAATGACAGCCATAATTGTGCAATCTTGTTTCAACGCGTTTTATTTTATACAAAGTTTGCAGATTCATTTGGCTGAGAGCTCCTCCTCTGATCAACTCAGTAGGTTAGGTGAGGTTAGTTTCTAACCTTACTTGATGTGTCCTGGCACGCCAATGTGTAAGAATTTCCTTTTAAATTGGCAGCACTGAGAGTTCCAACCAGAAGACAGTGGTGAATTTACATTATTATATTAAATTAGCAAGATCTACAACTGGGGCGCAGAAAACACGATGTTTTTACAAACTATGGACATAATTATCATGGACGTTGCTCCGTTTTGCTGGTTGAATTTCATGTATAGACACAGATTCATTAAAACTGTCCAATTATGGAAATAACATGATTTGAAATACCAATGAAATTGCTGGCCACAGAAATCTAGGGCACTTCAAGCTGATAAAAGAATTAAAAACTGTACAAAAAAGTGAATCCAATGTTTTCCTGATTGGTTTCAAAACAAAATATTCCCTCGCCAGGCTAAACTGACCATATAACTACCACACACTTGTACATTCGACAATACAACTCTTCAAGATAGCTGGTTGCACACTTGTTGAAACTGGGCAATTATTAAATGTGTCAAATCTCGCATGATAACAAACTTAATCCTATACTTCACTTTAACACAATTAAACGAGCGTTTTATTCTTCAAATTATTAACTTTCCCCACCAAGCCATACCAAACTTCTCTTAAATGTTACTCCTATAAAATAGATGAAGAAAAGAAGAAAATATCTCAATTTCTCATAAGATTATTATCTAGGTGGTTAAGTAGTTTCTATTAAACTTAGAGCTGAATTATCAATCACATAAAATGCCAGGTATTATTATAATAATGTGTAATCGGTTGCTTGTCTATGTTGATTTTATGAAGTTGGGGACAAAATTGTAATAAAGATGTATATGTAACTTCACGTGATTACATCATAATCGTGATTTATGTATTGTGTTGTAAATAGGAAATATAATAAATTTTACCAGTATTTCAATTTACCTTTGAGAATGGGATGTTTAACAGGACTACCAACTGCCTCATTGCTGCCACCGTGAGAAGTAATTTTCTGTTGTTGGGGATTTATAAAGAACATTAACAAAGTCATGTTCCTGAGTGAATACAAATGCAACATTGAACTATATAATGGAAGAAAGGGAAGATTCCCTTTTTCTATGACTATATTTACTCAGGTAAATGAGTGGTAACAAAGAGTAAGACATATTACAACATGGCGGACATGAGCTAAACAGCAGAGCTCTCTGTTGGGGCACAATAGAACTAGTCTTGTCTCAAATATTTGCATTTTCAAGTAGTTTTGACTGCTAAGTCGGTTTCAGATCGTTAAGTAGTCTTATAAGTCAGAACAAATAATGTCCAATCCAAAAAAAAACGGCCAATTTGACTGGATTTATGAAGTTTTCCAATTTTGCTGGGTGTCTGAAAATTATATGAGACTGATTCAAGCGGCTAACCCCTTCATGACATGGCTGGCCATGATGATTTCATGTTTAGAGGTAATTTTGGGCCTATTTTTGGTGCTCTTTTCCCGCCATCTTCTAAAGCCCTTTCCTTCAGCAATTTCTCACGAAAGGATGTCAGCCTTGTAGAGTCCAAATCCCTTGAACGATGCAGCATGTCGACATACACAAGGGTTGTAGGTTCACTATCAAGCTCGTCCCATTGTAACAACTCAATTGCCACGATAAATCCCTCAATACTAATTGAATACGTTTACGCATGCGCAGTTGCCTGGCTCTTGTCGGTCCCAAGCCTCTCCTTTAGAGGAAAGGGATCAATGTGGGAGTCACTCATAAATTCCACTCTTGAATACCAAACGAACAACCCTCACGCTTCCTCAAGCTTAATTTACACGAGTAGAGTTGGCGGTAGAGTAGAGTCCTCTTCACTCTACCGGCCACTCTACCACCTACTCTACTCTACCGTCAACTCGACTTGGGTCGTTCAGAGTTGCGTTGTGATTGTTTTTTAGTATCTGTCGATATTTTTTGATCTTGGTCTGAAAGGAAAAATGGCGACCAGAAACAGGAACGTTGGAAAAGTTAGCAGAAGTTTATTGAACGTGTTGGGTTTGTTGTTGGATGAACTGGAATAAATGTTGAGGGAGGAAGAAAGAAGAGAAAAAAGGATGTGGGTTAGGAGTTGGATCGGTCGTAGAGAAAGAAACCCATGGAGCATCAGCCACTGTGCTGAAGGAGCTTTTGTTTGAAGATCCAATGAGTTAACTCTTGCAATGGATGCCTCCCCAGGCTTTTGAACACTTGCTGGAACTTGTTTCGCCCTTGATCCAACGTCAGGACACTGTAATGAGAGATGCCATAAGCCCAAGGGTGATGTTAGCGGTGACACTGGACAAGCTGCTACAGGCAGCAACTTCCTTATCATGCATTCTTCCCTTTCCTCCAGCTTCTTCTTCACCTCTTTTCACTCTACTCTGCTCAAAAAACTGTTTACATTGGTAGAGTAGGCAGTCGAGTGAATAGGAGTGTCTGATTTCCAGTGGTGGAGGAAGCTGAGTTCTCTGCCACTGTGGTAGAGTGACTCTACTCTACCTTTTACTAGTCAGTAGAGTGAACTCTACTATACTGAAAATGTTGACATGAGTAGAGTGCAATTAGGTCACCCTACTCTACCGTCTACTCTACCCATGTAAACAAGGCTTTAATCCCAACCATGTGGTCAAGCCAATTCTTCAATACCATACAAGTCACAGGGCAACGATTTATCTATAAATAGTGACAGGGGAGTTTAGGGATGTTGTGTTTCCAAGGGAGGACAATTATGGTTTAGTATTAATTGCATACAAATCAAGGGATATCAAGCGGAAGGCTCAAATTGGAAACAAATACCAACTAGTGATGTCACAACGTCACATGGCGAATTCTGCCTGCGCTCAAACGCACTTATACGAACTGGATCAACAGTTTATTGCGTCAAAGAATAAAGAAAGTAACGAACAAACCAGAAAATCTATTTTGGCTGCCATAGGAATACCTAAAACCATCAATGCTGAACCAGTTGGCGAAGACGACTCAACAGACTCGAGTTTTGGAGATTGGAGCGACCACAAGTTGGACATTCGGGTCGACCCGGAATGTGGCATCCCCTGTGAAAAAGACCTCGGTTGGTTCGACATCGCGATGTCTTCATCCCCTTGGGACGAGGCGATGAAACCGTACACTCCCATTTTGAAGTACGAAGATCTCGAATTGAACGATGAAGAGGCCAAAGGACAATTGACTGGAAAGATCGTTTCTTCCGGATTGAGCGTATTGGACGCCATTCCAATGGCTGATGGTTACGGTTTGACCAAACTTCAACTCCCTAATAGAGGTCTTAACGATATTCAGATTTTAGACGCGTACAAATACCTTCAATACATGGACATTTCCCACAATAAAATTCAAGATTTGTCGCCACTGGAAAACTCCAGTTATTTAATCGTTTTGGACGCTTCTCACAATGACATAACTGAATTTAAATTAAACCCACCACCGTGGTTTTTGAGTTATTTAAATTTGTCGTTCAACAAATTAAAATCAATGCCAGACATTTCATCAATGTGGCCACTAAAGCACTTGAATTTATCAAACAACGCTATCGAAAATATTGAAAAGATTGAGAATCTTAATTATTTGGTGTACGTTAATTTGAGCTGCAACCAAATCGGCGTCGTCAAAAATATCAGTAAAGTTCCCCTCAAAACTTTGGACTTGAGTTGGAATCAAATAACGCATTGTGAAGACGACGATGAATCCAGCGGGTTGAAAAACATCACCACTTTGCGAAGGTTGGACCTCTCTCACAACAAAATCGCCCATATGGAACGGATGAGTTGTATAAATCCGGCGAATTTGCGGCATTTGAACATTTCTTATAACGTTTTCGACTCAGTGACGAGTTTGAACGATTTGAAGCGGTTTAAAGCGCTGCGGTATTTGCGTCTCGAAGGGAACAAGTTGATAAATGAACTTCCTGAAATTGTTAAAAGCGTCATTCACGACCTGCCGCAGCTTGATTACATAAATGGTAGAAAAGTGACTAAACGCGAACGTATGTCAGCGTACGTTCTGTGGGATTCAGACCCGATCGTAAGTGAAATGAAAAAATATTGCTACGATTTGATTTATAGCAACGTGGAGCCTCCTGATTATGGTGAGGACACACCAAGTCATTTGGACTACAAATCGCCTGTTGTGATACTCGTTGGCCCAGCAGGGACGAGGAAATACGAACTTGCTGCGATTTTAGCTCGTCAATTTCCAGAATACGTTAAAATCCCCACTCTTCACACAACTATGTTTAAATATTCCAATCGTGAGAATATTTCCGCTGAATTTGAAAATATGGAGTTGTACTACGTGAGTGAGAGCGAATTTAATTTTATGTGGCGTTCGGGGTTTTTTGTATTTGTGCACGACGATTTTGGAGATTCGTACGGGCTGAGCAGAGACGAGATGAGTGAAGATGGACGAGTATGCTATAATACCGCTACCTATCGGCCCAGCGCTGTCGTTGAAATGGCAAGGGTTGAATACGACGATGATTTTAATAAAACCGGCAGACGACGTCGAATATTCCGAACTTCTTCAACGTTACGTCGCGAGCAAAGTGGAAATTCACAAGGAAAGAGATGCAACGAGGGAGATAGAAGCGTTAAAAGACGTCGAAGTTGAAGATGAAGACGTTGGAGATGGCTACGAATCGCTGACAATCACCTCACGACAATCGCCGTCATCAACCAGAAAACTCGAACGAAAATCGTCCAAACAAAGCGAGAAATCAACAACCAGTCAGACATCTGACGTTCTCAAAGGCAGATCGCTGAAATGTAAAACGTCATTGTCAGTCGACACGGTTAGTTTTGAATACGACATGGCACCTGATGTACCTCCTTGGTGCAGCGACGATTCCTTCGATGTTGATCCGTTTGATGAGGAGACTCCGGAGTATATTCCATTCATCAACACGCTGAAAACCCATCAGGGAGAAAGGGATCATTTGTGGGATTTGTACAACAGGTACTTCAACGAGAAAATCACTTATTACGAAAAGACTGGAGAACACTTGTTTTCCCAGACAGTCGTGGTGGAAGACTTGAATAGCGCTATAAGACAAATCGCACCAATTTTAGCCGAAAAGTACAATTCAAGTTTGAATATGGTTCAACGACAGGAAGAAGAGAAAGATCCATTGTACGAAGTCCTCGTCGAGCCAAGGTTGAACGAGATGATGAAAGTCTTGGCAGGCAGAGGAGTCGACATATTTGACCCAACGGAAATGTCCGAAGATGGGACGGAAGTGATGTCGAGCGAACCAACCAAAGACACGCTGACCGTGCCTTTCTTTTCACCATCGACGTCTTCGTTGGAGGTGACGTCATCGACGTCGACGACGGAAATTGGATCGGCAGAGAGACAACTCGAAGAACCCGAACACTACTGGGAGCCTCGTCGATGGCCGACGCCTCCGTCGACGCCATCTTCAGTTCTTGAGTCTGTCGCCAAAGAAAGTCTTCGACGGAAGGGATGCAATTTTCATGGAACAAATAATCAAATATAATTACGAGGCGTGTTCGTAAAATAAGTTCCACGAATTAACTGGTTGGTTATTGAAGAATCAATTTATGTTTTCATGCAAAAGGTCAACCTCTCCGATTCGGCTCAAAAAAAGGTTTTCTGGACGTTTCATGGTGTCTAGATCAGAAACGTCCAATGTCCGCGCCGTTTAGGGTAGTAGGAAATTCTCTAAAAATCTGAAATTAGGGCCAGGGGTCTGTTCCCGGCTCTAGGTGGTCCTCGACACTTTTCAGCCCGATTGGACCAAATTTGGGTGGGGTCGGGGTCAAAATGTGTATTTTGAAAAATGGGTTTTTCATTCACAGGGGTTGGTTATTCCTCGTATTAGCCCCATGGAGACTCATCTCATGTACATGGGGAAAATGGGGGAAACAGTGGGTGTAGCGGGTCCTGGACCCATTTCAATCGATTCAGCGTCCTCAATTTAGTGGGAAATGATACCCCACACGCCTAGGTACCAAAAATCTCGAAAACCTACGATCAAAGTAGGAAGATCGGTACCCATTTTGACCCTTCCGGTGGGCACCCCACACGTCTAGATCTGACTTTTGACTTGACTTTTTTGATCTAGACACCTTGAAACGCCCAGAAAAATTGTTTGGGCCGAATTTTCACCAAACAGGACTGAATAAAAAAATCGGATTTTATATCAGAGAGGTAGGAAATCTAACGCTCTTTCCAAAAGTATCCTCAACTCTTATTTTTTAGGTAAGTAGGTACCCATTTTGACCCATCACCACTTCTGGAGGGCGCCAATGGTTCTGGGACTCGTCTCATTGGATTCAGCGTCCTAAATTTAGTCGAAAATGATACCCCACATGCCTAGATTGCCAACAATCTCGAAAATCCATTTTTGAAAATACACATTTTGACCCCCACCACCTCCCTACTCTCGCCAAATTCGGTCCGATCGGGCTGAATAGTTTCGAGGACCAACTAAAGCCGGAAATGGTTCCCAGACCCAAAATCAGATTTTTATAAATGTTTCTACTACTTACAAAACACGGCGGACGGCCTCAAATCACGAGATCCATCCAAAACTGGGCCCTTCGATTGATTACCAACGCACCGTGAGCAACCGAAAGACCAAGGACCTGAGTTTACCGTCTGTGAAAGAAGTTCTCCAAACAGCTGAACGATTCTTCGATAGGATCAAGTAAGAGTATTTAAAAGAAACTTATAATTAAAAGAAACATATCAATCTAACTTTACATAATTTACAAAACACGAATCACTATCTACAAGTTTTCTAAGATTTTACAGTTTCGGCTTCTCATTTTCCATTTCAGCTTTGAGGAGCTCAGATTCTATGCCAACTTTCTTCAATTCTTCTATTAAATCGCCACTTTTGTGCATTTGAATGAGAATGTCGCAACCTCCGACGAATTCTCCGTTGATAAACACTTGCGGAATCGTCGGCCATTCGGAGAATTCTTTGATTCCTGAAAGAAGAGAAGAGTGCAAAAGGAGTTTAGATAAGATCATGAATAGTTGTTGGGTTGATCTTCCATTTCTTGTTGTTTGTTGGTTAGGGGTTTTTTCAGAATGGTCGAATATTCTTGTTTATTACGACGTTTCGCCAAGTCCTAGCCTGGCATCATCAGGGGTTTTTCCAGCAACTAGGCCTCCAATTTTTCTAAAGGATGATATACACGTCATCTGTTACTTATTTCAGATCATTTATAGTTCACTGCAGGTATATTTATCAGAAGTAAGTGTCTAAGCCTTATTCGTAAGTCATAGTCGTCATCTATATTAAATTCTTTAAATCTTCAGATTAGTCATATATTTTAAATGAGAGATGTCTTTATGTGAGAATCCAATGTTGCAAGCCATAGATACATATAAAGACCTTTCTGAGACCTGCCGCTGTGAGGTTTGTGAGACCATGGGAAAACATTTATCAGTACATAATGCACTGTTGGGGGCCCCTGTCATGGCGTCCTAATATTGATACAATACGATGTATATCGATACGTCCTGTAAAGCGAGATAATCGATAGTTTTGTGACGTCATAATGAACGCATCAAAAAGTCACTGCCCAAGTAAATGCGCAGATACAAATGACAACCCGTATACACAAAAATACAAATTTTAAAAACATATTTATGCGCTATAATTCCGTCATAAATACGTAATGATTTCTGACTGCCCGGGTCTGACCTGCCATCTCTTATCATGACATTAACATCGATACAGTGATCTTGAAGTTAGACGCCATATCAAGCATGTTATCAAGGGGCCCCTGACAGTGCATTTCAGCCCATTTATCTATTATAAGGTTCAATTTAAAACTTAATCTTAAATTAGACTAATCTTAAACTCATGATTTAAAGACTTCAATATAAATGATGACTTAGGAATAAGTCATGGACTCCTACTTCTGACATATGTACATGCCACAAACTATAAATTATCCTTAATATGACACGTTACATTGTAACAAATGACGTGTATATCATCCTTCAGGGAATTGGAGACCTAGTTGCCATGATGATGATGCCAGGCTAGGATTTGGCAAAACATTGGATTAAAGATGGATGATTAAACAAGAATACAACCTTTTTGGGTACATATGCACTGTTGTGGGCCCCTGTCATGGCGTCCTAATATATCGATATGTCCTGTCAAGAGAGATAATCGATAGTTTTGTGACGTCACATAAACCCTAAAATCCACGTGTTGACATGCGTCGTAAATCACCGGGTCAGACCTGGTATCTCTTATCATGACAGTAACATCGATACAGTGATCTCGAAATCGATATTTAGCGTGTTATCAAGGGGCCCCTGACAGTGCATTTCAACCCCTTTTTGAAAAACCCCTAACCAACAAACATCGAGAATAATGTGAAGTTGAGGCGCTGAAGAATCATATTGATTTTGATACACAAAACCTTCAAATTTACAAGGGATCTAATCAGAACGTACCTTGCCTAATATTTTCGTCATCCAAAACGTTATACGAATGAAATCGACACCATGCATCCTCATAATTTGGACAACGGCGTTGCTGAAACCACATCTCGGCGCATCTGGCACTCCTTTCATGAAAACGACCACTTTGCTCTTCTTCACTAATTCAGGAAAGTTTGGTTTCCCTGATTCCGCAGACAACAGTCGTATCGCCTGTTGTGATATGAGGGGCATCTGAGGCACGACTCTCCTCAGAAGGGAATTCATTCTGTAACGTATAAAGCATAAAATAGATGAATAGAAATACAATTAAAAGAACCAGTCAAAAGCCGGAAACTCAGTACTTAACACTAAGCTAATTATGAGGAGCAGTAGATCCTCAAACGAAAGAAACAAAAGGTTCGAGCGATTTCTTACGTGAAAATCGTACCTTAACATCTTTAAATACTTACTTATAGACTCAGATTTCTTCAATTAAGTATACAAGTACAATAAAATAATAATAACGTTTACACGAGTTGTACGGTTGTACCTACTTCAGAAATAGGTAAACGGCATGAACCGTAGCAAAGGAGGGAGGTACCGTTATGGTTATCCGAAGAGAAGGTAACAATTCCATCACTTCTTCTACCGTTCTTGTATCCAGTTATTCCAGTTTAAATTCGATATAACCGATGACAGCTAGCAATATTTTCGGTTACACCCTTACCCACCCCTTATTGATGCATATTATGTAATTTTCTTATATTTTTCATGTACTCACAAAACAGATCAACAGGCCAAGGCCAATCAGTTGAACTGCTGATGTTATATAATTAATAATGGTCAAGGTTTTTTTATTCATCGCTTTTACAATACGAGAAGAAAATGCAAATAAATTGTACATTATGAGAGTGCAATGGCTTGTAATGAATTTGACTATGAAAATAGCTTTATGCATTGCGGTGCCTCCGGCTCATTTTTGGAATATTTTTCGGAATTTATACCACACCTCATTATGTTGCCAATAGCTCTTTAATTTCCTGACGAAAATGCAAATGAGAGTAACAAAATTATCTATAAGTGAAAAAAGCATTAAATTTCCTTATATTGTTGCCAAAAAATGGAATACCAGCTCAAACCCCGATTTAGGTGTACGAATGGACGATTTTCCAACGATTTAATTCAATTTTCTCGGTGATAAGTAGTTTCCCTTAATAAAACAGATGACGATAGCTTCGGAGAGATGAGCTTCCAGGCCAGTTTTGGTTGGTTATTCTTTGAAAAATGAGGAGGGGGGAGTAGGGGTCAAAATGTGTATTTGAAAAATTTTCGAGATTTTCGGAGATCCGGGCGTGTTGGATGTTATTTTCGACTAAATTGTGGACGCTGAATCCAATGGGATGGGTTCCAGAACGATTGGCGCCCTCTGGGTGAGGTAATGGGTCAAAATGGGTATCAATCTACACATTTCGAATGTGACTTCGTGATTTCTTGTACCTGGGGCATCAATTCCCACTAAATTTTGGACGCTGAATCGATTCGAGTGAGTCTCAATGCTGCTGGTCCAAGGAATAAACTACCCCTGTGAAGGAATTTCAATGATAATTTTATAAATGTAGGACTTACTAGATATCAGAAAACCTCGGTTGAGCGCCCAAACCATGTCAGCAGGTGAATATGCACACGAATAAAAGGATCTTAACGGTCTTAAATGATGAGTATTACCCCTATTAACAGTAGGTACTCACAATTTGCTATCTACGTGGCTCTGAGGCGACCTTACTACTTGAAAAGTCTCTTGCCCGAAGCCGCCACACCTAAAATAGCTTAAATAACCTACTTCTTGAAGTAATGCTTCATGTTGATATATTATCGATGTAAGAAAAACCATTGTTCTTTGTCTTTCTATGAAAATATACCTAAAAATATAGTTCGTGAGTCCAACACATTGTTCTATTTCAAATTCATCCTACAGGTTATGGGCCCAGCATACTTCCACTCCTAGAATAGCATAACCAACCTACTTCTTGAAGTAATGCTTCATGTTGATATAATATCGATGTGAGAAAAACCATTGTTCTTCGTCTTTTCATGAAAATATACCTAAAAATATAGTTCGTGAGTCTAACACATCGTTCCATTTCAAATTCATCCTACAGGCTCGTCTGCGAATTGGGCCTGCAAAGGGAAGCGTGGTACATTTTCTTCTTCCTTACTTAGCTCTAAACCAATGGTTCCCAACCCTTTTTCAAGAATAGCCATTTAGTGGAAGACAACCCTGTCCTCCCTAGTGCGTATTGTCAAATTTAAATATAAGAAATGGGTTGGTACAAACATAATAGACTGAATTATTCTGTTGAATGATTTATTATTATTACTATATACTTACAACAAATAATTAACTAATGAAGATCAGTCTCACCTTATGAGTTTAAACTCAAATAAAAAATTTGGGTTTCTTGTAAACGTATCGAAGAAACACATTTTATAGGGTAATTTCAAATTAAACGAAGAGTCTAATAATTTGGCGGTAATAATATGGGCATTGTTAAGGCTATACCGTAATTTATACATTTTGCCCACAACTTCCTCAAAAACTCCATTACACTTTAAAGAAAAGTAATTTTTTTATGGCTATCCGTCCATAGGAAAATCCCTTCAAAGGGTCCGCTATCAATAGTCTACCTCTATCGGCAATTTTATACACTGTTCGTTGTTGCCCCAAAACGTCCATGTTTTGTCAGCAATCATATCGAAAATCATTGATTGGACATCGAAACATCGATGTCCAAAACAGATTGGAGGAAAACATCGATGTTTATACATCGATTGTTTGATTGGAGGGAAAAAGTGGTTGTTAATAGATTTTATTGTCTCAAAATGTAGCTAATTGTCACTTTTAGCAGTTATTTTGAAAAAAATTTACGGCGGAAAACGCGAGAAAAGACGACTAATTGAAGATGAGAGGTTGAAGATTAAAAGAACACTTATAAATTACATTATTGTAGTAACTCCGATTCTATTCAAAACATCGATATTTCTGTAACATGTTTAGAAAGTTTTTCTACAGCAAATTAATAACGATTGTTTTGCATTAAAATTATGTAAACTTTGAGAAAGAACATTAAGTCTAGTAAAAAAACAGAACAACTATGAATCGATGATAAGTATCGAGTTTTGGGAACCATTAATTTGAACCATCGATACCCACTCCTGTCTGTTGTTAGCCATTTTCTGTCGTGACGCGATTTTCTCTCGTTTTGGAGCGACATCAAAATAAACATACAGATTTGCTGTATTCGCAGTTTACGTGAATATTTATGATTTAAAGTGCCCTCGTTACAAATTCTCCTAATTTTAGGGATATCCGGATTGTTTCTTCCTGGAAACGTAATGTAGGATCAGTTCTGTGCTTCTAAATCTTCATATCAGTGCTACGTTAGCGGTAAGTTTATCTTATTAAGCAATCGAATATTGCTCCTAATGTAATATTCATTGTAAGCTGGTTGTTATTAACCTAAATCTACGATTGGGTATGTGTAAGTTGTCATGTCGTATATTGTAACTGCTGCTTAATCTGATGACAAAAGTAGCGTCCTTTTGAAAGGCGGGCAACATTCCCGCCTCAGCCCTGATTTTGCATTAAGTACCTAAAAACCCTGCGAATTCTTTCACAGGGGTTGGTTATTCCTCGGACTGGGAGCACGGAGACTCATTTCAATCGATTTAGCGTACAAAATTTAGTAGTAAATGATACCCCACACGCCTAGGTAGCAGAAATCTCGAAAACCTACTTTCAAAATAGGTTGACCCATAACCTTTTCCGGTGGGCGTCAATCGTTTTAAGACCCGTCTTATTGGAATCAGCGTACAAAATTTAGTGGAAAAAGATACCCCACCCCATTTTGATCAAATCCGTCTGAAATGTTTCGAGGACCAACTATGGTGGCCAACGAGTCCCTGACCGAAATTTCAGATTTCTAGAAAATTATCTGCCACCAAAAATTGCGTGGCGAAGGGACATTTTTGCAGCAAATGTCACCATGACACCTTGAAACGCCCAGAGAAAAATTTTGGGCAGAATCAAAAAGATTGACTTTCTGCATGAAAACATTGGTTATTCAAGGAATAACCAACCAAAACTGTGTCCATTCGCCTTGGTCACGCCAATTTTTGGCCGCTGAATTGGCAATATAAGACCAGATTTTTGATGTATTGAAGGTGTACGAACTTATCTATTCTTCAAACCCACTCAGTTTTATCTTTTACAGAAAACTTGGAAATAAGGAGATAAACGAGGAAGTATCGTTATTTTTACGCCTGTGTATTAAATACCTTCACTATGAACTGTTCCAGGACGGATTCAAAATGAATTACCGCAGCATCGGTAAGAGGATCCGGATGGATGAGCCTCCCGATGAATATGAAACGCCTTATCCAATGACGCCAAATCCCAACGACCAGAATGATGGCCAAGAGTATGCTTCTCACGTATTTGGAGCCGACCAAGGGACACCAGCTCACACTCCCAGGTAGATAACAGCGGAAATTCTCTCCTGAGTCGCAATAAGTCCAAAATTGAATGAAATTGACATCTAATTTCTGCTACTGATGGGGAAATTGCCAGGAGACTCCAGAAATACATTGTAAAGGTTACCTTCATGAGTGAGTGACACGTTTCAATTTGAGTGACCAGGAAGTTAGGCCCCAGGAAGAAACCCTTTCCATCTGAACTTTGGTGGTTGTAATGGCCAATGCTACTCCATCGAAACTAAGTATGGAACATGTTCTTACTGGGTCTCTACTATCAAATTGAGTGTCCATACAGGTTGCCTACACGAATTAAGGGACAAACTCCAGAGGTCAATTCTACAGCTCATTTGCAACGAAAAGTGCCCATTAGATTGTTTATTTATTTACTTACTCTTATTAGTTTGAGTGATATCGTTTAGGTTGTAGCGGATTAAGTTTATTGTACCCACAAAAATGCGAGACATTTTTTTTCCTAATTTTAAGAACCTTTTTTATTGCTTGGAATCATCTTACCTCCTAATGGGGGTTGCCTTCGTATCCACTCCTTCTGCGTAGACAGGGGAGGGGGGGGGGTATACTTTCTTAGCAATCTTAATACCTACTACGTACATTAATAAAAATGATTTATAAAACTTGTTTTATTTCCTTTATTGGAGACACATGAGAGTGTCATCCTTCGATTCAGCATTAAAAAATGCAAATTATTCCGACATCAAACCCACCTAAAAAACCCTGCAAATTATTACACACGGGTTGGTTATTCCTCGAATGGGGGAAACAGTGGATGTGGCGGGTCCCGGACCCATTCCAATCGATTCAGGGTCCAAAATTTAGTGGAAAATGATATCCCACACGCCATTTGATCTAGGCTAGATCAAACCGTGGCGCAAATGGCTAGCGCGTTCGGCAGTAATCAAAAAGTTTTGGGTTCGAGCCTTGGCGGGAGCGAATATTTTTGTTTTCTGATTTAGTTTTTTTTAACCTATAAATTGACCAATTACCTCTTCCAGTGGGTGCCAATCGTTCTGGGACCAATTTCAATGGATTCAGCGTCCAAAATTTAGTGGAAAATGATACCCTACTCGCCTAAATCGCCCAAAATCTCGAAAAATCCATTTTTCAAAAAACACATTTTTACCCCTACCCCGCCCAAATTTGGTCCGATCGGGCTGAAAAGTTTCGAGGACCCGTCTCGGCCGGGAACAGATCCCTGACCCAAATTTTTAGATTTTTAGAAAATTTTCTACTACCCAAAACGGCGCGGACGGCGGACGGACATTGACCTTTTTTGATCAGGACATCATGAAACGTCCAGAAAAAAATTTTGAGCCGAATCGGAGAGGTTGACCATTATCATGAAAACATAGGTTGAAAACCCACGTTTCTTTCCATTAAAACGCAATTTTCTCCCGAAACTTTCATCTAAACAAATTGTTTTTCTTAAGGCCAAACTTTGAGGGTCCCACACGGCCAAGCCAGTCCAGTCTGGTTGCCGAGCCAGATGTGAACCCAGATGTTTATCGACTTGATGAAAAACTTGTGTTGGGGAAAAGTGCTTGAATCGGTTCACTTGTATCACCAGGAGTTGTTGAATTTAGCTGTCGTTGCCGTTTGCATTTATATTAAGAAGAAGAAGAAACGAAAAATGGTATGGCAGAAAGAATGGTTATCTAGAAGCCATTTAACGCATGTCCGGTTGATTGAACACCTCACCCTTGAACCCGCGGACTGGCCCCTCAGGACGGATGAGGCAATATACAATATGGTGACACCCATGGTCCAAAGGCAGGACAAGAATATGAGGCAAGCCATCACGCCTAATGAAAGATTGACTGCAACGCTTCGGTATTTAGCGAGTGGCTGCACTAATGAAGAACTGAAATTTACAATACCTAATCATATACTCGTAAAATAATAAAATAAAACGATAAAACATGATCAAATAAAAACAATAATAAAATAAAGTAATATAAAATCATTGTCAGTGTCATAGGCTGAAGGAGTGACGTCATCGATCAGCTTGTTGTCATAGCGATAAGCCGAACACGGCCAAGCCACTATTCGGCCCAAGTCCATTCGGCTCCGAGAATTCCCACACACGGAAGGTCCAAAGTTTGGCTTGGTGGGTCGGCTCCGGGGATTTTGGATCCTCCGAAAATCCAGCATTTCTTCCCCGAGCCACTTGCCTTTCCCATACACGGGCGAGTTTGGCCTGTTGGCTCCGTCGTGTATGGGGGGCCTTTATACTTTTGGAAAGCTGAGACTTTGGGCAAGTTTTTTTCCCGAAGAGTCTCCATAGGAAAACCTCCGTTCTAATAGGGAAAAAGCGACCGAGAAAATGTTGATTTTTAAGGAATCTTCGGATTTTGAACATCGGCCCTTTTTTCACCAATCAGGACTGAATTAAATAAATCGGATTTCACGCACTTCCCTACGGTATCCTCAACTTTTATTTTACGTTATAATTGAGGGTAGTTGAAGCCATTTTACTGAGACAAATCTTGAAAGTGAAAAAGTAGGAGTTTTAGTTGAGTAACAAGGGATACTTTTTGTTGCAAATAAGCTGTAGAATCGACCCATTGAATTTGGAGTTTGTCCCATAACTTGTATAGATGTCCTGAATGAGGCCAATAGCTTAAGATTCCCTCTTTAGGTGCCCATTCTACCATGAGGCCCCTTTCTTGAGAGTCTTTAGGAGGAGTATATAAGCCCAAAATTGAATTTGTTGATGAGGCGTATAATAACAATGTGTTTATTGCGTAAAATACATCCACTTTTTCAGAAAATAAAAAGCGCTCAAAACCGTTCTGCAGTCGTTTAGATTTTAAAAGTCGTCGTCGCTAGGGTCGGATTTCGATTCAAGCGGTAAACCTTCCATGTCGTCGGCGCTCCCAATAAATTCCGAGTTGCCGTCGTCGTCGTCGTCGAGCAACAGGTCAGAATCTGAGTCGTAGCTGTTGTCTTCGTCGCCGGCCGTCATCGACCCGTAGACGCGCCCGCGACCGGTCGTCAGTCGCATCTTGGACGCCGTCGCCGTCCTCAGACGCCGAGTTGGCTTTGCCGTCGGCGTCATACCTAAAGCCGACCCTTCCGACATGCCCATTTCGCTCTCCATGAGACGACGCGCGTCCTCCATTTGAAGATCTTCCATCAGTTTACGGGTTTCCCTTTGACGTTTTTGCATCCGGTCGTTCTCAGCCTGAGCGGCCTCTTCCTGCTGTTGTTCGAGGTAGGCGATACAACGCGTCCTCGTGATGTAGTCCTGGTACAGCTGCTGCAGCTCCACTTCGAGCTTTTCAAATTCTTCTAAAAACGCAGGTCTTACTTTCTTCAACGTCACTAACCGCTTTTGGTTTCTCTCCAACTCCGACTGTTTCTTCTCTATTTTGGCGTCCAAGCTGCTCTCCGTTGCTGCCACGTTCTCAATCAAAGATTTCGTATTTTGAATACTTTCTTTAGTGTACGTGATTGCCTCCCGTATGGCACCTTCCACTTTGCTCATCTCAAGAAGATTGCTGATACTGGCATTCCTCGCCTCCCGCATGTCAATCTCTTTGGCCAAAAGATCGTAAATCACCGCTCCTTTGGTCGTCACTTGACTCGCCAGTTCTCTCGACAACCTCAGGTCTTGTATGTACGACGTGACGTCAATAGAACTCCCACCTGTGGAGTACAAACTTTCATCCACATCTCCACTGTGGGCAAGCAACGCGTCGTAGAGTAGTCCAGCGACTTTGAGCAGTTCTCTGACAGCATATCCATCCGCTTGGTAGATCCTCTTCGTGTTGAGCATGACGTTCGCTTTGAGAGCCATAAATTCCGCTGCGCTTCTCACCAACAGCACGCGGTCTTCTTCTGTTGAGTATATTTCGTGGATGTCTGCGTCTGGATCGAATCTTTTCACAAGCCATACGAGTATGTCGGCCGTGAGGACGAAATTGGGGCTCCTGAAGTTTTCCATTGATATCAATCTGTTGTAACCGAGAGCTCTCATCATTTCAGTAAAGTTTCTCAAGTCACGGTAAGACATGATTAGACGCTGGTTTTCCCTATTTTTAAAATATGCCACGTATTACCATACTCTCAGATGGAATAATTGCTTAAAGCTATCACATTCAATGTGTCAACGCTAATCTGCTCAGGATTGTAGTAAAACAACGCGAAACTTGCTCAGGATAAACAGAACTGAGCACGTTTGTTGTGTTCCGTCTCCAAGGTGACGACGAATCGATATCTTCTTCCTTTAACAGATGAGGCGTTGGAATTTGTCCATTTCTCCTTCCATGCTGGACAACTGGTTCAACCAGGGTTGCCAATTATGCTGGTAATCCCGATGCCAAATGTTCACGTAATGTGCCTCAAATGCGTTGGGATTCTTAGTTGAGTTCTATTTAGGACACATTTTAGCTGGAAGTATGTGAAATTCAACGAATGTTCAGCTTATCTTGCTTTCTGGGTGCTTGTGACTTGGCGAGTCCTTCAGGAGAATCTGGCAGGGACTACTCAATTTTATTCTGTATTTATATCCAGTTCATTTGAACTGCAAGCTATTCAGATGGGAGGAGTTATCATGCACAAATTGATCATAATATGATGATTATCAGCGATCATGAATCTGGCAGTTATGGAATCCTGCGTTCCCTAACGGTTCTCGTTCCATACTTCCTCTTATTTGTAGATTGGCTGCTTAAAAATTCCATAGAAGGAGCAGCTGTACCTTTTGCCGATGATAGGGGGGGGGGGCAGTCTCCTTGACTCGAACGGGAGAAGTCGACTAGATACTCAACAGAAGATCTCTTCAGTGAATCCAAGGCTATGAATTGCAGAGATCTCTGAGATACAGCTACCACCATTGACCAATCAGGGATCATATAGGAACGAAATTCAAATTCCTGGAAGATGGATGCACGAGAATTCGGGATAAACGCATGGTATAAGTTCCTTTCCGGGAAACTCTACATGGCCAACAAGCGTATGACTGCAGAGGTGCTAAATTGTTCAACGCCCTGCCCCTCAGCTGAAGAAACTATAGGCTAGCTTGAAATGTCTAAAAAGGGAGTAGGTTTTACTTCATGTGTTTCCGTTGGTCTTATTAACCTTGCCTAATAATTTCTTCTAATTTCCTCAGCCAACCGGAACTCTACGGAGACCACTACGGCACCCCTCAGCAGAATTTGGGCGGCACCTACGTCCCATTTGACGATCATGGCAGCAGTGGTGGAGAGGAACCCGTGTACGACCCCAGCCCTGCGCGTCTTGCCGAGCTCAACAGCTCGCCCGCACAGGATCCTCCTTCGCCTGCGATTGGCGGCCGCATTACTCGAGCACGGCTGCGAAGTCAGTTGATGGATTTCAAGTTGTGTCCTCTTGTACAAAGTGCCAGAGTAATATCTGACTGTTTGTCCTCTGTTCAGATGCCAATCAGCCGACGCCACCGCCAGCACCACCGCCATCCAAACGCGTTGAGAGGGAAGAACGGGTCACTCGCACAAGACGTGGCGGCCCAGGAAGAAGGAACTACAACGAAAATGACGAAGAGTCTACTCTATACGCGATCATCAAATCGGCCAGAGTTTCTCTCCAGGTACGCTCCACTTCAGTTTCCAGATTATGTAGACTAAATCGTCTGTAGAGGGTAAGTGTCTTGCCTTTCTGGCAGAGCTGTGCGTTAGCAATGAGTGTGTTCGGGAATGATTGCACTGAGGGTACATACTCAAGTGGCGATAATGGGCAATCTCTTGGCGGAATTCCCCCCCTCCCTTCACCAGCCCTGTGCTCCTAGTCTTGCTGGTCCCCTTACTTTGCTCTTCAATGCTTCGCTCGTTTCTGGGGCATTCCCTATTCTTTGGAAGAACTTCTTCGTAAATCTCATCATTAAGAAGGGTGTTTCGTCTGATATCCTAAACTACCATCCGATATCTTCGCTGTCATCAATCCCTAATGTCTTTGAGAAGCTCGTTGTGGTCCCTTCTGACTCCAGCTCTCATTGCAGCATGGGTTTGTCCGTGGCCGCTCTACTGTAACCAACCTTCTTCTCTTTCAAGACTACGTTCTCCGTGCTTTCGAGGATGGTGATTAGGTGGACCATGTCTCAACCCACTTTTCTATGGCCTTTGACAAGCTGCCCCACTCTGTATCCTCCTTGGATCCCTTGGTCTTTATGGCCAACTTCTTTCCTGGATTCACAGCAATCTTGCTGAACGTTTTTCCGCGGTGCAGTATCGGCTCCATTCGTTGCTTCTTCTGGGGTCCCCAGGGTTCACGTCTCGGCCCTCTTGTCTTTCTTCTTGCGATCATCGATGCTCTTGTCTGAGTTCAGTTCCTGATCTTCACCGATGATGTCAAGATCTTCTGTAGGGTTCCTGAGCTCCCTGATTGTCACGCTCTGCACTCTTCTCTCAATGCCTTCAATGCTTGGTGCTCTACGGTGAGTCTTTTCTAAATCCTGAGAAATGCTCAGTGTCCAGTCTCCCAGACTGTACTCGTACACTATTCGCGCCGTCATTCTTAGCCACCTGCCCTTTGTTAAGAACCTTGATGTCCTTGTGGGTCCTCAGCTGAGATTTTCCTGCCGTATCGTCCAGGCTGCTAGTCGAGCAATGTGTGCCCTTGGGTTTCTGAGGCGGACTACTAGGGAGTTCACCTCAGCCTCTGCCCTAATCACTCTTTTTCAGACTCATATCGAATATGGCTCTATGATCTGGTCTCCCTTCTATTCCTGCCACACCGACCAACTGGCCTTTACCCCCTTTTTTGCCGCGTGATGACGTCAGAAAATAGTTGTTCCCCCGCTGTGCTTCACTTCTGCTGTCTGTTATGTAGTTCTACTCCTAACTTCGTAAATTGGGTTCTTAAGTTACTGTATAAATTCACAAATAAATCTCAAATAGCCAGGCTGCCAACAGGGTAGCTCTATAACCATAAGAGTGCCCTTTCAACACTCCCTTCTCACTCCTTTACTTGATTGGATATTCGTATTATTCCAGACGGTCGTGGATGACTGGATCGAAGCGTACAAAGTCAACAGAGACTCAGCGCTGTTGGCTCTGATGCAGTTTTTCATCAACGCTTCTGGATGCAAAGGGAAAATCACCCAAGCGATGGCCGCCAACATGGAACATGCTGCTATTATCAGGAAAATGACAGAAGAGTTCGACGAGGTTAGTACAATTTCACGATGGACCCCGAATCACCACTGTAATACTTTATTATTGCATGAATAGTAAACGTAATAGTAGGCGTTATAAGGCGTAAGGAAACGACTACTAAAGAAGTCCTCGAGAACAACTGGGAAACGATTGACCTAAATTCACCTTCGTTCCCTAGAGTTGGTTTGTTGTTGATTTCTTCTTTTCATCCTCGCTAAAATTGGAGAAGAACTCAAAATTTGACCGAAGAGGACGAAAATATTGTAAGTAATGAAGTAGTTTGGCGCTGGGTTTGTATTGTTTTAAACGTTTAGTGTATGCGTATATTCGAAATACCTTCTTAAACGTAATTTTTGCCATAAGGGTATTTTAAATTGTGTTTAAACAGTGTTTTGCAGCTGTTGGCTGACGTTTATTAGGCAGCTGATTGGTTGATCCAACTGCCAGGCTTCAAGACAAAACATTTGAGTGATGCAATAGCGATAATTCACAGGGGATTGGTTTCAATCCCCAACTCAACTTGTCATCGATTTTGACACCTAAATATCGATAGGAACCCACTTTCTCAAGGAGATCGCTCCCACATTTGGCATCATTGCCCATACAATCCCCCTGATGAGCCACCAAATACCCTGTTCTTTTCCAGTCTCAGATTGAGCAACAGATAACAAGCCTAAGCCTAGCAATAGGTAGTTGGTGTGTTAAATAGAACGTGAAGAATGTACGTACGTACAAAATATTGCCCTTATTTTTTGTCTTGTCTGTACATAACAACTACTAAATAAATAAATAATAAATTAGTTTTCTTCCAGCGCCCTCTAGGTCATACACAATTATCAATTATGCAGCTATATTAGTTTCTTATCTAATTTCCAGTCTCGGCTTCGTAAAATTTATCGCTTATTGTTTCATTCTTCGTTCTTACTTTCAGGAAAGTGGTGAGTACCCACTTATCATGTCTGGACAGCTGTGGAAAAAGTTCCGAGGAAATTTCTGCGACTTTGTTGGTACTTTGGTGAAGCAGTGCCAGTACTCTATAATATACGACCAGTACCTTATGGACAACGTCATCTCTTTGCTCACTGGTCTTTCCGACTCCCAAGTGAGAGCTTTCCGACACACGGCAACTTTGGCTGGTGAGAAATTTTCAATTTTGTTGTTCGAATTTATATTAGTTCGTGTATTTCACAACGCTTACTGACTCTGCCCATGAACCGTTTTAGCCATGAAATTGATGACGGCTTTGGTGGACGTCGCTCTCGTCGTCTCCATCAATTTGGACAACACTCAGAGGCAATATGAGTCCGAAAGGCAGAAAACTCGCGACAAAAGAGCGAGCGACAGATTGGAAAATTTACTCACAAAACGGCAAGAACTTGAAGAGAATATGGACGAAATCAAAAACATGCTTACGTACATGTTCAAATCCGTATTCGTCCATAGATACAGGTCAGTAGAGCAATCAACATCGATCAATATGCAGAAGCATATTCTTTGCGATTCGGCCCAAAAATTTTTTCTGGGCCTTTTTAATGTGCCTGGATCAAAATTAGCAAATGTCCGTCCACCGTCCACGCCAATTTTGGTAGTAGAAAATTTTCTGAAAATCTGAAATTTTGGTTAGGGACCTCTTTCCGGCTCTAGTTGGTCCTCAAAACTTTTCAGCCCGAACGGACCAAATATGGGGGGGGGGGGGCAAAATGTGTATTTCGAAAACGGGTTTTCGAGATGTCTGGAGATGTGTGACCTAGGCGTGTAGGGTATCAACGACTAAATTTTGGACGCTGAATCAATTGGAATGAGTCTCCATGCTCCTGGTCCAACCAACCCTCTTCTGTGGGTGCTGTAGACGTGGGCGATTCGTTGGCGTCCAATCCTTCTTCCTCCTTCTTCTACACAGCACCAGAGCGGCGAAGTCCCGGACGTCCACGTTGATTCCTAGGCCAATTGACAGGCTCTCCTCAGCCACGATGTCGACAAGCTGCTGTAGGCTATTCTGGGAGCCGGCTATAAGGATGGTGTCATCCGCATACCGGATATTATTGACGGATACACCATTTACCTTGATGCCAAGCTCCACATCAGGGAAGGATGTGAATGCTTGTTCCATGTGGATGTTGTATAGCAGTGGAGATAGGATTCAACCCTGGCGGACCCCTCGAATTCACCTGTCACAGAACCAGCTTCACCGCTGCTCTCTGGTGCCAATAAAAGTCCTCAATGATTCCTGTGTCCTTTTCGTCAACTCCTACACGCTTCAGTTAATCGATAATTTTGCCTGATACTGTCAAAGGCCTTTTCGTAGTCCATAAAACACAGCCATCATCCTTAAGATAGTCGACACACAACCAATCCCTATGAAAGAATTTGCAGCGTTTCTGTGTATGGTTTTCGGTATAATGTTGAATAATACATTCCTTCATATTTTTAGAGACACGTTACCGGAGATACGGGCGATTTGTATGGCGGAAATCGGCATCTGGATGAAGAAATTCCATCAAAATTTCCTCGACGACTCCTATTTGAAATACATTGGTTGGACGTTGCACGACAAAGTTGGAGAAGTTCGATTGAAATGTTTGCAGGTTTGTTAGCCGTTAAAAGTAGCAAGTAATTTGTTACTTGAAGGGATGTCAAGGGTTTTGATTGATTTCTTTTATGAATAAAACTGTATTTCAGGCGCTGCAACCTTTGTACGCGTCCGAGGAACTGAAAGGGAAACTTGAGCTGTTCACGAGCAAATTCAAGGATAGAATTGTGTCAATGACTCTCGACAAGGAGTATGACGTTGCAGTTCAAGCTGTGCGTCTCGTTATCAGCATCTTAAAGTGAGTTAGTCAACATCAAGTTCTGGAAACACTTCTTACAGACTGAGACATTGAGTTGACAATCAAATTGCTCTTTGCAGGCACCATCGAGACATCCTTACAGACAAAGATTGCGAGCATGTGTACGAATTGGTATATTCGTCTCATCGAGCTGTGGCACAAGCCGCTGGAGAGTTTCTCAACGAAAGGCTGTTCGTTCCTGAAGAAGTCGGCGCCGTTCAGAGAACTAAAAGAGGCAAAAAAAGGGTGCCCAATACTCCTTTGATACGCGATTTGGTTCAGTTCTTCATTGAATCAGAGGTGAGTGTCGGACGCTTGAGTTTTGTGGGTTCTTTCTCATTTAGATTACAAAATGTACAAAAATATTGAAGGCCAACCTGATATTGGTTTGGACTTGGAGGGTTTCACGGTCTTTTTTGCAAGTTTCTTAAGCTTTTGGATCTTGAATTCAATTTTGGTTGGTTATTCCTTGAATAACCAATGTTCCCATGCAAAAAGTCAATCTCCCCGATCCAGCCCAAAACTCTTTTTGGACGTTTCAATGTGTCTAAATCAAAATTAGCAACTGTCCGTCCGCCGTACACACCTATTTTGGTAGTGAACAAATATATAAAAATCTGAAATTTTGGTCGGGGGTCCGTTCCCGGCTTTAGTTGGTCCTCGAAACTTTTCAGCCCGATCGGACCAAATTTGGGCGGGGTAGGGGTCAAAATGTGTATTTCGAAGAATGGATTTTCGAGATTTTTGGCGATATAAGCGTGGAGGGAGTCGTTTTTGACTATATTTGGGACACTGAATCCAGTGAGACGAGTCCCGGAACGATTAGCGCCCACCCGAAGAGGTTACGGGTCAAAATGGGTATCCAGCTACCTATTTTGACTGGGTTTTTGAGATTTATATTACCTAGGCGTGTAGCGTATCATTTTCCACTAAACTTTGGACGCTGAATCTTCTGACTCTTTAGTTTCCTCGTCCTTCTGAAAAGTGCAGTCAAGGAAGGCAATATTCTAAAGAACGAACTATAACGATGTTTTATCTTGTTTCTTCGGCAGCTTCACGAGCATGGCGCCTATTTGGTGGATTCCCTCATCGAAAGCAACGCTATGATGAAAGACTGGGAATGCATGGCCGATCTCCTCCTAGAGGAACCTGGACCAACTGAAGAGCCGTTGGACGATCGCCAAGAAACCTCCCTTATTGAGATTATGGTCTGCTGCGTCAAACAAGCCGCCACAGGTGAAGCCCCAGTTGGTCGCGGACCCAACAGAAAGGTACGAGCGCGAGAGTTCCTCAATCTAACGATTCACTTTGTGCTCAGTCAATAGAAAAATCTTTTTGCTCATCTTCAACCCCTTTCCAGCAAATCCCGTCCGTGAAGGAAATCAAACAAGTTCAAGACGACAAACAGAGGCTCACCGAGCATTTCATCGCCGTTCTTCCTGATCTTCTTGACAAATACAGCGCTGATGCCGATAAGCTCGTGAATCTCCTCAGTATTCCACAATATTTCGATTTGGAAATTTACACAACCACAAGATCTGAACCGGTGAGTCTACTTTTCAGTAATACCTACGAGAAAATTAAAGAGAAATCAAGTTAAAAGTGAGAGTCTACCGTGGGAGTTTCCGTGCTGGGTACAATAATTCTCAGAACCGACTTTCTGTGCTCAAAAAACTCTTATTTTGGACTGTTCCGAGAAATTTCCTTTGTAATGAGGTGTAGTTATGGTTAAAGAATAGCCAATCAGATAGATTTTCGCCTAGGTCTTTTGCCCATGGGGTAGTGATTGATGTAGGGTATCTGAAATACATGGTTTTGTTAAAGTATCCGCCTAGCATAGAGTGACTCTCATGGCACAGAACGAAAATGTACGGAGAAAGTCTTTCCTTTTTCAGGGAACTAGAATTTACTACTCAAATATAGAAATGTACAGGCTCAACAAAGGAGTCGGTACACATAGAAATAAATATAAAGAAACACTACTCGTTAAGATACAGCAGATTTGGGTGTGGGACCCGTTTTTGGATCTAATTGGCCCTCGAAAGGGGGTTGGGGTCAAAATGGGTTTTTTGATCAATGGATTTTCGGCGATCTAGGCGTGTGGGGTATCATTTTCCACTAAATTAAGGACGCTGAATCAAATGAAATGAGTATCAGAACGATTGGAACCAACCGGGAGAAGTTATGGGTCAAAATGGGTATCTATCTACCCATTTTGAATGTGTGTTTTTGAGATCTCTGGTACCTTGGCATGTGGGATATAATTTTCCACTAAATTTTGGACCCTGAATCGATTGGAATGGATCCGGGACCCGCCACACCCACTGTTTCTCCATTTTCCTCATGTTAAAGCTCTCATTAGAAATCACAGGGGTTGGTTATCCCTCGGAACAGGCACATAGAGACTCATTTCAATCATTCAGCTTCCAAAATTTAGTGGAAAATGATACTCCACACGCCTAGGTACCTGAAATCACGAAAACACACTTTCGGAACAGGCATTTTGACCCATAACTGCTTCCGGTGGGCGTTTCAGCGTTCAAAATTAAGTCGAAAATGACACTCAACACGCCTAGATCGCCGAAAATCGCGAAAATCCAATGATCTAAGTACGCATTTTGACCTCTACTTCCCTCTAAAGTGAAAAGTTTTGAGCCAATTACAGTCAAAAACGGACCCCAGACTTAAATTTCAGATTTTTGACTTGGATTTACTTGTTGGGAGAGGTACGTTGTGATAGCCTGCAGTTGTTGCATCAGGAGCCTTAAAATATATCCATGAAATATTTATTTTATAGGTTATCGTTATTTATATCATTTGTGGAGATCCTACGCTTAGTCAATCGTAATATTTCTCAATGTATGAGCGAAGAAGAAATGAAAAGCGAAGATTTGTCTTTCGTACTACTGTATCATCTTAAGCACATCTTTCATCTTCTTTCAGAGTCTCGATCTTCTTCTGAAAAGAATTCAATTGATCACGGAAAAACAACACGACACCGAAGTGTTGGAAGCGGCTGCCAAATCTTTGGAATACCTTTGCACCGAAGGTTTCGCCATTTATACCCGATGTGATGTCCAGCGCAGCACTTTGATCGACATCATTGTGAACAAGTACAAAGAAGCGATGGACGAATGGAACTCATTAATTGAGGGGGTGCGTCTTTGTTGGATTTCTTCTCATGTTTTTGTCCATTGAGTCTAAAACTCCTGTCTAAAAGCACATTATGGGAGAACTAGAAATGTCACAATATACTCCCAGAGTGTCCGGAAGGGTGTCACAATTCAATTCAGCTTGAAAAATACAGGGTCCGCCAACGAAGTAGGATGGATTTAAAAAAATCATAACTCGGTTATTTCTCAAGATAGAATATATATATATTTTTTTTAACTGTTCACAAGAAGTGGAATTTTCTGGTAATGTTCAATTTTTGAAGACGACGTCGAGCATGTGATGCCCATCAGCTTGAATGCATTTATCGAGTCTTTCGGTGAAGCTCCTCGAAACGTTGTCCAGCATTTCTCGTGGGATGCAGCTGATTTCCGTGGTGATAGCCTCTTTCAAATCGTTCAGGGTCCTCGGCTTATCTTTGTAGACTCTTTCCTTTAGGTATCCCCACAAAAAAAAATCACAGGAGGATAGGGCAGGGGACCGGGGGGTCAGGGAACGTCACCGCGCCGAGAAATGAGTCACAGACATCATCCTCTCACAAAACATCTTACACTTGTTATAATCCGCCGGCAATAATTGCTGACAAATCACCAACTTATATGGATGAAAGTGTAGATCGACTTTCAATATTTGACAAACAGTTTATTGTGAGAGGTTCAAATTTGCTGCACAAAGTTGGACGGAATGGTGTGGGCTCTGGAGGGCAGTGACTCTCACGCGGCGCTCAACGTTCTCTGGAGTTCGCGCTGTTTGATCTCCTCCCCTCCTTTTTTTCCTAACACTGCCCGTTTCCCTGAAGTTTTCAACCCACCTTAGGATTACATTACGAGTTGGGATAGCTCTGTGGGGAGAAATCGCATACTCTCGACAAAATCTCTCTGTGTTTGAATTATCGACTCACCGTTCACTAAAAACCGACTTACCGCAAAAACACGTTGTGGCATCGTCCAAACCATCTTTGCAACTAACCTAAAAAAACTTCCCTTCATTGTGAACCCGATGGTCCCAACCAAACCCCTCACAGAGTTCCCCACGCTGAGTACTACCCATTTCAAAAACGTCCTACTTCGTTGGCGGACCCTGTAGTTCAATGGTCGTCACATACCTTAAAAGTTCGTGGAATTCGGTACTTCTCGTAAAAACTCCGATTTTAGTAAAATTTCTAATTTTTGACATTTTCATGTCTTGACCCTGGCACATAAACTCGAAAAGCGTTACTTTTTTAGCGTTACGAAAAACCGTTACGAAAAAATGCGTTACGAAATCACATCACGAAATCGGGGGCGTGGGTTCGAATCCCACCGCTGCCAATAAAGTTTTGCATTTTTCGACTGGAATGAGAAAAATCTGGAAAATCCATTTTTCAAAACCTTCAGAAAAGTAATCAGTTATCTTTTCATTATATCGATTAGCATTCGTCATCTGCCAGCACCCGCTACGCCAGTGCATCAGCTTGCGTACAAGTCCGCAACTCAGTAGGACATTTTCATGTTTTAAACAAACTCCCAACTAGTGTGTACCGATCACAATGTGAATACATAAGACTATACGTATGTATTGGACAGACAAACAATTATCGCATGTTGTAAGAGAGAAAATAAAAGAAATCCGTATGCATGCACCAGGGTTCACAGTTTAAATCCAGTTTTCTTTTCTGAAAGACGTTCCGTAAGTAGTGTACAGTTATGGAGCCTGGTTGTGTCACCTCCTCTTTTGGTCAATCTTTATCACATTCCCCTTTGTGCTAATCTTTATCAAATTCCTCTTTGTGTCCATCTTTATCAAATTCCTCTTTGTGTCCATCTTTATCAAATTCTCCTTTGTGCTAATCTTTATCAGATTCCTCTTAGTGTTCATCTTTATCAAATTCTCCTTTGTGCTAGTCTTTATCAAATTCCTCTTTGTGCTCATCTTTATGAAATTCCTCTTTGTGCTCATTTCTTTCGATTGACGGTTCTCATGACGGTTCTCTCTTTTTTTCTTTTGTTTAAAACATGAAAATGTCCCACTGAGTTGCGGACTTGTACGCAAGCTGAATTTCCACTGAATTTCGTACACATGGAACAAACCACTTCTTATTTTTTCCCCACTTGAAACGTTATTTTTACCCTTAAATTATGCCACAAAAATAAATTTGAATATACCGTTGGAAAATTGCTATTTAGGGGACGTTTTTCCACGAATGAACGCGGAAATTGTTCTGGAAAAGAAGTTTTTTTCACCCTGCTGTATAATAAAAAGGTTTTGCGTTTTCATACATTTCCTAACTTCGGGCTGAATTAGTGAATAACAGTATTCAATTATTAGAGACGTTAAAGTGCCCATCAGAAAGGAAATTTAACGCTCTTTACAACGGTGTATTCAGATTTGATGTTATCTCATAAATTGAGAGAGTTATGGCCGTTTTGGTGACGTCATGTCGAAAACACGAAATAAATCATGAATAACTCGGAAACGTGTAATGTAGAGGAAATACCACACTTACCCTTTGGGGTTGAATCAGGGATAATTTAGCAAGTTCTAATGATTATGCATCCCTAATTTGGGCATTTTGGATTTTTTTCCCAACATAATAAAAACGAGTGATGTTGATAATTTTATTTCTCCGTTGTCCTTCCAGGAAGAGACGCCTGACGACGACGAGACCTACAGCGTTGTAAATAGTTTGAAGAAAGTCTCAATCTTCTACTCTTGTCACAATCTCGGTAACTGGAATATTTGGGCGTCCCTTTTCAAGGACGTGGAAGAAGCCAAAGATGGGGTGACCAGTCTTCCTGAAGAAGTGCGCAACTCCAAATATTGCTAAAAACAACTTTTGTGTTATATTCGACGAATTATTGTTTTACTTTTCTGACGTTTTGTTCCAGGCTGTGAAATTCTCGATTTCCGCTTGTTACTTCGCCGTTCTTTGGGATCTTCACAGAATCGAGGAGCTCATCGAAGGCGGTGCCGCCACTGATGACGCCATCATGGAAAGCAAGTCTCGGTAGGTGTCAGTAAGAGCCAGTTCTAAATCTGGACTCGCTCACATTTTTAGTGGCGTTGTAGAAGAAAGCTTTCTTGCTGACTGAACATGGACGGCGCGAAATGTCAGTATTTTAATGTGAACTTACGTCACATTTTTGATAACGAATCGGATTTTCACATTTGCCTCTCTCCTCGGGTTGCCCCCAAACACTCAACTCACATGTACATCTGAAGACAGACCAATGGACGTTGTACGTCAGCAACTTTGAGACGCATGGAAAGTATATTGCCAAGGTGTTGTAAGTGCCACAGTCTAGGTATCCGCGTCAAGTAGTGGAGGAAGCCATCCGAAACTGCTGGTTCAGGAAGTGGCAGTTACTTAATGTAAAGTACGCAATGGGGGCTGAGCTTGTGCTGAAATAGTGATCTGTGTTTTATTGAGGCGAACTCCGAGCTAGGGTAGGGCACCTTGGCGGGATTCCCCACGATGGCGTTGAGTTGAAGGTGTTCCTCACGTTTTAGGGTAGTAGAATCTGCCTCCAGGAAAACGTTGGGACTTCGAGAGGCTGTAAATGGGATAGAAAGCCGGTTTACGAAACTCCGTAATGATTGGACATGATTGATGTGGTTAGTGGGTTTCCTTTTGCACCTCAAATCTTGAGGTGGAGAGGAAGTGCTACGAAGTGAGAGTAGGATTCTCTCAATCGGTTTTGCCAGCAATAAGCTCAAAGCGAGGGCAATCACTGCTAGCAAGGCAGGATGACCAGAGGAAGCTGGGTGCATGGTGGTAGGAGGCGACTGATGAAAGGCCCTCTGAAGCCGCTAACTGGTGGGAGAGAACCCCCTGCGAAAGACCAGAGTCTCTACAATGATTCATGAAACAACTGACTGTTGTTCAGTAAACATATCTTCTCAATATCTATCTAAATTGATTTTCCTTCATCATGGTTCATTTGCAGGCTCAACATGTTTGTCGAGGTCATGAAAGCGATGTTGACTCAACAAGCCAGCCAAGTCTATAAAGAAGAGGTGAGTAATTCCGCCAATTTTCGCCAACAAATCTTTTTTCCTCTGTTTATTAGAATTGCACCAAGTTATAAACTTATTAGCAATATTTTTGTGACTTAACTAGATTACATCTTCAGCCTAGGTACATTGCTTAGCTTATAATTATTCTAACAACTGATTTTATTGTCTTGGCATTAGCGAACTAATTCATGTGGTTTCGTGCGTTTAAGTCATCTGACGAGATCATTGACGTTAAGAAGTCGAACAGCCTCTTCGTTGACATGATCTTGTAGCCTTTGGAGATGGGCAGCTGCTTGAAGCCTGATGGTTTCGTTTACTGTCTCGACTTGCAGGTCATGGTTGCGCCATGGAGCGTTCGTAATACACCTAAGTACAGTATTTTGGAATCTCTGTATCTCGATTGGTTTGAGCGGTGCAGCCCCACAACTGCGCTCCATGAGTCCAGACTGGCTTTAGGACTTGCTTGTAAAGGATCATCTTGTTGTGGACAAACAAATTTGATTGTCGCCCCATCATCCAGTTCATTTTTCTGAATTTGAGTGTCAGTTCATCCTTTTTCTTTTTCACCTGGGCTCTCCATCTGATCCTCGCGTCGAGCGTCATACCGAGGTACTTAGCTTCATTGGCGTATGGAACCACTTTGTTGTTGAGATGAGTTGGAATGTGGCTTACCTTTTTAAGCTCGCATAATCATGACTCGTATATTTTGTGACCATAACAAGGAACATACTGTCACCAACGTATCTTGGACGCTTGGTGTTTCTAAGTGGTATGGGGATAGAAGATGGGGACTTGGGGATTCTTGCCATTTCAAAGTACCTTCTAGAATAAACAGCTTTTTGAAGTAAAGGAAAGTTATATCTCCAAAATGTTACTCACATACTTGAACCTGATTTTCTCGATTTTGTTATTCTTGTGAATAGTCTTAATGTATCGATACTTGAGTGGTATCGAATACACGAACCAAGTACTTATATGAGTACTGGTATCGGTACTTAGCAAGTAACTGTCCCTATGTATGGGTCCCATCTGGGTCGATTCAATGGCCAAAATTTTGATTGATTGCCTAGGCCGGGTACACACGTTGAGGATTCCGGAGAGGATTCCCCGTTGAGGCCAACCTCTCCGGCCGACCGGACCGTGTGGACGGGTCGAGGCCTTCAGTTGAGGCGGACTGTACAGGCCGCCAGGCCTTTCCAATTGTTGGAAAGGCCGCCTGAGGCCGGGGTTCCGGCCACTACAACTACACAGTTTCCTTGAAAGGCCTCCCGCGTCGTGTGGATGCTCCGTCCGGCTCCGGCCGCCTCTGAGGTTTTCCTCAGAGGAATTCCTCTCCGGAAATCCTCAACGTCTGTACCCGGACCTACACGCCTAAGTTCTCAAAAAAATGTCTAAAATAGTTTTTTTCGTGACTCCCAATAATCAGATATGCAAAATTTAAAAAAAAAAAAAAAAAAAAAAAAAAAGCATCAAAGTCAGACCTCTCCAGAAAATACAAATCTTGGCTGAACATCCTTCCTTTTTAGCTTCATTATGTCAAAACTTCCCGTTTTCAGGCTTACCTGGTTGTGTGCGATTTGCTGATTGTATTCTGCAGTCAACTCAACACCAACCAACACCACGCCCTCGGCGGACTAGTGTACGAGCCTGACAAGCAACTGCAGCAAATATTGATTGATTTTATCCAACATAACGTGTTCACTTACGAAGAAGACGGTAAATCTATTCATTCTCCACAAACTGTAGCAATTCTTTAACTGCTGTCTTTGTTTTACTAACATTTTAAAATAGATGGCTAATCTAGAATGATTTTATTTGACTCTTTTAGAAGAGCTGGATGAGCATTCCAAAATTGCCGAGTTACATAAAAGAAGAAACTTTTTGGCGTCGTACTGCAAACTGATTGTGTACAGCATCCTCCCTACCTCTGCTGCAGCTGACGTCTTCAAAAACTACGTCAAGGTGAGAGCGTTAGATTTTAAAAATATAATATACCTATATGTTATCGTTAAAGTGTAGTAATTCAGTTTATGTACGAAATAAATAGAATAACGGGCGGTTTTAGGTTGTGTGTATAATTCAAAGTTTTCTTTACGCTTTGCCTAGAGAGTATAATGAAATGAATAGGTACTATGTTGAGTAACGAACATCAATCAGCCCGATCGGACCAAATTTGGGCGGGGTAGGGGTCAAAATGCGTATTTAGAAAAATGGTTTTTCGAGATTTCCGGCGATCTATGCGTGTGGGGAATTATTTTCGAATAAATTTTAAACGCTGAATCCAATAAAACAGGTCCCGGAACCATTGGCACCCACCTGAAGAAGCTATGGGTCAAAATGGGTATCTATTTATTCATTTTGAATATGTGTTTTCGAGATTTCTTGTACCTAGGCGTGTGGGGTATCATTTTCCACTAAATTTTGGATCCTGAATCGTTTGGAATAGGTCCGGGACCCGCCACACCCACTGTTTTCCCCATTTCTCCATGTTGAAGAAATGAGTCTCTCTGCTCCTGGTACGAGGAATAACCAACCCCTGTGAAGGAATTTGCAGCGTTTTTTAGTATAATGTAGGTACAAACATACAATTTTGTTTAACTTAATTATGAAGATCAAATCAGTCAGGTGACGTCCCCTAATCTCTATGCACTGGGTGAAGTAGTCGCCTAATCTCAATTAGGGACGACTTGGACCAGCCCAATTTGACCCCCGATTTGGCCCCTTGTGATTTTTTTCTGTGGGTTTTTTGACACTTAAATTGATTTTTTGGAATTTGAAAAACCAAGGACCCTGACAAGATTCGAAGAACAACATCCAGGAAGGAATTGCCAATTGCCTGCTATGCTGGCAAGAATTATGACACCCGGTATATGGAGAATTGGGGACGTCACCTAACTGATTTGATATTCAAAACCAAGTTGAACAAAACGTCATGTTTGTACCTACGTTATATTAAATGATGAAACTTTTCTGATTCGTACAATGTGTTTTATTAAGATTTGAAAATAGGATGTTATGCTGCCACACCTCACCACTATATATAGTTCGAGTTGCTTATTGATGTTCCTTTGATAATTCTCTGTACGATTTCGAAATATTTATCCAAATTTGTGTTTTCAGTCGTACAATGACTACGGTGACATTATAAAAACGACAGTTGGAAAAGCGAGGGAAATTAACAAAGTCAACTGCGCCTAGAACTATGGTGGCTGCGTTGACGTCGCTCTTCAAAGACCTTCAACAAGATATGCGGGGAATCCGATTGTCGAGAACAATGGAGGAATTTACCAGTTTGAAGGTTAGTTGGGGCTCGTTTCATTTGGGCGTACGACTTTTTACAGATTTATTTATTTACAAAGCCCAATATTACGAGAGAATGTCATACTCCGTGATATGAGTTATTAATTATTTCATTTATAGAGCAAACACTATAAATGAAGGTAATAAATTGTGCTGTTACGTTATATGAATCAAAGCTGGAGATGGTGATGCAGATGAATGTCATGCAGAGTTGACCTAATGGTATGAAGCGGCTGGTGAAATGGTCAATTGAAGGGTAGTTTGATGAGAGGAAATTCGCGAAGTGGGGCAAGAGGGCGATGCTGCAGATAATTTGTGGAGGACAGGCATGCAGATGGCCAGCCAGACAAGGCAGGCGCAGGCCAACCGCAGGCAGAAGACGAGGAGCATGCAGATGGCCAGCCAGACAAGGCAGGCGCAGGCCAACCGCAGGCAGAAGACGAGGAGCATGCAGATGGCCAGCCAGACAAGGCAGGCGCAGGCCAACCGCGGGCAGAAGATGAGGAGCATGCAGATGGCCAGCCAGACAAGGCAGGCGTAGGCCAACCGCAGGCAGAAGACGAGGAGCATGCAGATGGCCTGCCAGGAGACCATGCAGGAACGAGATGTCCGCGGAAGGCCGCTACAGGGTGGTTCACGGGAACGTCCTCAACATCAAATAGTCGTAGAAATACATGCAATTTCGTGTCTTAAAAATAACGTCCGTCAAATGTTGTCCGTCTTGCTCGTTTGAAGCAAGTCGATTCAAGAAGTTTTGATGGACGCTCTCCAGTAAAGCTTCGTCAATGGACGCCTCTTTTCCTTCTGATGGCATCTTTTAGATCGTCCAAGTTTCGAAGTAAACCCGTGATTTGAGGTATCGCGGTAGAAACTATTCGCAGTTTTTGCAAAAGACATGGCGGTCAGGGAATATCTCACGTACCAGGGCCATTGAGTTTGGAAATGTGAGGAGGGGCCCCATCATGCTAGAACCAAAGATCCCTTTGATTCATGATTCGCCTTCTCCTGCGTAGTTCTGGTCTCAAAAACATGTCCTACATGTTCATGTAGCGGACACAATTATCTGTGAACGTGTTTCCCACTTCCTAATAAAAATAAGGACCGATGATTAACTCGTGTGAAACGGCACGTGACGCTGAAACTTCAGGGCCGTGCAGTGGTCGTTCATGCTAAGTCTTTGTGTCACTGTGATGTAAATAATACCGGCCATTTTGCTTGTTAACAAAGCGTTGAGGTGAAAGGGCGCTTCATCAATCATCAGCTACACCAAATCGTCATTGTCATCGAATCGTCAGAAAAAAGCAAATGCTGAACGCTGCTGGTAATCACCCAACGGTTCTGAAGAGCCTTTTGGATGGTTATCCCTTGAATAATCAACCTATGTTTTCATGCAAAAAGCCAAATTTCTCCGATTCGGCCCAAAAATTGTTCATTTTTCATTTCAAATAGGTCTAGATCAGAATTAGCAAATGTCCGTTCGCCGTCCACACTGATTTTGGCAGTAGAAAATTTTCTAAAAATCTGAAACCTTGGTCAGAGGTCCGTTCCCGGTTGGAGTTGGTCCTCAAAATTTTTCAGCCCGATCGGACCAAATTTGGGCGGGATAGGAGTCAAAATGTGTTTTTTAAAATGTATTTTCGAGATTTTTGGCGATCTAAGTGTGTGGGGTATCATTTTTCACTAAATTTTGGACGCTGAATCCAATGGGACGGGTCCCAGGACGATTTCCACCCACCGGAAGAGGTTATGGAGGCTGAATAGATTGAAATGCGCCTAGTCCGAGGAATAACCAACCCCTGTGAAATAATTTTCAGCGTTTTCCTTCTCCACATTGGGAGAAACAGTGTCCTACTTTTGGATTCCCGTAAACCACCCTATACGCCCCTATGTTACTCACCGAAGCCTAGAGCTCCTTCAGCATTTAACTGCTGAAGATCTGATTGCTCTCTGATTGCCTCACTTTGATTAGAAACTGAACTTTTCTTGCCAGTGTGGTTTACTGCCGTTTAATCTCAGGACAATTTATTAAGCCATAATCGCTGCCTTGCAAACATAATGAACTTTAAATTGGAACCAAAATATGGAGAGCAGAAGAAACTGAATGAGATTCAGTGCGAACCAATGCTTTTGAGTCGAGAAAATCAACAAATGTGACAAGCGCGCATGCGTATGGCTTCATTCTTCAGTTTCAACCGGTTTTCTTCTGTTCTGAACTTGATTGAGTTAGCACTAAGAGGTAGTTCGATAGTTCTCCAGAACATAGAATCTCCTCATTTTCATGTACCCTCTGCGACAGTATATGACGTCACTCTCAAAATTCTTCGAATTTCCCCAAAATAATTCCTGTTGTCGCCTGTAGACTGGGCGTTGTTGTCATTTGATCGATTCTTGATTCTACTTACAATGTGTACGTTCTTCCTTTCTACAAATCTTTGCTGGTCATTTTGCAGGAACTTGCCAAAAGGTTCGCTTTGTCGTTTGGCCTTGACGCCGTCCGAAACCGCGAAGCCATCACTGTCCTCCACAGAGAAGGAATTCTCTTTGCCGTCGCTCAGAACGAAATGGTTGAAGATCCGACTGGCCCACCTCCCAATCTTCCATTTTTGGAAATTCTCACCGAATTTACGAACAAGCTATTGAAACAAGACAAGAGGATCGTGTAAGTGTAACGTCTGTCAATTATTAACAACGATGCCTGCCAATTGTCAAAATACACTACGTTGAATTTTATTTTCAGGTTGACATTCCTCGATAGGAGAATATCAATGGGGATGCCTTCCAGCAGAGGGGAAGACTGGCAGCCGTTGCTACTTTACAGAAATAGCCTTGTACACGGTGAAACTGATCAGCCAATTGTGACTTCAAAACGAGCCTATTCCCGGAAAAAGAAGGAAATAAGTAAGTGGACGAAAAGTAGAAGGCAAGAGGTCAGAAGGCAAATTAGGGCAAAATTGTGTATATTGAAACGGTTAAAAAACGGAAATTTCGGATGTATTGACGGTGTATTTCGAGAATATCGAACTCTTCAGCGTGTGGGTTTTTGGTTTCTAAAAAGAGTCTATCTCTCCGATTTGGCCCACACATTTTTTCTGGGCGTTTCAAGGTGTCTAGATAAAAATTAGCAACTGTTCGTTCGCCGTCCACATTGGCAGTAGAAAATTGTCTAAAAATCTGAAACCATCGTCAGAGGTCCGTTTCCGGCTCTAGTTGGTCCTCGAAACTTTTCAGCCCGATCGGATCAAATTTGGGGGGCTAGGGGTCAAAATTTGTATTTTTGAAAAAAGGGGTTTCAAGGTTTTCGGCGATCTATGCGTGTGAGGTATTATTTCTCACTAAATTTTGGATACTGAATCCAATGAGGTTGGTTACCAATCCCCATTCCAATGGTTACGGGTCAAAATGGGTGCCTATCCACCCATTTCAAGAGCGGGTTTTCGAGATTTGTGGTACCTAAGCGTGTGGGGTATCATTTTCCTTTTTACCCACTAAAAACCTCATACTCAAAAACCCCCGGGTCCCTGCCCGGGACTGTTTGGCACATTATTTCAGGCTGGGTTTCGATTTTTGCATGCTAACCGGTCCCGTGCGCTTCTGCCCTATTGGTCGTTGAGGGAATTGAATGATGGCCCGACTACCCAAGTGTCTGACGAAAAAACAGCTTTCCTCAATATAGTTAGTCAATTAGTAATAACCGAATAGTTGCCTCCCTTCCGTCGGGTCCTGCAGCATTATAGTTGTGAACACATTGTACACACTATCGAGAGTATGTAGCTGAGTCCGTTAAATAGCCTTAGCCACATACCCAACTCAGTTTTGCGCCGGTAATGACGAATTAGGTTTCTATCTTTTTGTATTTTTCGAAATTGGAGCCGTGGATTTGGCAGTTCGGAGACTCAGCCCGTATCGCATCAATATTAATTGTATTAACAGATATCAAGGGTCAGAGTTCGCGCAAACTTCTTCCGCAATTGTGTTGCTTTCATTACGGACTGCTGGCCGTCGATTCCCGCGTACGTGTTACAATCAGAGGAATAGCGTCGTGTCGTAGTTGACCTCCCTGTGTTTTCCCTCAGCTCAGGGGCATATGTTGAGTACAAATCAACCAATCCATTTCCCTCTCGTTTCCAGCGACCAGACCTGCAAGTGAATGAGCGTATTTCCCTGTTCCTGTTGGAATTCTTGGGGCCTACGCCCCTCTTCCCGTCGCTTGTATCACTCCTGCCAGCAGAAGCACCGCTGGCTCCAATACTGTCGTGTAGGCAATCAAAATTGGAAAGACCAGTCCTCTTTGTACCAATGACAGCCTTTTTCATATCCACTACGTCTGCCCATACCTCTGCACCATAGCCGTTGGTCGGCTAAAAGCTGTTGTTGTCGCTGCTTTGATTGCCAATCTCCTTATTTGTTATCTTGGTTGTTCACTATTCCAAGGTACCTTACTGCTGCTTTCCACCTCCAAGTACCATATACCAAGTATTGACCCCTGATATTATTTTCCCTCTGCGGAACCATCTGTCGTGTTATGTCAATGTTCTGTTTCTCCGGTAGTTGTCTTAACACCCTCAGGAGACTCCTGGGGATTTGGAAGGTAGTCCCCAGTGTCTGCAGCATATTTTCCCATCTTGCTATGTTGAAGGCAGACGTTCAGCGTCACCAATAGTCCCATTTTAGACACACTTGCAGTGTGTCAGGCACCCTATTGCGTTTTATCAGCGCAGTCAGCACCTCTGGAACTGCTCCAACTGTCAAATGTCCTTTCCTCAAGCCATGTTGCCTGGGGGAAAGCACCCCTACTTCCTCTAAAGTATGCTGCAGGCGCTGTTTTAGTTGTCTTGGGCTCCTTTATTCAGCTCACGCAACTCGTTTTCAAACCTAAACTACAATCAACACCCCTGCCATATTATTATTACCTAAAAGTAGTAGGAGTCGACTCGTTCTTTCTGTTGAACAGCAGCGCTGTAGAAGACCTCTCACAACTGTCCACTGCCATAGTTGAGAAAGTTAATAAATGTTGGCCAGACAGACAATGTATGCATTTTTCGTTCAAATTAGGGACATCTTGCAGTTGCCAATGTAAATCTTTCTAATATGAGACATCTAACACCGAATTTTTTCGCTCACGTTGCAGTTGAAGACGAAGGTGACGTCGACGAAGAAAACAATTCCGACTCCGAATTCATGCCTGGGTGAGTTATTTGTATAACGTCAAGCAAGTTTGTTGCCTCATTAACGCTTCATTCCTGCCATTCTTTCTCATTCGCCCCCGACAATTTGTTCTAACCGTGTGAAGCATGTAGCATCATTCTTCCAATTACCCCTAAATGTTGTCTCCGAGCTGTTATCATATTGATACAAGCCCCGTTTCATATAGTTTCGAATATCGTATCACCAGAAAGTCAAAAAACGGATCGTTCTCTCCGCATTTCACTCCTCCGCTAGTCAAACGATTCAAAACCTGGTGCATAATTATTTTCAAAAGTTCGTCCCCCGATGTCGTGTGTCTCGCGGGCTGTTGATTTTATCAAAATTTGTCAGTGAAATCTGTTGGTGTGATGAAGTATTTTATTTCATAAATGTACAGGTTTGAAACTATTCTCTGTTTAAATGTGATTATCGAGTGTCTGTCATAATTTGTGTTATTTCATCGATGCACTGCGCACAAAGCTGTTTCTGGCGGGCAAAAACAATGTTTCCTCCCACCACGGTCTTTGCTGCATCAAACAAAGCAAGCGGCCATGTGATGTAAATCGCAAACAGTGATAACTAACAGCCCCTGCAAGTACTTGTAGGTTTAATGGGAGGCCCCTGCCTGAGTGGCGGTGGCTCTCTCTGGCGGAACTAAAGCGGCAACTATGTACCTGTCCGCCATTTATCAGCAAGTGTCACTAAAGGTGTAGGTACCTCTACGACTGATCATTATCATTGATGAGTACTCTTGAGGACCACAGTGAGGTCACTTGTCAATGTAAAAAAAGATGTCGTCTAATAATTAATATAAAATTATTGGCCGCTTCAAATTGTGATTACTTACACGTTTCTCATCTTGGCATATCACCTTTATGGGTGAAAATTGAGGGGGGCGGGGGATGCACATTAAGGAGAACCATACTAAATTTACCCTCATGCTGTTATACTACCTTGACCTACAGGTGATTGATTATTCCTTGAATAATCAACATAAGTTGTCATGCAAAAGTCAATCTCTCCGATTCGGCCCAAAATTTCTTTCTGGGCGTTGCAATGTGTTTAGATCAAAATGAGCAAATGTCCGTCCGTCCTGTTGTACCTACGCTAGACTGTTTCCGAGGCCGTGTGGCCCATGACAGTCTTCCCTGATTTTCAGCGTCTGATCGTATTGGGGAGCCCTGCTCCATGGCTCTATGGCTTCCCCCGTACAACAGGCTGTTTGGGGCTTCAAGCTGCAGGGCGTAGGTGGGCTGTGGAGTTTTTGGGATTTAGTGCTTTTGTGGCGGCACTCACTCGCCTTGCCACTTGGCATCACTGAACTTACAGGCATTTTATAGAGGTACCAGTTCAGGAAGACCCCACCTGTGTCCTCCGCACTGGCATTTTTCTTCACCCACTCATGTGTGTCTCCACAGTCCTGCAAGGGAGTCTCGTGCTAGAACGTTTTAGGTAGGGCGAGTACTCAATATTCCTCCCGTACCTGGATAAAAACCTCAAATTTAACGTTAACTAGCCTAAACAGAAATATCTCAGAAGCTGTATCACTACCTAGAGACCTAGTGAGAAGAGAATACTTGTTATTCCTCCTTCCGGCAACAATAATCTTAGACTAACCCTGATCACAACCAGCACCTGGCCGGTAGGGAGGGGGAAAATCCATGCCAACCTGCCGAGCTCACCCTTCCTAAAATGGCTCTCCTGAGTCCCGTTCTGTGAGGTCTCCCGTTCTGTAGGGTGTTGCTAGCCCAGGAGAGTCGACTGACAGAAGCGAGAATAAGAATAAAAACCTAACAGTCTGCTGCCTCCCCGAAGATTGGCAGGGTCCCCCAAACCATGAACTTTAGGTCTGAGACTTGTTTGAGAATTCCTCTCTAGGTCTCCCTTTTGTTAGTTATTCCTTGAATAATCAACCCATGTTTTCATGCAAACATCCGAAACTGTTCAACCCAGATGAGTGTGGGGGTCAAATGTGCACTTGAAAAATGTATTTTCAAGATTTTGGCGATCTAGGCGTGTAAGGTACCAATTTTGGACGCTGAATCCAATGAGACGGGTACCGGAACAATTGGCACCCACCGAAAGAGGTTATGGGTCAAAATCTACCCATTTTGAGTATGTTTTCGAGATTTCTGATACCTAGGCGTGTGGGGTATCATTTTCCACTAAATTTTGGACGCTGAATCGATTTAAATGAGTCTCCATGCTGCTTGTCCGAGGAATAACCAACCCCTGTGAAAGAATTTGCAACGTTTTTCAGCTAAATTTTCGACTTTCCAAACGCACGGAGCGAGTTGAGCGATGAAAATTCAGTCAACGGGTTTCTTTCTCGTAGAATTTTGTCTAGAATCGGAATCTTTAATGAAAAGACTGCCAGCTTAAAATGAAAGTAATCCTTCGCTAATTTTCTTATTAACTACAAACTTGAAGACTTGGGGAAGACTGAATTATTGTTGAAAATTCATCAGTTTGCGGTACCGTTGAATATGTTCAAGATCACTTAATTTCGACAACCATACCGTTTTCCCAAGTACAATAACCTCCCACTCAATATTCTTTTGCAATTTTTTTCCTTCAATTACTTACCTTCATGTTCCGTTGTTTTGTTTTTTATTTCAGTTTCTATGCATGACAAAATTAACGGAAGGTGCCTGCGTTGCTTCGAATTATCATTTTCAGTTTTAAAATGCGATGTAATTTTTTTTTTAATAATTACTCAACTCATTGTCATTACGCTTTTTTATTTATTTTTTTATTTCACACGTTTTTATTTGAACGAGAAAACACAATGTTGAAAATACAACAAATACAAAGTTTATATCAATTTTTTATTTATTTTCGTTTTTGAGACGAAATTTCCTTGAACCCCACTTGTTATTAGCATGTTTTGGAATGAGTATGTTGAGGTTGTAGAGCCGATTTTCGCTTAACGATCGGAATATTTATGCACCAAATTTTGAACGCGTAGGTCTCCTGCGAGTATCGTACCCCTTTACATAGAATAGCTTCGGTTTTGAGTTTTCTTCCTTCTTGCTTGCTTATTTTTCGACCATTTGGGTGCATCGCTTGTTCTTTAAGTCGAAGATCCCTGCCCTGGATCTGTAGTTGTTCACTGTTTGAAATATTTTTGTGCATGGTTGTTTTGTAGTTGAGTTCGTTGTATTATCGAGCTTCTTCCATGACCTGTATTTCATTTGTGTGTTAATTTGGTAAGAAAGTGATTTACCTAAGGATCGTGTAAGAATTGGCTATCTGAGGTGAGGAGGATCTCAGATTGTAATGAACGGTTAATTTTTCAGTCTAAATCTGGAAGGAAAAAAGAAGAAGCACCAAAGAATGAAGTAAGTTACAAGTTGTATTCAATAATGTAACATTTACAAGGATTATTGACACATTCATCTATTCTATCTATAAAATTGGGGATTGTCATGGTTGTCTTTAGGGTTGACTATGTTGAATAGCAGCTATGTAATGATGTGTTTTGTTAAACTTCTTCATAAACGAGTCTCTCTTGCTGGTAAGCTCCTCATTTAGTGATCAGGGAGGGTCCTGGTCAATGCTGTTGTTCCTGTCATTTTGGCTGTCGTGCAGGAGAAAACATGAGAGAAAAATCATAATTCAAATCAAAAGAGAAAATCAATAAGAAAGTGTACCTACCGACCTAAACTTATCAGATAGGGGTGGCGAGTTTGGGCGTTAGGATCGCTTCAGAATCACTAAGATGCAGACACACTTTCAAAATCTCAACTCATAACATCTGTATGAAAAGGCTGCTTAAGGTATAGCAATTCCCAGAACCACAACCTCCATTGTAGTACACTACAAAGTACCTAAAAGTAATCAGCAGCACAACTTAGTAGGGCAGTTTGTAACCTCACCACATATGCTCAAAGAAAAGTGACAACATTGATAACCTATCAAAACTTCTATTATATACTAGTGTTGGAACATCAAGGATTGTTTTGGTGATCTATGATATACTGTGTACTAGATACTACACTGTCACCATTTTGAGTAATGCAATACATTTCAGGAGGCACTTTGCATCCCTTTCTTGCCTTGCTGTACATCTCTTAATGTTTCTATCAACATAGGCGATGTTAGCGCTGCCTATGTTTCACTGATTAACCTAAGTCAGCCATGTTACTACTGTTCTTACCTACTTTGAATGAGTTTCTCTTTCTTATCTCAAGTTCCCTCCCAATTATTCAATTATTTGTGTAATTCACCTTCTCAAAAAACAACCCTAAAACAATGGAAATTGATGATAATTATACAAACACTTCTGATTGATATTCATTTCCCATTTTGGGTATAGATTTATATTTTATGCATCAAACAACACAACATAGTAGGGCAGGTTCTAACATCATCACAAATCATGCCTAGAGTAAAGTGATAACATTGATAACCTATCAAAATTTCTTTTGTATACTAGTGAAGGAAGATTGTGGACTGTTTTGGTTCTTTGTGAAATAAGTCTATCACCATTTTGAGTGACCCAATACTACTTAGCATCCTTTTCTTGTCACTTCTTAGCACAATACTCCTGCAGTACCCACAGACAATTGCTGCTTCTGCAGCACATTGCTGACAAATGCTTAAATTTGTGTGCTGAAGTGCTGAAACCTATGTCAGCCATGTTACTACTTTTTACAGGAGTGTGTCTCTTTCTAGCAAAGCTATTCAATTATTTGTGTGGTTCATCATCTAATGAATGACAGTTCTTGAGCTCAAATCAGAGGCCTCATAGTGAGAGTGGTTAAATTACAGCAATTATACATCATTATGATCTTGAAAATCATTTCTAAGTAGAACTCCACTTCTGTTAACATCATAAAAACAACCCTAAGACAAGAGACGTGGAGGATAATAGTATAATTCAATGCAATTTATATTTTATACTCCAAAAGTTATCATATTAAATTGTGATTCACAGAAGCTTGTGTCTGAATTAAGGAATTTCCAACCATGCAAAAATGATCCCCATGGCTTGTGGAATTGGGGAATGGGGCATATCCACTGTTTCCAAAAAAAAAAAAAATTGCATGTGAAAAGGGGTGTTCTGGAGAATATGAACCTACTTCACTTTCGTTTGAAATCAAAATAAAAGATTTAAAAAAATAAAATAAAGAATATTCCATGACGTCAGCCTTCAGCGTTTCCCTTTCTGAGACAAGCCAACCTTGATTTCTTGCATTATTATTGACTATTATTGGTTTCAAAAACAAGCTGCACTATGGTCAATACTTTGTCTGGAGTCATCATTGCTTCCTGTTCAAAAAGGTTTGTTTACGACAATAACACAACCAAGGGGTAGAAACTTTCAGTTGTCTGTAGTTGTCCGCTAGAGTGCAGCACTCTGGAAGATGAAGTAGCCCCCAGACAGTCAATCTGATTGAACAAACAGGCTGAAGTGAGCCTCAATCATTTCTTCAGTCGTTCGAACAAATCTTTTTTGTCATTTGTCTAAATCAACATTTCTGTCAGTCATTGACTCTCTCGTCAAGCAGGCTCCTAGACACTCAGTAAGCTATTTTAGTACTGCTGTTGTAGTTCTTTGCGTTTTTTGTCTCAAATGTTGCCGTCATTTCAGTTCTTATGCAAGTTGTGACGTCACCGTTCAGCGGGTAGCTTCTTAAAATCCATCTTCCACACTATCACTGATGTTTCTGACACCTTTTTCTCCTTTCTTCGTCATGGAGGACATCATTGGTAGACAAAAATTGACCAATTTCAGACCTATGGGTACATTCCATTGCTTATGGCGAGGAGTTTATAGGTATAACACGATAACTTGTACACACAAAACACGGTCCACCATAATAATGACGTCATTGTTCGTTCCGCAGACGGCAATTCAAAGGCGACCGATCCATGTCACCGCCTTTAACCCAGTTCAACAACACAACCGAATCTCCTATCAACTATTCCGTTGAGAATCTCGCCACTTCTTCCCGCCCTCAACGACAGTGCGCTCGATTTAGTTTTTGTTACATTGATAATTTTTCCGACGACGAAATCGCCTAAACATCTCCACCTGTATGTGTTCTCTCTTATCGTTTTCCCTTTTTCAATTTGTTTCTTTATGTTGTGGTTCCTATTGGTTTCATGTTCCAAACGTCGTCGGGGTTTTTCAAAAAAAATTATCTTACCAAATTGTGTTCATCGGACGGTAAGGATTTCGTGTGATTTGTCGCATCTTGGCTTCTCTTTTGTATTGTGTGACAATCAGTCTCAGTGCGGTGGTGGTTTTTCTTCTTTACTGTGTGTTTTTCGGTGAAAGGTGAAAACTTGCCTCCTAGTCGAGGCTGTTAAATATAAATTTGATCAGCTTCCTTATATACCAGGTACTATTCTTGAAAATTCGTTTTCAATGCGGTATAACCTAACCATTTTCACGTTAAATTGGAGGTTGACAGAAATGGTTTGTTTCACATAAGCGGAAATCAGAGACTTGAGAATGAGGCGAATCAACAGTCACTTCAGAAGGGTCGCATTTGGAAGGGATGGATGGAATGTCTTCCTCATGTTGGGTTGCACGTAGTAGGTATTTCAGAATCTACACGTGCTAGCGTTGTGGCATTTAAAACATAGTTATGTAAAACGAACCATTTTTGTTACTCCAATTTGACGTAAAAATACTACACAACTTTTCCCCTTCCAATTAATTCTAATATCAACGAAAAAGCGTCACCCCAGGCGCCAGTCAACCATCGATTCTTCTCATATCTAACCTATAAGGTATTCCCTAAAATCGATTCTCGACGAATACAAAAATTTCAAAGTTGCCATAATAATGTAAGATTTGAGGCGATGGTGTACACCAAGATCTCTCGAAAAAATAACAAAACAAATATACTTTCGACTGATAACGAATATACGACGATTCGTGAATTTACCACTAAAAGGATGATGAACCACCGAGAAATTCGTATTATTTTCACTTTATTATATTTTTAGTCATCGTTCTAGTTATTCAATAGAAATGAAGTTCCACTATGAGTTCTGAATAAGGGGGGTAATTGAAGGGGGCACGAAAAGCACGAGTTCAATATTCTATGAGAATATATCGGCATAAGTCACATTTTTCTGCTAAGGATATGTAATCGTTCCAAGATACAATCCTATATAATCACTCAGATATAAAAATGTGTTTTGATTTAAAATTAGTGTTAGCGTTTATCCGAAGTTTAGTAGACATCCAATGGTGTATTGTCGTTTCGTTGAATTCTTTGTATTTTATCAATGACAGATTTTTATCGTTATCTTATTCACCCACGTTGTTTTTTTTTTCTCTTTTAGGCGTAGGAAGAAAACCGAGGAAAATACTCGGGTGAAATGAATAATTGAATAAAGTTTTTCTTACTCATTTGAAATGATTTCTTCTACGTGTACTTCTACTGTGCTTCCTGTATCACACAAAACGCAGGCGGGGGTCTGCGAGGGGATCTGCGTACACACAGATGTTCATCAAATGTAAGGAATTTATTTATTTATATTTTCTTATTAATCACCCAGTTAATGTATTCCTAGATTTGGAAAAATTTACCAATAACCGTGATTTCTGGTTAAAAAACCGCTACATATTTATTTTTGCTCAAATTTCAGGATTTTTTTTTTTTTTTTTTTTTTTTTTTTTTTTTTTTTTACAGAAACGCTGCGAATTCTTACACAGGGGTTGGTTATTCCTCGGATCAGGAGCATGGAGAGCCAATCCAATCGATTCAGCGTCCAAAAATTGGTGGAAAACTATACCTCACACGCCTAAATCGTCGAAAATGTCGAACAAGGGGAAAATGAGGGAAAGATTGGTGTGGCAGATACCGTACCTATTTCAATCGATTCAGGATTCAAAATTTAGTTGAAAATGATACCCCATACGACTAGGTACCAGGAATCTCGAAAATATATTTTTCAAAAATGGCATTTTGACCCCTACTCCGCCCAAATTTGGTCCGATCGGGCTGATAAGTTTTGAGGACCAACTAGAGCCGGGAACGGACCCCTGACCCAAATTTCAGATTTTTAGAAAATTTTCTACTACCAAAGTTGGCGTACGGCGTAAATTTACGGCGTCATTTTCCTTATATTTTGGACACTGAATTCAATGAGACAGGTTCTGGGACAATTGGCGCCCACCCGAGGAGGTTATGGGTAAAAATGGGTATCTATCTACCCATTTTGAATATGTGTTTTCGAGATTTCTGGCACCTAGGCGTGTGGGGTATCGTTTTCCACTATATTTAGGTCCCTGAATCGATTGGAATGGGTCTGACACCCACTGTTTCCCCCATTTCTCCATGTTGAAGAAATGAGCCTTCATGCTCCTGGTCCGAGGAATAACCAACCCCTGTGAAACAATTTGCTGCGTTTTTGTGTTGTTTGGAGACCCAAACAAGTCGTGTATTATTTCCCTCAAAATTGTTCACGCTAAATCGATTGAGGAGGGTTTTGGATCAATTCCCCCATAACGGAAGACCTTACGAATGGGTAGAAAAGTCTAAAAGGGTGACTACTGATTTAAAAACAAAATAAATCCATTCTTCTCTTTTCTAATCTCGGAGAGGGATGAACCAGTGTGTGATATTTTTCTTGTTATTTATTGTGATCAGCCATTGGTTGTTTGGAATTAGAGGGTGCGGAAGTAGGTAAGTACACTTGTATATAAAAAATATATTTGTGGTAACACGATCAATTTACAAATAATTTCTTTTATTTAAGTAAATCTCAATGGTAACTCATGTTTATCGAATCGCTCCACAATAATGTAACAGAAATTAGAGCCATAAGGCGGCCTCCTTTGTAAATACAGTGGATCGTGGTAACTTTTGGGTCTTCTAAATCAAATTTTAGTGTAATGATTTGTCTGTAAATATCTGTTTGGGATAAGGTTGGATATATTTCATTAGTTATTGACTATTGGTGTTGATGTATGACAAAGAATGAGGAAAATGATGTAAGTTCATCATTGTTGAGGAAATACGAGGTCCTTCTAGAAGACTAATATTGATTTTTGTATCAATAAATCTATTCAGAAGACGTCATTTGGAGGGAAACTTTCATCGAGACTGGTGGGTGTCCTATCGCGTGTTGACGTTGTTGTTTTCGAGTTCGGCCATTTTAGCGATGAAGTCCAACGCCCTTTGGATGGCCTCTGGTATCGGAGGTGGTGTTGGCAAATGGTCGCCTTTTGGTTGGAATCCGTTCTCGTCCGCGATGTACGTCACTGTGTACCGGACACCGTCCGGTCCTGTGTACGAGTAGGAGCCCTCGGCCGTCTGTATCTCGTTCTCTTCTCCTTGGCCGAAATTTTTGACGTAGCCTTTTTCTTCGGCTACTATTTCATTTCCCGTTTCGTACCTGGAAAATTTCAATCACGTTATTGTCTTGTAGTGAATCCACAATTAGTTCTAAGTGGTATTTTAATCCTAAAACGACACTGGGGTCAGGTAGACCCCAACGAGTAGATTCTGAAGAGAATCAGAGGTTTCTGAGAACCATCTTATTCCTTATCCACCTCCTAAATTAATTATTCCCTGTCAAATGCGCACCTGACCCTCATACAATCATGTTCCATAGATTCCATTCTCTCTTATTACATGGTCGTGTTCTAGTTACCGGGTGGTAGTGGAAATGGGGGCTCAAAATGGGGTTTTCCAAAAAATTGATTATTGAGATTTTCGGTGATCTAGGCGAGTGGGGTATCATTTTCGACTAAATTCTGAACGCTGAATTCAATGAAATGGGTCCCAGAACGATTGGCACCCACTGGAAGAGGTTATGGGTCAAATTGGGTATTTATTACTCATTTTGAATATGTGTTTAAGGGATTTCTGGTACCTAGGCGCGTGGGGTATAATTTTCGACTAAATTCTGGACGCTGAATCCAAGGAAATGGGTCCCAGAACGATTGGCAGAAGAAGTTATGGGTCAGAATGAGCATCTATCTACCTATTTCAAAATTGGGTTTTCGAGATTTCTGGTACCTAGGCTTGTGGGGTGTTATTTTTTACTGAATTTCGGCATTCTATTCAGTTGTAAAAGGTACATCTATCTACATTTTGCCTTTTGGTTGGTTCTTCCTTGAATAATCAACCTATATTTTCATGCAAAAAGTCAATCTCTCCGATTCGGCACAACATTTTTTCACATTTGTTCCAAGGTGTCTAGATCAAAATGAGCAAATGTCCGTCCGCCGTCCACGCCGATTTTGGTAGTAGAAAATTTTCTAAAAATTTGAAATTGTGGTCAGGGACGCGTTTTTGACTCTATTGTCCTCGAAACTTTTCAGCCCGATCAGACCAAATTTGGGAATGGAGGGGGGGGGGGGGGGTCAAAATGTGTATTTCGATAAATGGATTTTTTCGAGATTTTTGGCGATCTAGGCGTGTAGGGTATAATTTTCCACTAAATCTTGAACGCTGAATCGAACGAAATGGGTTCCAGAACGATTGGCACTCACCGGAAGAAGTTATGGGTCAAAATGGGTACCTATCTACCGATTTCGAATGTGTGTTTTTGAGATTTATGGCACCTAGGCATGTGGGGTATCTTTTTCCACTAAATTTTGGACCCTGAATCGATTGGAATGGGTCCAGAACCCGCCACACCCACTATTTCCTCCATTTTCCCCATGTTGAAGAAATGAGGTTCCATGCGCCTGTTCCGAGGAATAACCAATCTCTGTCTAAAAATTTGCAGCCATTTTATTTAAAGGTAATAATAACGCTATATCAGATGACCAGTTTTTATGGGAATGTGTCGCTTCTTGGCAATGTTTCTCATCACTTGCACATTGCTGTGTTATTCTTCCGTAGTTTGGTAGAAATTATCTAGTGAAAATCCACAATCTGCTTAACTTCTCCTCTGGGGTCACGATTCAAACGAAAGTTCCGCATTTCTAAGGAGAACCATTTTCTCAAATAGATAAATGATCATGAACGTCGACTGAGTAATCAAATGTTACCCTCCGTCTTCGGTTTTTGTCGTGAATCGACGACTTTCTTTGACTGGGAATAACACGAAGAACAAGAGACGAAATTACCGATTCAGCACTGACAATCGTAAATTCGCAATCATAACGGATGAAATCGACGCGGGTGGCGATTGCGCAAGAAGGTCGAAGGAATAGGTCACGGAGAGTAGGTACACCGATTGTTCATCTTGAGAGAAACAGTTGAACACGATTGATTTGTACCAAGATGGGAGATGCTGTGAGTGATGTCCATCCTCACTTGTGCTTTCATAACCCGTTCACAATAGCCGGTTCCGTTTGTCGGCGCGTTGGATCAGCCTGAACTTGTCGGTAGACCTTGTAAGGAGGCTTCAGAAGCAAACGCATTATCGCCGCCTTCCGCAATAATTTAGTCGTTTGTCATCGTCGATCATCCTAAGCCGACGGTGCGAAAATATTTCACCATCAATCATCGACTTCCATCGTTGGAGACCTCCTATGGTGCCTTATTCGCCGTGCGTGTGGTACGGACGATTGAAAGTCGTTAGAAATTCAAGTTCGGTCATGTTTCCAGAACGTTAGATCACAGGTTTTTACGAGGGGTCCAAAAAGAGGGAGGTTTTGAGTTCCTTGGGTGAATAGATTCCCATTTTGACCCATAACCTCTTCCAGTGGATGCCAATCGTCCCAGGACCCAATTAATTGGATTCAGCGACCAAAATTTAGTGGAAAATGATACCCCACACGCCTAGGTACCGGAAATCTCGAAAACACACTTTCGAAATGGGTGAATAGATACCCATTTTGACCCATAACCTCTTCCAGTGGGCGCCAATCGTCCCAGGACCCAATTCATTGAATTCAGCGTCCAAAATTTAGTGGAAAATGATACCCCACACGCCTAGGTACCAAAAATCTTTAAAACGCACATTCAAAATGGGTGAATAGATACCCATTTTGACCCATAACCTCAACCAGTGGGCGCCAATCGTCCCAGGACCCAATTCATTGAATTCAGCGTCCTAAATTTAGTGGAAAAAGATGCCCCACGAGCCTAGATTGCCGAAAATTTAGAAAATACATTTTTCAAAAAACTAATTTTGACGAAACTTTTCAGCCCAATTGAACCGAATTTGGGGCAAGGAGAAAGGGGGGGGGGGGGTCAAAATGTGTCTCTCTAGAAATGTGTTTTTTTTTTTTTTTTTTTTTTTTAGATTTTTGGCGATCATGGCGTGTGGGGCATTATTTTCAATTGAATTCAATGAGACAGGTTCGGGAACGTTTGGCGCCCACCCGAGGAGGTTATGGTCAAAATGGGTACATACCTACCCATTTTGAATGTGTGGTTTTGAGATTTCTGGTACCTAGGCGTGTGGGGTATCATTTTCCACTAAATTTTGGGCGCTGAATCCAATGAAACTGGCCCCAGAACGATTGGTGCCCACCAGAAGAGGTTTTGGAAGCTGAATCAATTTAAATTAATCTCCATGGTCCGAGGATTAACCAAACCCCTGTGATTTTGATATAGACTCCTTGAAACGCCCACAAAAAGAAAAAAAATTTGGGCCAAATCGGACAAATTGACTTTTTGCATGAAATACAACTTGATAATATTGAATAACCAACCTATTAAAGGATTATCTAACCAAAATTATGAGTACAACGACGAAGGTGATTCAAAAAAGTTACATTGAAAGAACGTAATGGACCCTTCCATTCGAAGAGACCAGGGGCCTATTCCTAGAAACTCTTCACTCCTCACTCTCCACTCTGAATGTGCAAACTCCCCACTCTACGAAAACTTTTTGTTCCTAGAAAGTACAGAGTGTTATGAAGATGCAGAGTGAATTGAAGAGTCAAGGTTTGCAGAGTTTTTGGTGTTCTACTCGGGTTCTATTCCAAGAAACTCTTCACAGTCGCATGCAGAGTCAATAGTGAGGGTTTTAAATGAAGTTTCTTCCATTTTTTTTGTAGAGTATCCAATGATGCCAAATAGTTGAGTACTCTCCAATATCATTAAGGAGATAATTTATACATAGAATGCGGTAAAAGTCTTGAGTATAAACTCGTTTTGGTGTCCTAAGCGCGAGGAAGGTTACAACAAAATAGATACACAACGCAACTCACTCTACATTTCGAGTAGAACAAGAAAGTTGGAGTGAAAGGTTTCTAGGAACAGGAAGTTCTCCTACTCTTCGTAATGTAGATGTGTAATTTTCAATGTGAAGAGTATGAAGAAGAGCCGCAAAGTGTGGAGTGAAGAGTTTCTTGGAATAGGCCCCAGAGCAACTGGCTTCATTCCTTTTCAACATTGTCAGATTTGCCTAAAATTTCGCACTCATTAGAAAAAATCCGTTTCAACGTCGCTAATAATCTAATTTACCTCCAATTGTATGAACCATCGTAGTTAACGCCGGGGTTTTCGTAGCTGATGATTGGCACAGGAGTAGTTGACGGTCCATCTTGCGGCCTAGCGACAACCACCGCGACCAAAGCCGCCAAAATGAAACAGATGAACGAGTTCTGAAACAGAGAACGGTTGAGGAACGGTTTAATATTGCCAATAAACTGATTATTGTAACTTATTCAGACCCCCATTTTGGTTGGTTATTCCTTGAATGGTAAAAATGTGTAATTCGAAAAAATGAATTTTCGAGATTTTCGACGATCATGGTGTAAGGGGTACCTTTTTCAACAAAATTTTGGAGCCTGAATCCAGTAAAACGGGTCCCGGAACGATTAGCGCCCACCCGAAGAGGTTATTCGTCAAAATGGGTATCCATCTAACTATTTTGACTGTGGGTTTTTAAGATTTCTGGTACCTAGGCGTGTGGGGTATCATTTTCCATTAAACTTTGGACGCTGTATCTATTGAAATGAGTGCATGGTCCGAGGATTCATAAAGGATGCAGAAAAGACAGACTAGACACCTTGAAACATCCAGAAAATTTTTTTGGGCCGAATCGGTTGACCTTTTGCATGAAAAACTAAAAATTGGTTTACGTATATAGGCGATTTTACAATAACTAACAATTCACGACCTGAAGTGGTGTTAATAGGTCAATAAAATTGGAATGAATAAAACATGGGTTGATTATTCGAGGAATAACCAACCAAAACAAAATGACACCTGAAAACGCTATTTCACGCTCTCATCTTACCTCATTTCATACTTAAGCTACGTAAAAAATGGAGTGATACTCCACACCATTCAGTCAGGTTAAGTACAAGCCTATAATTACTAATCCTGTAATTAATTATCCTATTATCTGTAATTAATAATCCTGTAATTTGCTGCCTGCCTTGTTATTGGGTCAAGTTATTTTGAGCCCAATCTCTTCAAATAGGTGCAGAGTACGGGTAAAAATGTCTTTTTTGAAAATGATTTTTCGTAAATTTCAGAGATCTCTAGACTTGTGCGTTAACATAGGGTGTACATCTACTGAATTTTGGGATCTGAATCGATGGAGATTTGTCCCGAACGAATCACTACTCACTGGAGGACGTTACTTATAGGTCGAGAAGGGTAGGTAATTTGAGACCACCTACTCATTTTGCAAGTTTTTCCCTTATCAAATTGCCTTCTATCCAACTATGGAGACCTTGAAGAGTGCACGGCTTTCCTGCTCAACTACAATAATGATTGATTGCAAAATATTTGCTGCGCTTTTTATATTTTTCTTGGCCCAAAGCGCCTCTAGAAAAGATGCAAGGTCAAATTACCTACTTTTACAATTTTGAGCTTTTAAAAATTACTAGATTATTGCATATACATGAAGGGCTCCGAGATACGAGGGTGGATCGATAAGTTCCGGCCTGACCAAGAAAAACAACGTTTTTAAGAATTTTTTTTTCTCAACATAACCTCCTTCAAGGGTGATACATTTCTCATAGCGGTGTTCTAGTCTAGTAATGCCATCTCTATAGACTGATTCGTCAAGCTCCTCAAAATATCCATTTACAGCTTCGATTACTTCTTCATTGTCCGCAAATCTCTTACCGCCAAGCCATTTTTTGAGGTTAGGAAACAGAAAATAGTCATTCGGGGCTAGGTCTGGAGAGTACGCAGGGTGCGTTACTTACTATTTTCTGTTTCCTAACCTCAAAAAATGGCTTGGCGGTAAGAGATTTGCGGACAATGAAGAAGTAATCGAAGCTGTAAATGGGTATTTGGAGGAGCTTGACAAATCAGTCTATAGAGATGGCATTACTAGACTAGAGCACCGCTATTAGAAATAAAAAGAAAAAATTCTTAAAAACGTAGTTTTTCTTGGTCAGGCCGGAAACTTATCGATCCGCCCTCGTATTATACTGCCACTTCAATGCTTGAGAAATCTTCCCGTTCGTTAAACGCTGGAGAAAATTTAACCTTTTTGTGCATTCAGCGATAAATCAAGTTACCTTCGCGTTCATAACGCGTCCTCTTCAAATAAGCCTTTTACAGACCCTTTTTGCACAATGCGGCAACTTTTCATCATTGATGTCGCCGTTGCTATTAAAATCAACTCCTTCAGCGGGTTCCAACTACCAAATAAAACGTTGACATTCAATGAAATAAGCGACAAACATGGTCGGCCTTTGCAGTCAGCCCTGCACCTGAATACTGTCGGCCTCTTGTGACATCTTTCCTGCCGCCAAGGAGGTCTAATGAGACAATCTGTAAGGAGCCGTTGAAAAGTCTATTGCTCAAGTTTCTACTGAAACCGAAGAGTGATTCACTATGCGTGTTCATAGCTCATTTGATTCAAAAAACAAATGAGGTCATAACGGCGGATACTTGCAGAGGCACTATCGAAATAACAGACGTATATCAGGGAAGGTAGAAATCATCGATTTGCATCATAGTCAAACTATCCATTAACCTTTGACTTTGAGGGTGTAGAGTCATGTTTTTACTCGTAGGCACGATGAGAATTTTTTTCAAAAAATATATATTTACTTCATCTTAATCATAAGTTATGAAGCTTATAATAGCCAAAATTTACATTCTCAGGTCGATTTGTGATTCTTACAGAAATTTGGTATAGACCTATTGTACATTCTTCAAGTGAAATTTTCATTTTCTCCATGATTTGATGCAATGTGGAATATTTTCCCAAAAAGTCGGCACCCTCTAGTCTAGTAGGACTTGGATGTAGGTATCTACTGGAAAAAACGCTGTAAATTCATTCACAGAGGTCGGTTATTCCTCGGACCAGGCGCATTGAGAATCATTTCTTCAACATGGGGAAACTGAGGGTGTGGGGGGTCCCGGACCCATTCGAATCGATTCAGGGTCCAAAATTTAGTGGAAAATGATACCCCACACGCCTAGGTACCAGAAATCTCGAAAACACACATTCGAAATGGGTATATAGGCACCCATTTTGGCCCATAACCTCTTCCAGAGGGCGCCAATCGTCCCAGGACCCATTTCATTGGATTCAGCGTACAAAATTTAGTGGAAAATGATACCCCACATGCCTAGGTACCAGTAATCTCGAAAACACATTCGGGTAGGTGGGTACCCATTTTGACCCAAACCCCCCTCCTGTAGGGGCTAATCGGTCTGAGATCTTAATAAATTCAGCGACCAAAATTTGGTACACGCCTAAATCGACAAAAAATCTCGAAAATCCATTTTTCAAAAAACACATTTTGAAACCTTTCCATCAACTAGACACCTGCGCAACGTCATTGTGACGGCATATGTTTTCCGAAAAACTAAACTGCAAAAAGTCTATGAACAGAGATAGCAGCAAATCTTCATGAATACATAGTATCGGAGCAAATGGTGCTGCCACCTGACAATTTCATGAATAAAATAATCAATTCAATCTAACGTATAATGTTTTACCCTAGGAACTTTGTACTGTAATGTTAATATACATGAAATGGTGGCAACAAACTTCGGTGACGTCACAGTTCTTCCCAGACCCGCGGTAAAGACCACTACCAAATATTTTTATTTTGTTTTTTTTTTTTACTGGATTTTAAAGAGGCAGTGAAGAGGTATTATAGCATTTCCAAATATAATTCGGCATTTTACAAAACAAATTAAACATTCAACGCATTTTTTACGAAATGTAGTACCTACTAGAGTCTGCCCTGGTGGTTGCTTCAGTCGTATCCATTGAGAAGACATTAGGAGAACGCCACGACGCGTAAAAAAGAAACGAAATCTGCATGCATCTCTTGTTTATGTCGTTTTCACTCCAGATTGCTCATAATTCCCAATTCATCTTCTTTTCAATGCTGGTTAATTATTATAATGTTACTCATTTTTATAAGATGTATAATTTGGTATGGAAAATGTTTAATTAGATTTGGAAATGCTATTTTAACGGAGGCTTTATCAGTGGTGTTATTGTACACAATAATCTCCATGCTATTACCGGTTTATCATGGCATTTCCTATAATTTTTAAGCAAATATAACTATAGATATGATGTAAATTTTGCATGAATAACAAGTATGTCATACCTATTGCCTAAACTCGATCTTAGATTAGACTTTTTTCGTGTTTATTGAATTACTTTTGGTTATTATTCTCATTGTAGTAATATGCCAACTTCATCATCGCACTTGTACGCCTCAAAGTGATCAACTTCTTGTCAAAAGTTACTCAACGAATAAAGGCTGTTTTTCAGATTGTATTTAAAACAAGGGCGAGTAAGTTTCATTTTCCATCAGTAACTTTTGAAGCTGAAGAGAATAGGACCTAGTAGGTTAGTCACAATGGCCACTGATGATGTGGTGAGCGATATAATACAAGATTTTGGTTGGTTATTTCTTGAATCCAATGAAATGGGTCCCGGGACTTTTGGCGCCCTCTGGATGAGGTTATGGGTCAAAATGGGTGCCTATATACCCATTTCGAATGTGTTTTCGAGATTTCTGGTACCTAGGCGTGTGGGGTATCATTTTCCACTAAATTTTGGACGCTGAATCGATTGGAATGGGTCCGGGACCCGCCACACCCACAGTTTCCCCAATTTTCCCCATGTTGAAGAAATGATTCCCCATGCGCCTGGTCTGAGAAATAACCAACCCGTCTGAATGAATTTGCAGCCTTTTTTCCAAAAAGCTAATGATTTAATTTTTGTCAAAAATGTACTAATCTCTTTTATATTTTGCAGAGGAGTCTGACAAAAATACCTCATTTCTATTTACCTACCTATCTCTGACGGCTACGTTATGTTGTGGTAAACAACAATAAGTTTGTTGACAACAATCTGAGGAGTTTGCCCTTGCACGGGTCCTATATTACCAGTAGTCCCGGTCTGAACCAGATAAAATTGGTCGTTTTAAAGAGGATAAAGATTATGATTGGTTCAGGCTCCCACAAATGAAAAATGTGAGTATAATTATTTGACTAAGATGTGAATTCAAGATTCTCCATTTTAATCTAATGATTCTTTGATTCGTTTGCAGATTCCAATTCGTGTGGCTTCATGAATATTTTGCGAAGAAAGCACCTATTAATGAGGTTGAGAAGTGCATGGTATCCGACGTACTCAGACAAATCTCTTCTGTTGTGATTGAGGAACCGGGTGAAGACTAAAGGAAGCTCATTCTCTATTCAGCGTAAAATCCTAATTTCCCCATATTAACGGTACTCGGTCTGGCCGTACAAGGTAGGCTCAGACATCGTGGGCGTGAAAGATGCGAGTTGATGTCGAAGCTCCTATGAATTTTACGGGCGGATGATGCAAGGCTCAGGACTAATATGCCATTGCAGCCCAGGATCCTCCTGTACGCGCGTCCGTGAACTCTCGGTCGACAGGTGACTCAGAGGGAACAAACATTTTAGAGATTTGTTCAAACAGTATTACGCCATCCGGTTGTCATTAGAGGAATCGCGCGATATCTCGGTGTTAATCACCAATAGATCTAAAGGTTGAGGGCAACCTAGGAGCGGTTACTATGTAAACCGGACGTACGACAGGACAAGGACTGAGTTTGAGGACCATTGAAGTCAGTAAGGACCTTGTCCGAATGTTCATGATCTGAACTGACCTGATTTTCAAATTTCAGATTGCAGCATAATGACGCCAAAATATTGCTGGCTTCGCTGAGCTGAAGGAGTTCCTGAATAAAATTGGAATAACCCTCAATCACCACAAGCTCCACGTCCAGAATGCAAGAATTTGGCTGAAAACTACATGATAACCATGTGAGAGTCTGACAAGACAAGTAGTATACAAGGCTGTGGTAGAATTATGGTACAGACAATTGAATCACGGCGTAATATGTGCTGAATTCAGCTCAAACAGAACAGTGGAAGTCACCCGTTGTATATTATAAATTCGTACAGAGCTGCTCAACCTCAATTTAGCCAACGCTGCCACAAAGAAAGGGTAGAACTCCATTCACTTTTTAACAGAATGGAAAGAGAAGACATAATATCATCTTGTTTGTGTATGTCTTATATTGAGAAAGTTTTGGTTTAGGTGGCTTGGTCGAGCCAAAATTCTTCAAGGGTTTCCATGTTGATCACCCTCATTGGTGATCATTGGGACTCCCTAATAATGTATGCTATAGCCGCATGGGGTTATAGGTAAGAACTGGTTGCTGAATTTAATTATAAGTGAGACTTTTCTAGTAGAACATGGCGCGAAAGTGGGTGGATTGTTGGACAGGTCTATAAAGAGGTGCTGTACTATATTTAATCCATGAACTTGTATTTGCTTAAGGAATAACTGAAAAATAACGAAATCTAAACATACCAAAAACTAAGTGTTTTTGCTGATTTTTGTTCTATGTTTAGGTGATCTGAGTATGACACCAGGCTAACTGCTCAGGCTGCTGCTGCTGGGCTTGCCATGCCCTAAAATTCCTTTGTAAGTGGAACCCACATTGTAGAACGATAATAAACGAGTCGGTACGTATTTAAGTTTGCCTTGTTTTTCATCTTTTAATTTGCGTTATCATTAAGAATTGGCACATGCATGTTGTTACACGTTTATTTTGGTAATAAAAAAGGTTTTTCTCACACTCCCTCCCATGCTTAAAGCAGAGTTTTCAGGGTGTATGTTGGTAAAAGAAGTTATTTAAAACGCTCAATTCTTCCCAGGGGTTGGTTATTCCTCTAACCAGGCGCATGGTGACTCATTTCAATCGAGCGTCCAAAGTTTAGTGGAAAATGATACCCCTCACGCCTAGGTACCAGTAATCTCAAAAACACATTCGAAATGGGTAGGTAGGTACCCATTTTGACCCATAACCTGCTTCCGGTGGGCTCTAATCGTTCCGGAACCCGTTTTACTGGATTCAGCGTCCAAAATTTTGTCAAAAATAATACCCCACACGCCTTGATCGTCGAAAATCTCAAAAATTCATTTTTCGAAAAACACATTTTGATCCCTACCCCCTCAAATTTGATCCGATTGGGCTGAAAAGTTTCGAGGTCCAACTAGAGCCGGAAACGGGTCCCTGACCAAAATTTCAGATTTCCAAAAAATTGTCTACCAACAAAATCGGCGTGGACGGCAAACGGACATTTGCTTATTTTGATCTTGACTCCTTGAAACGTCCAGAAAAAATTTTTGAGCCGAATCGAAGAGACTTTGCATGATAACATAAGTTGATTATTCAAGGAATAACCAACCAAAATCCTTAAACCACCAGTTTTCGCCACTGTGGAATAATTTGCAGCGGCTTTATGTTATCAAGATGCTCTTACGCAAAGGTTTTTGTATCTCCTGGTCCTCTAATTAATTATATAGTCAGGTTATACTGTATCAAGAAATTTAAATGCTACGGCGTGTCACTGTTTCAATGGTGATGAATCTATCAGGGCCCATCTAAAGCTAAAACCCAAGAAATTTCGGAAATTTAGGCTTCTGTGACAGTCAAATTGAAAGAAATGACAAGATATTTACAAACTTGTTGCTCTCCCCCTCATTTTTAAAATTGAAATAAAATTAGTTTTGTACATCAGAGATTCAGGACGGAAACTTGGAATCGAGAGAATGAGTATATGTAATATGTTATTTTGTACCTTGTTAACGTGTTAGCAGCTCTGGGATCAAGGCAATTGTCAAATGAGAGTCCTTCACCCCCAAGTGTGTTCATATAACAAGTTTCTCGAGAGAACGCACATTTATCCTTTAATCGGATAATTACACGGTATCAGCCTCCCTCGCTCCTTTCGAGGGTTGGCAATAAAATAAGAAGTCGCCCAGAGGAGTGAAAAACGCTACAACCCGCCGATGGGTCATCGCGAGGTCTCGAGCCTTCAGGACAGACGCCCTCGACCCATCAGGGACCTTTGAGCAGAGGCCTGTGGGAAACTTGGCACACGATGACTGAACCAACCGTTCAAATTTCGTCTTGCCAAAGCGGATCGTTAGCGGCCGTTCGGGTCTTTTCGTAAATTGACGTGACGGGCGATTCATTATAGGATAATCCAATCGCTCCTTCGGACCTATTTCTTGCCTACAGTCCGATATGACGAGCGTCTGTCGGTGGAAGCCCAAACTAATCGATCTCCCTGCTTTTCTCCTTCAGACGTTCCTACAAGCATGTGACTGGGTTCTCAACGAATCCTTAAAACATGAGTAGACAATTTCGATTGGAAATGCTCTCCTTACACAATGGGACTGTCACGGTAGGTCCCCACAAGCATTCTGCTGCATATTCTGTATTCTAAAGTACGCAGCTTTCCCCATTTGGGCCCTTCTTTCAAGTGAAAATTGGCAATTCTAATTTTTAAGACAGAACGTTTGTCAATTGGGGATGAGCGTTGATGGTGAAGGACCAATGTTTTATGTTTTCAACATGGGTGGTGAGTGTTCGATGTTTTCCGTTTATCGATGGTTGTAGTCAGAGGTAATCGATGTTGAAGGGATGAAACATTTTGAAAAAACGCTGCAAATTCTTACACAGGGGTTGGTTATTCCTCTGACCAGGCGCATGAAGACTAATTTCTCTAACATGGGGAAAATGAGGGAAACAGTGGGTGTGGTGGGTCCCGGACCCATTCCAATCGATTCAGGGTCCAAAATTTAGTGGAAAATGATACCCCACACGCTTTGATTGCCAAAAATCTCGAAAATCCATTTTTTGAAATACAAGTTTTGACCTCTACCCATGTTGCAATACCTAATAATCAAATAATATGATCTCCTAATGATTTTAGATCAGCGATGACGGGACTGTGATACAGTTTGAAATACATTTGGAGGACATTTTAATCCTCTGAGGGTTGACGTTTGAAGTATTATTTTGGAATCGAAATTTGATATTTTGTTTTACATAGTAAGTACATGTACTTACTTGTATAGTTATACACTATATTTATACACTATAAATTACTGATTGTAGTGTGGGGATCAAATTGCTCTTCTTCGTCACCACTGGCTTTGCTTACGACGATCGACATTTTATTCTGATGCCGTTTTGTAAGTACCATTATGTATTGTTTGTACTTTAAGAAAAATAAAAATTCATCTCTCTCTCTCTTATAGATATAGGAGAGCTCAAAAGCCAAATAATCCGTCGAGAGGTAAATTTGCAGGTTTTGCATAGCGGTAGGAAGTTAAAAACTCCGATCAGGAAGGACGGCCAATCGTGTCACGACGTCTCCCCTCTAATTTCGTGAGTGAGACATCTTGATACCACAGTTGACGGAACGACCGACGAGGTAAGAACATCAGCTATAAGGGCTTTCAAAGGGATTTGAGCAGATAACCGAGCGTTCGAGGCTCTCGAGGGTGTTTGTGTGTACAGAAGTAGTACGCACCAGGAAGAGTCACCTGGAGGTCAGGAGAAAATCGGACTGGGATCGAAATCCCGACCGCGACGTCCTGATACCGAACAATAGAACGAACCTTACGTAAGCCTAGATGAGATTCGAGGGCGAGGGCGCGCCTGATTAGCACCACAACTTGTCGTCTCATCCTCACTTGAACCCTTTGCTCGGCTAAAGGTCGGCATGTTCGGCCTCACGGCCCGCATAAGTGAGTTCGTTAAAACTACAACGAAATCCTTCTCGAACCTAAAGAGGTTAATCCGTTTTGAGAAGAGGTTTGTGTTGAACGGGGCAGATTTGGAAATGCCGTACACAAGGGCTGATGAAACGTCCAATCACTCCTACGAACTTCCTATTGTGGTGAGCTGGTCGGAAGGGGCGTGACTGTCAAAACGATCGTAGATAGATGAGTTACGTGAAGAAGAGCTTGGTCGCAGTGTCTAGCAACCACCAGGGTGTCTACCAATATGGCAAAAACGCTGCAAATTCTTTCACAGGGGTTGGTTATTCCTTGGACCATGGAGACTCATTTCAATCGATCCAGCGTCCATAACCTCATCCCGGGACTCGTCTCATTGGATTCAGCGTCCGAAATTTAGTTGAAAATGATACCCCACTCGCCTAGGTACCAGAAATCTCTAAGACACATTCAAAATGGGTAGGTAGATACCCATTTGACCCACAATCTCTTCCGGAGGGTGCAATCGTTCTGTGACCTGTCCCATTTGATTCAGCGCCTAAAATTTAGTGGTAAACCCCACACGCCTAAATCGCCGAAAATCTCGAAAATCCATTTTTTTAAGTATACATTTTGACCTTTTTGCATGAAAATAACCAACCAAAAGAGTCGGTTTTGAGTCAGCAACATAATTGTGAGTTCAGAATGACAAAGTTGTTCTCGTTTGGATCAGCAACACGATTATGAAACCAGTATGACAAAGTGAGTCTAAATTGGATCAGCAACACGATTATGAAACCAGTATGACAAAGTGAGTCTAAATTGGATCAGCAACACGATTGTGAAGTGCGTCTGCATTGCATCAGCAACACGATTGTAATGTGTGTCTGGTTTGAATCAGCAACACAATTGTAATGTGTGTCTGGATTGAATCAGCAACACAATTGTGAAGTGTGTCTGGATTAAATCAGCAACACGATTGTAATGTGTCTGGATTGAATCAGCAACACAATTGTGAAGTGTGTCTGGATTGAATCAGCAACACAATTGTGAAGTGTGTCTGGATTGAATCAGCAAAGCAAAATTTGCTTTTACATTTACATTTAATGTAAATTTGGTATGACAAAAAAAAGGAAAAGGTTGTTTATACATTATATCGGTTGTTGAATCATACCTTTGTAACGCTATTTATTCTCCACCTTACACAATAAGTACATATTGGTTAGGGCAAATTATAATCACTGTTGAGGTAATTTCAAAGTACAAGGATGCGGATTACTCCAGCCTAGACCCCATGGTATGTATGTGGGGTATCATTTTCGACTATATTTTGGACGCTGAATCCAATGGGTTGGGTCCCGGAACAATTGTTGCCCACTGGAAGAGGTTATGGGTCAAAATGGGTACCTATCTACCCATTTCGAATGTGTTTTCGAGATTTCTGGTACCTGGGCGTGTGGGGTATCATTTTCCACTAAATTTTGGATCCTGAGTCGATTGGAATGGGTCTGGGACCCGCCACACCCACTGTTTTCCCCATTTTTGAGCTATCACTCTCTAAATAAGGCTTGTTTTCATGCCTGAAATAAATTTTCAGATTCACCCAAAAATTTGACAAGACATTTCCAAAACCAACTCGTCCAACAAAGCTGTTTCAGGATTTTGGAGATGGATTTTTCTATAAACCTTAATTGTGTAGTCAGTGACTTCTTTTAAACTCTAGTTGGATTTGAGTCTACAGTCGTTGGCGTGTGGGGAATTATTTTGGACCAATTACTCCAAATGGTCCAAGTCTACCAGAAAAACATTATTGCTTTGAAACAATTTGCAGTTTTTCTGCACAAATGCAGGGCCACATGCTATCATTTCTCCGACTCTTAACGTAAGCCGTACTTCTCTAAACCCTGAAACAACCGTGATTTCTCGTAAATATTCATGCGAACGTTTATGGCCAGAAATTTCATCACAAACCTATTGAGACCAACGCTGCTTTAAGACTAACGTGAATGCTTTCTGACGATCAACATGGATTACAACAGGAAGTAAATAAATAATAATTACGAATTAGATCGAGGAATAAATAATATCACTCGGAAATCAGACGTACTTGCATTTTTTTAGAATATATCTTTTTTAATTTTGTTTTCATTACAATTTTATTTGATAAATTTTACCTGCTTTGATAATTTAGTGTCAATTCTTTCGCAGGGGTTGGTTATTCCTCGGACCAGGAGCATGTGGACTCACTCCAATCGATTCCACTAGACTTCAATGCCATTGCAGCACACAATAAGCCTCAAAAATGGCAGAGGCGGACAAAATAAGCCACCAGTTTCGTGGAATTTTTTGGTGGAGATCAAAATTATACGCTAAACGGTAATGCCGGACGAAACCAATCGATTCAGATTCCAAAATAGTGTGATAAATGATGCCCCGATCGTAAAAAAATCGAAAACCCACATTCGAAGTCCTCATTTCGACCTATACCCACCTCTAATGAACGCCAATCGGTCTGGGACCCATCTCAATGGATTCAGAGTCCAAAATTTAGTGGAAAATGATACCCCACACGCCTAGGTACCAGAAATATCTAAAACACACATTCAAAATGGGTAGGTAGATACCCATTTTGACCCATAACCTCTTCCAGAGGGCTCTAATCGTTCCAGGACTCATTTTATTGGATTCAACGTCCAAAATTTGGTCTAAAAATAATACCCTACTCGCCTAGATCGCTGAAAATCTCGAAAATCAATTTTTCACAAAACACATTTAGACCCCTACACCGCCCAAATTTGGTCCAATCGGGCTGAAAAGTTTTGAGGACCAACTACACCCGGAAACGGGTCCCTGACAAAAATGTCATATTTTTGGAAAAATGTCTACTACCGAAATCGGCGTGGAAGGCGGACGGACATTTGCTAATTTTGATTTAGACACCTTGAAACGCCCAGAAATGAATTTTGGGCTGAATTGGAGAGATTGACTAACCAAAACAAAAATTTATTATCACGCATCTAGTTTCACAAATGGCCTAACTGGTACATGAGAAGCCGAGCCGATACCTGTATAAAAATAACGTTTTTAAAAGCTCATAAAAAGCAGCAACTTTAGTTATAAAACGTTTATTTATTTTTATTACTTTGCAAACAGTTTATGTAAGTCTTTCCAACCCTGAAAGAATGAATGAAAACTTGAATAACAATGTGAAATCTTTAGGGCAGACTTATTGTGCAATATTGGGTACACACCGGGTACTTATGTAGGAATCTGTTGAGTTTCTTTTTTCCGTATTTATCCCCTAAGCTGAAAGACGAGAGAGGAAGTTTGTGTTGTGAAGATACTGATCAATAATGTTTATCCAAGTACTTTCTGAGTAAGTACATTTCACGTTTTTCTGACTGTTTGGCACTTAAGGTGAAGTGGATAACGTACCTTGTACATGTTGTGAAGTGATGCGGCGTCTCCCAAGATAGTCCGCTAATTCCTTTATATACCCGCCATACCTCGACCGCGGCATAGTGAATCTAAGGCCTGACGACTTGTTGAGGGACCTCAATAACCGATTGGGGCTTGAACGTCACTAGGGGTAGGACAGGAACAACTTACTATCAGTAATGTGGGTACGGAGAAGAGCGTATGATTCATGTTATACGTACAAATATACTAACAACTGAAGTTTTTTTGGAAACAGGAAGTGGGGTGTCCAAATTCTCGTACTCATTGTGCAATAAAACGCACTTTGGCACACAGATACAACTATCTAGAAATATAAAACTCTCATTTCAATCGATTCAGCGTCCAAAATACAGTGGAAAGTGATACCCCACACGCCTAGGTACCAGAAATCTCGAAAATCCACATTCGAAATGGGTAGATAGACACCCATTTTGACCCATAACCTCTTCGGATGGGCGCCAATCGTCCCGAGAACCGTCTCAGTTGGATTCAGCGTCCAAAATTTAGTAGAAAATAACACCCCACATGTCTAGTTACCAGAAATCTCGTAAACCCATTTTCAAAATGGGTAGATAAATCTGGAAGTTTGGTCGGGGTCCCGATTCCGGCTCTAGCTGGTCCTCAAAAATTTTCAGCTCGATCGGACCAAATTTGGGGGGAAATGGGGGGTAGGGGTCAAAAATTGTTTTTGAAAAATGGATTTTCGAAATTTTTGGTGATTTAGGCGTGTGTGGTATTATTTTCGACTAAATTTTGGACGCTGAATCCAATGAGGCGGGTCTCGAAGCGATTGGAGACCACTGAAAGAGGTTATGGGTCAAAATAGGTATTTAATCACCAATTTCGAATGTTTGTTTTCGAGATTTCTGGTACCTAGGCATATGAGGTATCATTTTTCACTAACTATCGGATGCTAAATAGATAGGAATGGGGTCTGGGGACGATTGACGCACTCTGGATGAGGTTATGGGCCAAAATGGGTGCCTATCTACCCATTTCGAAGGTGTGTTTTCGAGATTTCTAGTACCTAGGAGTGTGGGGTATCATTTTCTACTAAATTTTGGACCCTGATCCGATTGGAATGGGTTCAGGATCCGCCACACCCACTGTTTCTCCCATTTTCCATATGTTGAAGAAATGAGTCTCGATGCTCCAGGTCTAACCCCAGGAATAACCAACCCCTGTGAATGAATTTGCAGCGTTTTTCTCTAAATTTTAGCCACTAAATCCATTGAGATTTGGCCCGGACTGATTGGTGCCCACTGGGGTGGGTCTGGGTCAAAACGAATACCTACCTACTTATTTCAAAAAATGGGTTTTGATATTTTTATGTACCTAGACGTGTGAGGTGTCATTTTCCACTAAATTTTAGACGCTGAATCGATTGAAATGAGTCCCCATGCGTCTGGTCCAAGGAATAACCAACCCCTGTAAATGAATTTGCAGCGGTTTTTTAAATTTAGGTTAAGCCTCCCTATGAACAAAAGTTAGCTGGTCTTAACTAATAACTAGTGTCAAGTCCTAAGCCATTCCATGAAATATCTGTAATTGAAGAATTGATCTTTCCAGCATCAATTTGTTGGTTTATTGATCAATTAAGAAGCAAAATCAATCGATGTTTTGTAGTTTGATATCCCATCCTTAGCGTTTTACCCCCGTTTATGTTATACCAGAATCTTCTGATGGGTTTGATGCTCATCAACAGGCAGCCTACATAATTCATATCGAAGCATGATTTCGTCTTTATAAATTTTGTTGGAATCTTCCGATTCTTGCTGGAAGGCTCCAGGCCTGTTTCTCGAGTTGGCTCGTCATCTCCCGCGCCAATCCACCCCCACTGGTGTCCATACTGGTTTCTGTCGAGTCGTATTCTTTCTCCTTTCTTCCCTGGCTCATCTTCATTTCTCCATTGCTAACTCCGTCGTTTCATTGACAGAACTCTTCGTTGCATCAACACTCGCGGGTGATGATATTTATCGAATTTTTAGTCACATAACCTTTACCTCAACCTGGGCGAGGTAGTCGTCAACCTTTGGGTCATGACGAATTAGAAAAAAAATTCGACATAATCTCATAAGCTGTTAGGCTTTAAGTAGTAATCGCAAATAGGATAAACGGGTCGATAGGTTCACCTCAACGTTTGTCACAACAACAACAATCTTCTCCTTAACCTAGTTTGTCTTCCAGAGGAAATACATCTACAGTCCAATCATTTTGTACTCAAAAGGACTCCTAGCGGAAAAGTTTTGATTTCTTCAATTTTTAATGTTTTTTCCGAGTGCTGATCCACATTTTCAGACGGAACATTGAAGAAAATACAAAATAAGTAAAAAATCTCAATTTGTGGCACTTTTTTTTGCATATAAATCAAAAACTATCAACTTTCTCTTAAAATACCATTCTATTCAAAATGATAGTTCATAAAATTTCCTACGAATTGCAATACTAAAGTTTTTCTCTGCGACAAATAGTTCTGGCTCAAACTATAGTTGAAAATAGGCGTATTTTATCGGACTCCACAAAAATTCAACTTTTTCCTCTCTAAAACTAATTTATTGTTTTATGCTACCAATTAGTGAATTCCTTCGAAATTTCCGCACATGAGTTATTTAATCAAATATGTAAGGTTCAAATTATGTTTAATGTAGTTCAATGAAGTCCGAAATTGTACAAATTCAATTTAAAAAAAGTTGTACTCCTTATTATTTCATTTATTCTCTCCCAGTCTCACCAAATGATTTTATAACTACCTCGTTCGGTTTAAAAGCTCTCTTTTTGAAGATTTGTTTACGATGAAGTTAGGGTTACGGAATTGCTATCCTCCCTAAAACTCCTCTGGAACTTGCTGACCTTGTAGGCAAGAACGCTGCAAATTATTCTAAAACGTTTTGTTATTCAACTAGGTATGTTCTTGCATGTGGGAAAGCGTACATTTGAGAACTCCAAAATCGATTGTGCTCATCTGAATCGATTCAGCATCCAATGTTCAGTAGAAGAGCAATAAACCACTCGCTCGAAGTAGGTTGACCAACAACCAATTCTTGAACTAATTTTCACCCCTGCCCTGTCTCCAATTAACACGTTCGCTGCGGGTCACGCGCTCAGCGCGTGAGCTCTGTTCCAATATGTGTGCGTCGCACGCGCCTGGCGCGTGAAGGCAGCCTTCACTTCAGATCGCTCCTCCAGTATACCAGAAAGTGAAATGGAATATTATTTCTACTTCCCGCGCCAGCTTTGAACCTTCTGAAGGTACTGTAAACATCGGAGTCAGCTGGGGTGTTCATTCCACATGCGGCGCACGCACCTGGCGCGTTCCTATTTCAGATGACTCCCGCACAGCTGCTCAAACGAGCTCAAAAATTCCGCAGCGAACGTGTTAAAGCTATCTAGGATGTCAATATTTGTAATGGGGCTGTGATTAATGGCGGCCAAAGTGAGGTTATGCAATGTTTGTAAGCTCAAAGGCCCAAAATATAGCTTTTCCATCTAGCGCCCAAAAGTCAATTTCTCCAAAAACCTACCTCCAAATTTCCATTGAGAAGAGATACCTATGTTGAACAAATCAAATAAATACAGCGCTCGCCATAAAGAATCCTTCAAAACAATATTTTGACTTTTCATTACGTTTATGTCGGTTAGTACATCATTTTTCTGTTGTTGGCTCTTCCTGCAAAATAAAAATCGTTTATTTGATAAAATATTCGGCGTCTCACGTCGATTCTTGATAACCTCATTCAAAGTAGGATCTCAACTTGGGGATGAGCGGGTCAAAGAGTAAAATTATGGCGAGCACTAATGCTGCCACAAAGCGTGCGACGCTTCCAGAACTTCGTAGTTTTGTCCATTGCCTGTCCAACCGCAATTTCCAACGTAGATTTTCGTCAAAATCTGTCGCCAGATAAACGAGCGTAAGCGTATAAAGGACGACGGAGATGAGAACAAAAGTCATTTCCTAAAATAAAAATAATTGCGAGGGTTGAAATGACGAAATCTGGTAAAATATTTACGCGCATGAAAAAGACGTAGAACGTACGACGTAAGGATGATGAAACGGGCGGTTGTAAAGGGCGGATGATAGTCTTGAGACGAGGAAGAAAACAGGTGACGTATATGCCAGAACGTACATTATGCTTCCTTCTTTACTTGATGCTACTTTCAACTCACCTGCTTGAATGCACACTACACAAATTGCGAGCGCCTGGAGTCAATAAACTTGCGATTATTATGGCGTTGAGAAGAGAATTTCGGTATTTTTCTGCTTACGAAAACTGGTGCGGGATTGAATAAGATACCGCTGAGGGATTGGTCTGTTTGCCAATCAGGAAAAAGTTCTGAAGCAGCAGGACTTAATGGATTCACGCTCACTCCTCAGCTATAAGCGTGATCAAAATGATGATCTATTTAAATCAAAAGTTGTTCTACAATTTTGATGAATGTGGGCACCACCCTCGGTAGATGCATCAATGGCTAACAAAAAGTCCACAAAGTTTTGTGACAGAGGACATCTGGGAAGAGTTAGTACAGGATCCCATCCTGTACATCCTTGGGAACCACTTATAAGGTGCCGCATTGCTGATGAGGCTGAAGCAAGTAGGTACTCGTCAGTGTCCACTTCTTCCGCAGTGTCTGATTTGCCATATTATGCTAGTGGTGCCTAGGAGGACATTTGAGGTTCTTTCCTCCCAGAACAACCAAGATCAACAACTCTGATTGCCTCAGGTCTCTGCCAATGCAAAGGTGATGGAGATTTTTCCTGTTTGCTGTACAAGGACGCCTTTTGTTTCAGGTTATTTGGAAATCCCTATCTGCAGTTAAAGGAGAAGCCACTCCTTTGGTCTCCCAGATCTACCTCCTTGTTTCCCATAAGGGCAGATGGGGTGAACCAAGGTCTTTTAACCCCTAGACCAGCGCGACTGCCCACCTCCAACCCACTACACCATTTTCAAGTGCCTGGAGAAGCAATGATGGATCCCCAGGACCACTATGAACGGAATAAAGTAAGTTGGTGAACACATAACTTACAACTTCGACTAGTTTGACGCCCAACATGATGTGTCTGTCAGGATCCGAAAGGGATTCCAACGATGACGAACCCGACGATGACGAGCTTTTCATCTTTCACTAGCTCCCCAGGGATCAGCATCGTATCGTGTTGTATTGGTTATCGTTTCCAGGCCCATCACGATTGCTTGCGTAGCAACTGACCCTTTTTCAAAAGTTGTAGGTTGTCTCAGTGTAATAAGTTCTGCCGTGCTATGGGATGTACTCGTATCAGGCTACTTTACCTGAAAACTGTTAGTAGCTCCAGGTCAAACCTGGAGCTAAGAGAAGTTCAGAATTTGAATTTCCTGCTATTGGTTGTTGTAGCATAACTGACTACAGCTAACAAATGTCTGCAGAATCTGTAGGCAGCAGCATTTATTCTGCATGAAGATACATTTCCTTTGAAAATGTATTTTTGAGCTGACCAGCACCCCAGCATAAATTTCTCAAATGTTCTGTTGAAGAGCTTATTGCATAGTTAGTCTCTACATGCACACATTCATGAAATCGTGGAAAAAATAATTAAAGAAAATTTTTTTTGCTCAGTAATATCATTAATTGAATCATTTTTCAAGTTAAATTTCTTTATTATACCGCTAGACATTTTGTACAGCCCTATGACAACAGTCAATGTACAAAATCCTCAAAACTAAAATTGGGATAAATTGGCGATGTCCACCTAACAGACCTTTTCTTGAGTTTAGTGTTGAAGAGAAACAAAATTACTTCTGTCAAACACAAAATGATGCTCAGTAAAGTCAAACCAAAGGTAACATTGAGAAGCATTCCGCTGTTTCCCTCTTCAATCCCCTCCAAGATGATGCAGATGAGAACAAAGGAGGCCATTGAAGTGTTGATCAAGATGAAGAAAACAATAATCAAATCCTGTAATGGTTTCACTGAAATTAGATGTTGCGTTGAAAATGGAGACAATTTATTTGAGGTGGAATTTCTTTTGGATCATTATTACCTATCAGTGCCTTCTAGATTGTAAGCAATGATATCAGCAACATTTGTCTGCTGAAGACCATGAATTTATCAACAAAAGTGGTTTGTTTTTGATGTTTCATGGGTCAATGAGTGCAATTATTGCACCATTTCCTCCTTTGGTGAGTTTTTAAACCAAATCTTGACGACTATAGAGCATGGCTGGTAAAAGGACTTACATGTTGACTACTTCCAAATTTTAAAGCAACATGGGGTGTCCGTTCACGGATTAGTTTGTAAACTGTCTCAACAAACATAATAGACCGTCGATTTATCAAAAGTATCAAGGCTACAGTATCGAATGTTGGAAGCTTGATGTTTCGATACTATCGATGTCAAGGTCCCATCCCTGTGTTCTGAGTCATTACTTGATCTTCATTCTATACAATTCTGTACTATACCTGAAATTATAGGAAATGTCCTACCAGGAATGGAGCAGACATGTCGATCAACGAGAGCATGTTGCTAACTCTGAAAATTGATGGCAACACGCAGGAGCCAATTCCCAAATGCACCTTGAACGGATCATTGAACTCTGATTTGACATCAGCCTTACTTATGAGGAGAGAAGTCACACAGCAAAATACCTGTGAATGGGGAATGCCTTTTTTATATCAATCATGGATTAAGCGTTGCCTGTGGTGCTAACATTCTGCGCCATTTCTCTTAACATGTTCAGTGAGGAACCCGCAAAATGTGTCATCCTACCACCCTGAGAGGTTATTTTTGAATAACTTCACCTATTTTCAGAACTAATGGGCGCATTGTGCAGCAACTACATGCTGCTACAGACTTGCGTTAATACCTTTGTGAGAGGAATCTAATTTCTTTTTGCACATTTTTGTTTGGAATCCCTCAGAGGTATGCTCATCGCCATGACTGTAATGTTATAACTCACCATCAAGAAGAACTTGGCAGAATTGGATATACTCAATACTTGGAATGTCTTAAAGTATCTTTTCAGTTCACTAGCTGCCAATGTTCTGATTATGGCGGAAGGGCTCGGGCCACCTACATTCCCGTCAGATACACTTTTCATCACTTCTAATGACTTACTAGACAAGGTAGCATTCAGATTTACCTCCATTATGATAGTATTATGCGTACCTAATAGAATAATTTGTCACAACCGCTTCTGGTTTAAAAAAGTGCTGACAACAAAAGAACAGAATGTGTTACATATATTGGAGGTTCACTTATGAAGGGCGAGTGTTGGAAATAATGAGGTTGGATGCCGCTAGGGGCGCTCATAGGGTATGACTTGCTTTTTTAGCTTACTTTTTGTGAACTGAATGTGATAGTGACTGGCTGTTATGTTTTGAATTAAATTATGTATTTGAAGGTGCCAAATTAATTTGAAATATCCCACAGCGAGTGTGGGTTTTGAAGCACCCACATTTTCTTTTGCACACTTACATTCCCATGTAGAACAAATTTGTTGTAAGGTTGATGAACCTGGATAACTGTTGAAGATTCTTCATCTCTATATTAAACCCATATGATCACAATGCGTTCATATGTTACACTAGTTTGGTTGCTGCATCACAGGGAAGTATACTTCTCCAGCATGCCAACTGGTGGAGCGGATATTGTTGTTTTATATCCTTATGGTATCCTTCTTCCATAATTCCCCCTTCCTCCTAACCCTCAAAAATAGACCAAACAGTCTTCTTAGATGACAGTACAACTTCCGCTTAAATATGGTCAGCCTTCAATCGAAGGATTGGAACTCCTGGTTATCCTCATTATCTACCTCCATTACTGAATGAAAAGTACAGCCAACTTCAATACAAATAAAACTTCAGAGGCAGACTCACCCGAGGTCACCCAACCATGTAGTAACCACAGCAGTGCAGCTCAAATTTCAAGATCAGGCAGATTGAACCGAAATTGCAGTCTTTCTATCCCCCTAAGCATGGATTTTGGTTTTACGCTGTATGTAACAGATACAGTCCACATCTGATTACCTACTTACCCATAAACTAAGAAAAGAAAAGAACAGAAAGTTGTTTTATTCAAGATATTTTCAAAAATACCCTATTAGCACATTTATACATTCTATCAACAGTTAGAGCATGCTTGATCTGCTTGATCCCAAGCGCCTCATAATGATTGTCATGGAAGTCTGGCGGGTTTATCACTTTTTCATCAACTTCTTTCTCTATTAATGTTTGTAGGTGAGATCGCTCAATACATTCGTCCTTGTCCACTTCAAAGTCTCGTTGTTCAAATGATTTTTCATTGTCTTCTTCTTCCTCGAGTTTTGTCACCAATAACTTTGCGCGGTCACGATACTCAAACGTTGGCAAGACAATGTTGGTAATGTGGCTGTGAGGGACACAAATGTGGCATTTAATAGATCTTTCACATTTCAATAATTCTGTGGAATAAGGCGTACCCACTGTTTTAAGAAAAATTACATGTGAAAAGGGGTGCTGTGGAGAGTATGAACCTACATAACTTTTGCTTGAAGTCAAAATAGTTGATTTTAAACAAATTACGGATAATTCTGTGATTTCATCATTCTGCGTTTCTATCCTGCCCTGATTGAGACTACCAAGTGATGTCTACCTTGATTTATGGGTCATTACTATAATTGGTTTTTTTCGGAAACTCAGGGTTTTCAATCATAAACGCATTCCTCAGGTGACCAGTGTAGGATCTCACTTATAACTTAACAAAGGCAAAGAATCTAACTCATAGTAACACGCAGTAGCCGTAGAGCAACAAGTGGGGGGGGGGTTAATGGCGTCTGAGTGACGTCATCATAAACAGGCTGTACAACATAACATCTAACAGGTTTCAAGAATGCCCACAGCTGCGCTTTAGTCCATATTTTATCTGGAGTAACCTATCATTTTGTTACAATTGGTTAACACAAAAATAACAAAACCTAGGGGAGGAAACCTCCAATTGCCTGCTAGAGGATGGACTGGCTAGAGCGCAATGCCCTAGAAGACAAGGACTGCTGTTGTAGTTCATCACGTTTTTTGTCTCAAATGTAGCTGATATTTCACTCTTTCATACAGGTTATGACGTCACCATTCAGTGAGTATATTTTTTGAAAAATCCACCATCTACACTATTTCTGTGTGTCTGACGCCATGATGTATGTACTCTACTTAGGATAACATCACTGGAATACAAAAATTGGCCAATTCCAGACTCATTGGTACACTCCACTGGAGTCTGCTAGGGGTTAACAGTAGAAGTGAGGCATTGAGTTACTCCTGATTGTTCATCAAGATACAATTTTTAGAATTGTTTCAAGTTGACTTAGGCTAACAAGGTGATTCATCTACTGTAAGACAATCTTGCCATGTTAATAGTGTATGGCTTTTTGCAGCAAAGAGAGTCTTTCTAGACGTAAGGCCCCTTCTCGCAGAACATAGCAATACAATGATATAAAATGAAAATTCTTTTTTGTGCAGTTGGTCTGTTGTTGGCTGAAAACGAAGCTGTGGATGGAAGGTAAGAGACGAATGTAAAATAAACGTTCAACTACTTCATACCGTTTCATTCTGGCCAACTTCTTTGCCTCCATCTCAGCCAATCGCTTCTTGACTTGCCTGTCTTCCAAGAAGAACGGATGCTTAGCAAATCCTGGAGGGCCATCGGACAAAGGGAGCTTCCCTTCGAAAACAAGCTGTTTTTCCCTTTCAACTTCCCATTTCCTTCGGGCATTTATACGATTGTGAATCAACTCCCAATTAGCTTCAACCAGTCTATCAGAGAGAGTCATCATGTAGTGCCTATCCATGAGACGCACTTTTTCGGTTTTCATCAACTTCAAAAGTCTATCTCTGACTACGCTGTCGGAAAATGAGTAAGATATTGGAGTTGTCTGCCACCACTGGAGGCCGTGTCTTTCATCTTTGATTATCTCCAAAAGAGCGTTGCAATTCCTCCTGTCCAGCGCAGTTTTTTGTTTTTCAGAAAGTTTGGCGCATGTTTGAGGGCCTTCATCTGGCGGGCTGTTCACTGGGTCGTACGCATATCTGTTGTCTGTGACCATCTTTCCTCTGCTTCCAGACTGCTCTTTTCCCGGCATTTTCTGAATTTCTACGCTACTAACCTCAAAAGAATCATTTAAATTTTCAAAGCTGAAATTTCCACTACGTATACCAAAACTGCATCCATGACTTACCGAGGATACTATGAATTTTGTGTAGTTTCCATAGCCCCTACCCCATTTGTTTCTACTAGATGAGTAGTTATTCTTCAATATTTGTACGAAAAATATATAAATTTATCGCAAAAGCAGTGAGTAATGAAAACAAGAAAGAGGATAACTCAACAGAATGTCAGTAAATCATTTGAAATTGAAAAGATATGTCGGCAGCTGGGAGCTTTTCAACGATGCTGTGACACAATTTAAACATTTGTAATTACTTTGTATTAGAAATTATACGAATGCTAATCCAACTGATTGCAATGTAACTGTATCAAATGTTTCTGTCCTGCAGGAAGAGTTAGTTTAATTCAGGGCAGATTAATAAACAGTAAATCAATCAATTTCTTCTATGAGACAATCTACGAGTCTGTTTGTGCACTTTGCCCATGAGTACCTATCAATTTTGAAATTAACCACCCTAACATCTGTGCACCCTCATATATTGAGTAGACAATATAACTTTCTACAGTTTCTAGCCCTTAGGTCAAAAAACACGTTTAAAAATTTAACTTTTTTTGTATAACCATATATTGATTTACGTATACAAGTATGAAAGAAATTCCTCAAAATTTTAATTTCTATGTTTCAAAAAAAGTCTCAATTCAAAATTCGTCCGTATTCTGGGAGAGAATTACCTGTAAAATTCCCCAAAAATTTGAAAATGAGCTTATTTGGACCATAGATTCTATTTTCAGTCGAATAGATTTGAGTCGAGATTGGTATTTGATGATCTAGGTGTGTCTAAAGTAATTTTCAAATAAATTTTAGACACTGAATTTTAGACTCTCTTTCTCAAGCAGCGTACCAGACGAGATCGCGATTTTTTCGATTTTGTAGAAATAAGTAAGAATAACCGTTGTAATGAATTTGAACCGTTTTCATTTCACCATGAAGGGAAAAAAGCGCTTTCAGCCTTGTTTTCAGGCAACAATAATAAAAAATGATCAAAATCATTTTAAAAAAAAGTTACAATAGTGAAATAAGAATTGTAGAAGGAGAAAATTCGCTTAAATGATTATTTTTATTGTGCTTCAGTTGTGTCTTGTTGGTGTTATAATTCTCGAAAAAGTTGAAAAAATGTATATTTACTATTTTTATCTACTCTACATGAAACGCAAACTGTCAAATTTTGAAGGGAAATTGAAAAGGTTGACCACCGGTATGAAAACATAGGTATGATTAGTTTCAAAGAATATTTTACCGAAATGTCTTTATCTTATTTGGACGTTATTAAAACGTGAGAGGTGTTTGCATTGTCATAGCCTTGTAGATTAGACTTGATGTAATCATCACAATTATGATTCCTATACTGATAATTGATAAACGCTGCAAATTCTTTCACAGGGGTTGGGTTGTTCCTCGGACCAGGCGCATGAAGACTCATTTCTTCAACATGGGGGAAACAGTGGGGGTAGTGGGTCCCGTACCCATTCCAATCGATTCAGGGTCCAAAATATAGAAACGAAATGGGTAGATAGGTACCCATTTTGACTCGTAACCTCATCCAGAGGGTGCCAATCGTTGTGGGACCCTTTCCATTGGATTCAGCGTCCAGAATTTAGTGGTGAATGATACCCCACACACCTAGATTGCAAAAAATCTCGAAAATCCATTTTTTGAAATTTACATTTTGACCCCTACCCCGCCCAAATTTGGTCCGATCGGACTGAAACGTTTTGACGACCAACTAGAGCCGGAAACGGGTCCCTCACCAAAATTTCAGATTTTTAGAAAAATTTCTACTACCCAAGTCGGCGTGGACGGCGGACGGACATTTGACTATTTTGATCTAGACACTTTGAAACGCCCAGAAAAAACAAATTTCGGGCCAAATTGGGGCGATTGACATTTTGCCTGAAAACAGGTTTATTATTCAAGGGATAATAACCAACCAAAAAGGAGCCTAATAGGCGTCCTTCATAATACTATTATATTATATTTTACATGACTTGTGTTAGTCTGACAGCCTATAAATGCTAAATTTTGTTTTAGGAACAGGTGACAGTTTTTCGATTGTCTAAAATGATCTGCATTATGAAGATCTCTGTTGTATTGTAAAGAACAAGAACGATTGAGTTGGGTCTGGGAAGTTCTGGGCTAAGCGGGAGATTCCAGCCAATCAGAGTTGGGATCTCGAACGATCCGCGCGGGCTAGCCAATCAGAAGAGGTGGTTCATTCGAGACTCTCCCAGAAAAGTCCGCTCCCCTTTAAATCCTTCGAAACGCTCCTTCAACACCAGTTTCGATACTAATTTCTGTACGAAGTGTTCAGTAAAACATCAGTAAGTGTGTTTTTCACTGTTGTTAAAGGTTGAAATAGTGTTGAAGTGATCAAAATGTCAGCAATTGGAATTGACCTCGGGACGACCTACTCCTGCGTCGGTGTATGGCAAAACGGCAAAGTGGAAATCATCGCCAATGATCAAGGTAACCGAACAACACCCAGTTACGTTGCTTTTACCGACACCGAGCGCTTGATCGGCGACGCTGCCAAAAGCCAAGTCGCCTTGAACCCTCAAAATACCGTGTTCGACGCCAAAAGGCTGATCGGGCGCAAGTACGACGACCCCAAAATCCAAGACGACTTGAAGCACTGGCCGTTCAAGGTGGTCAACGACTGCTCCAAACCGAAGATCCAAGTGGAGTTCAAAGGTGAGAAGAAAACGTTTGCCCCGGAAGAAATCAGCTCGATGGTGTTGACCAAGATGAAGGAGACGGCGGAAGCATTTCTTGGCAAGAAAATACGAGATGCCGTCATCACTGTCCCGGCTTATTTCAACGATTCTCAACGTCAGGCAACCAAAGACGCAGGAGCCATCGCTGGACTCAACGTCATGAGGATCATCAACGAGCCGACAGCTGCTGCTCTGGCGTACGGCCTCGACAAAAATCTGAAAGGCGAGAGAAACGTTTTGATTTTCGATTTGGGCGGTGGTACCTTCGACGTGTCCATCTTGACCATCGATGAAGGTTCATTGTTCGAAGTCAAAGCCACGGCTGGAGACACCCATTTGGGTGGCGAAGACTTCGACAACCTCCTTGTGAACCATTTGGCGGGAGAATTCAAACGTAAATATCGAAAAGACATCCTGGGTAACGCCCGAGCTCTTCGTCGTCTCAGGACAGCCGCGGAGCGAGCAAAACGAACTTTGTCGTCATCTACGGAGGCCAACATCGAAATCGACGCCTTGCACGACGGAGTTGATTTCTATACGAAAATATCCAGAGCGAGATTTGAAGAACTATGCTCGGATTTATTCAGGAATACCCTGCAACCAGTTGAAAAATGCCTACAGGATGCCAAAATGGACAAAGGTTCTATTCACGACGTCGTCCTTGTTGGAGGCTCTACCCGGATCCCAAAGGTTCAGAGTCTTCTGCAGAACTTCTTCAACGGTAAGCCGCTCAACCTCTCGATCAATCCTGACGAAGCCGTGGCCTACGGAGCTGCCGTCCAAGCAGCTGTATTAAGTGGAGATCAAAGCTCGCAGATTCAGGATGTGCTCCTCGTCGACGTGACTCCGCTGTCTCTCGGCATTGAAACAGCAGGTGGCGTGATGAGCAAGATCATCGAGAGGAACGCTCGAATACCCTGCAAACAATCCCAGACGTTCACTACGTACTCCGACAACCAGCCAGCCGTGACGATTCAAGTGTTTGAAGGCGAAAGAGCTATGACGAAAGACAACAACCTCCTCGGCACGTTCGACCTCACCGGCATACCGCCCGCCCCTAGAGGCGTACCTAAAATCGACGTCACGTTCGACCTGGACGCCAACGGGATTTTGAACGTAACAGCCAAAGACAGCAGCTCCGGCAGGTCGAGGAACATCGTGATTAAGAACGACAAGGGTAGACTGTCCAAGGAAGAGATCGACAGGATGGTCAACGACGCCGAGCGCTTACAAAGACGAGGACGACAGGCAAAGAGAACGAGTCGCCGCCAGAAACCAACTCGAAGCCTACATCTTTTCAGTCAAACAAGCCATCGACGAGGCAGGCGACAAACTGACACCCGCGGACAAAGAAACTGCCAAAGCCAAGTGCGACGATGCTCTCAAATGGCTCGACGCCAACAGCCTAGCCGATAAAGAAGAGTACCAACACAAGCTTAAGGAACTCCAAAACGAATGCGTCGGATTCATGAAGAAACTCCACCAAGGAGAACAACCCGGTTGTGGACAGCAAGCCGGACAGGGCGGCTGCCAACAAGGCGGCCCCACCATCGAAGAAGTCGACTAACGAGTTGAAATCTGAACTTTTGGTGAACTTACAACGGAAAATTACACAAAATCTTATGTTCTATCTCGTATTGATAACTATAAGTACATGTACTATCCACCTAATGTTCATATGTCATATTTCACTGGCTGTGTTCATTGCCTAGTTACTATGTACAAGCTCTTCCAAGACTGATTTACTTTTTATTACTTTCCTATTGGTTTTCTTATATTTAATAAACGAGTTAGAATTTACTTTTCCAGTTTTCTTTATTTTCCTTTTGGTTACAGCGACGTACGGCCAATGTAAAGTTGGGCTTGATGAACACAACCCAAACTTAGATGTAGTATGAAGAGGCTGACGGTGATGGATGTCCTTCTGGAACCAATAATTTGCCTCAATTTGATACTAAAAGCCAGTAATCGTTAAACCAAAGAAAGAACAACTTTTGTTTGAAGCGTCTGGCTCACAGGAAAGAGGTTGAGGTTATGAAGATAGTGGACGTCACACTGGATGTTATGAATAATTCTTAATTATACATAATTATTAATCAACTCGTTCATATCAGGGAGGTGTTGGCGTGCATGCAAGCATCAAGGTCGGTAGGTGGAGACATCACAAGAGAGTTCACCCCTGGGCCAACGATTTGGAATGATCCTCAGGACAAATTTTTCAAATTTGGTCCCCTGAGAGCACCCAGCAAGTAGACAATGCAAACTATGTTACGGCAGTAACCCTGGCAAGAAGAGGCCAAAGTTGGGGTGGAGACAAAGCAGCAGGGTGGCTGACCTGGGAATCTTGCTGATGTTGTAGGTAGTTTTTGGCCAAGAATGGGATGGAAAACAGTCAGCTGAATCGAACAGCAACTCACAGCGGCCGGATGGAGAGAGACAGGCTTTCAGAAGGACCACTTTCTTTTGCCTCAAGATCAGAAGATCCAATATAGTCAAGAGTTGGCTGTAGTCAATTTCCCTCAAAGGAATCCCACATTTGTAGGCGGCATCATGGATACTTGTGCTGCACCCTCTCAAGGCAATACCAGTGGACGTCGTAAAATTGGGACCAGATGATGCTTACTCCAGAATCGGTAGTATAAGATATTCTGGATTATTTATATTTTTATTATTGTATTTATTTACTCCCCTCTGTTAGCCTGGCTTGTGCTGAGGGGAGGAGTCGTCAACTAGTGAACTTCATTAGTCTCGCCTTGAAGGCGTTGGTACTTCACTTTCCTCACCTCCTTTGGAGGATCATTAAATATACGGACGCTTCAGTAATCGAGGCACCTCTGACCACAGGTGAGTACAAAGGGATGTTTTAGTAGATTTCCCGCTAGAACGCGTCCCTGTGCCACTAACCATTTCATGTTTGTCCTCTTTTGCGTCCCTGTAAGTCTTATTTAAGACCGTTGCGATAACCTAGTGGATCTGAAGAGCCCTAGAATACTTGTGAAGTCCCTCGTGTTCCCTTCAGGTACCCCAAGGCTTTCGTTGCTCTACTGGCAGCGGCCGCAGTGTCCAGAGAAGCCGTCTCAAGCAACACGCTCAGATCCCTCAAATTTTGCAACCGGGTCTAGACACAAACTACAATCACGGCTGGTGTTGAGGTGATCCTCGAGTGTGTGAGCTGAGTCTTGATCAGGAACCCAGACTCAGCCTGAAGTAATGTGCCATCTGCTGGACAGTCCCAAGCTGAGCTCCAAACAGGTAGGAACGTGAGGTTCTTTTGGAATGGACACTAACATAACTCGTAAGTGTAATTCCCTCACGAATATCAAGCCAGGAGATCAAGCGCAACCTGAAAATCTCAAAATATCCCTTAAGGCCGGAGCCAGGCGGTTATAAGGCTCACAGACGAACAATCAGAAATACAAAAAACGTTTTATTCAGTTCAATAAGGTTTCACCTCATCACAGAACACGACCTCCATCGTCTTATGAGCCATCTTGGCCCATTATGACAGTTGTTTTTCGTATTGTTGAACATTATTGTCGCCAACCCAGAGTAGATTTTGGTCTTCCAGCGTTCTCTTGGAACGTCGGCTTCACTCTTCCAAAATTAGGGCTCCGTTTTCTGAAAACAAAAGATCGCATTAAATGAAACGAAAAAATATGTTAAATTAGTGAAATGCTGTCCTCATCAGATAGGGGTTTCTACTTGAAAAATAAGCAGGGAAAATAATAACTACGAGGGCTGTGCCAAAATTAAGACACGTTGGGCTGTATTATTCTATTCAATAGAATTTTTTATATTTTTTATAACTTTACAAATCCTAAACTGTTTTACAATTTGATAGCGTGGTACAAGTTTTCGGAAACCCTCTTCGTGGTCCGGCATGCTCCTTAAGTTCAATCCCTTCAACTTGGTAAAAAGGTAATAATTGGAGGGTGCGAGATCTGGTTACTAAGGGGTTGAGGAAAAATGTCCCAATTAAATTTTTCGGTAAAATCTTGGGTTAACCAAGCGCAGTGAGGGAGATATTGTGCTTATGCAGCACACCCCTAAAAAGCAAAAGGGAATTTTCGGCCAACTAAAGGACCCTTCCTGACGCATAATGGGTCCATTACACCATTGGACATTCACCATGTTGGAACCTGGCGGGAATCGACCCATCGAGGCCACACTACAATTCTGAGAGGTAAACACACCACTACTAGACATGGTGGCAGATATCATGCCCAGAACTTCCTCCAAACCACACTGATACGAGTTGTCAATGACTTTAGTGGGGCAATGCTGTCGCAGTGACCAGATGTGGTACGCTGATGGGTCCAGAATGGGAACACAGACAGGCGCTGGGGTGTATAGGATCAAACCTAGGAGGCAATACTCCACACCACTAGGAAAATACATCCCGTTTTCCAGGCCAAATTCTGGCAATCAACGCATGTGCTTTGGAGAGTCTGAGGAGAGGGCACACCTCTGCCTCTCTGACAACCAGGCGTCGATGAAGGCCCTCACAGCACCCGAAATCTTATCTAAGGTGGTGAAGGACTGTTAATAGACTCTCTGTGCCCTGGCAGCCCGCAATACACGTGGCGGCACCATCGACGCACGAAAAAGTGTGCTCGTTTTCCGTACTCATTCAAGGTTGTGAAACTGTGAACGACCTCTCTGGCACACAGCTGCAATGCACCCAGCGATGAGCTTGCCAGGAGGGGCTCAAACACCCTTAGTGGGCCCAGAGGCCGGCTGCATATTGCCTACAAGTCCTTCAGAGCTGCCATCAAGGAGTGGACTTGCAAGAAACACACCGACAGATGGCGGAATATTGAAGGACATGTCCACAGTAAGCATGCAGTGGCAAAACCCCACTCATCACTCACCAAGGACCTACTCAGACTTAAGCCCAGTGACCTAAAAGCGGTAGTTACCTATTAACTGGCTTCGCTCCTCTGCGTTTTCATCTGAACCGCATAGGGGTGACTCAATCGACAACCCTATGCAGACGCTGTGAGGAAGCAGACGAAACTGCAACTCACGTCCCGCAGGTATACCTTCTTCGCGGCACAAACCCCAATATGAACCATTCCCACCAAGGGACTGGGGATGTTTATGGACTAACAAATAAGACACTCATAAGAAGCTTAACAGCCACTAGGCTTCCACGCTTGGAGTCCCTCAAACCCCTTCTTTGGGTGTCTACCACCATGTTGGAAACACCAGACAGACCCGATGAATTAAAGCAGCCCCCACACAGTCAGTCTGATTGATCAAAAGATTGAACGAACAGATTGAAGTGAGCCTCAATCATTTCTTCAGCCATTTGATCAATACCCTTTTGGAGTGTTCTTCTACAATTTTTCTAGTGTACTTGTTTGCGCTGAAGAAATGAGTTTCAACCAAGATTTTTCCCTGCTTTTACTAGGTGTAGCTTTGTCCTTCACTTTCCACAACACTGGTTGATCACGGTATAATTCAATCAGCATACTCCTGTTCTGATTGCTTTTCTCCAAGGAAGCGGAGTTGGGTGACGAGGGGTCTGACATGGCTGGTGCCTGACTGAGGCAAAGATTGATACTAGACGCTCTGGCGCCTGACTGAGGGAAATATTGATCAAAACACTACCAGACGCTCAATCGCCCTCTTCAGTCGTTTGTCTAAATGAAAATTCCTATCAATCTCCTTCAGGGATTGACTCACTCGTCAAACACGCTTCTGGACGCTGTCTTGATCAAAATACAGACCGTCTATGGAGCTCCTTAACAGCCAGTGCGATTGGTAAATCAAACTTACGTGGAGCGGTCGGTGCATGGTCCAAATAGTGTAACGCTCTTGATTGGTAGCAGCCACGACCACGTACCCCAAGTGGAATTCAAGTTGATTAATGGCGTACATCGGAGCGTTATAAACTGTGAGGTCGTCCTTCACCTGTGGGTACATTTCCAGAAATTAGAACGGTACGTGGGGGCTTAAGTGTATTTGTAGAGAGACGAGGGCAGTTAGTTTCATCAATTTACGTTAGCCACGCGTAAAACTTCAGCGGCTCGTTCAACTTCGTCCGCGCATAATCCGTAGATCCGCGTGTTAGCCATGCCGAGAGTTCCTCGAACACAGACGTAAGGCATTGTGCTAGGCAGGCAGGAGGCGTTCTTCCTGGAAATGAAAACCGAAATCAGCACAGCTCCTGAGTACAGCTGAAGAAGGTTCATGGCAAAGTGTTAACTCACTCATCCAAGCCAAATCCTGCTACCACCTGCCAGGCCGGAAGAGCGTCCACATGACGACGTCAGGGAACCTCGAGTGGCTTTTGGTCGTGTTCGTGCAGCCGACGACCTGATAGCCGAGCCGATGCTCCAATTCGTTGAGGACAGTGACAACCGGGTTGTGGAACGCCACTTCGTTGGGGTCTTCACTTTTGACTCCTCTACGAAGGAAATGCGAAATGTGGTCCAAATCTTGGTACAACAGGCCTCTCACTTGGGTGAAATTTCCTCCGAGATTTCCTCTCACGTCCAAGTACGACATCCCCAACGGTATTCGACGTCAGGATCTCATAACATGACGCCGAATCTGAAACAAAACAGAAACAGGGTAAGTAGCTGCGACACATTACATTTAATTTACCAACGGACTCGACTCACTGAGCCATCAGCCACAGAGTTCAGCAGGAACACATTTTGGCAGGTTATTGAATGACCAACCTCTCCAATAGGCACCAAAAGAAGAAATAAGAAGAAAAGAAGTTTATTCTAGTTAAATTCAGTACATATATGAATCATAATAATCTTTGAAAAAAATAAACAATACGGCTTGGTATGAACCGTCAGCCGGAAGTACGGACCTTAGTATTTGCAGGACATTTAAAATTAGAACAAAATAATAATGATTTCTCTAATCATACAGTGTACGTAGAATAAAATAAGGGCAAAAAAGATATTTGAATAGATGGCGTAAATGAGAGGGGTCTATTTGCTCTAAATCTAGGACCTCTATGTGAGAAAGGGCAACCGATATTGCCACGCTAGTTCGCAGTACCTGACCACCCTCCTCCATTCATCAGCACTGTGTAACAACCTGATTGCATGATCTCTGGAGAGGTCATAAGTTCCGAACACCTCCAAGCGGATCTGTGAGAGGGTGGGGCAGATGCACAGGAAATGATGAAGATCTTCCCACGCATGAAGACTGCACAGAGGACACTCTTCTGACGAGTCTGTAGCGTATGGCTTACGATTCAGATTGACCAGCTCACAACGGATCCTGAACATCCATTTGATAACCCTCATTTCCACTCCTGCGCATCTACTGAAGCTGGCACACTTAACCCCAGGGCACAGCTCCCTGTACAGGGTGAAGTTTTCAGAAGACCGAGCCCGGGCCACCACTGGTCATGTTTCTCCCGACGGAATCCCTCCAGGACCTCTCCAGCCTCTTTCCTGAAACTCGCGCCATTGAATGAATGGCGATGAAGTACGGTGTGGAAAACTCCCTGCACTCATTCAATAGGCACCAAAATTTGGCGAAATATGTTTCATAATCAGGAAACTCATTCCGGCTTCAGTTGATCCTTGAAACGTTTCACCCCGATCAGACCAATTTTGGGCGGGATAGGGGTCAAAATGTGTATTTCGAAAATGGATTTTTGAGATTTTGGGCAATCTAGGCGTGTGGGGTATTATTTTCCACTAAATTGTGGACGCTTAATCCATCGAAATGGGTCCAGGAATGATTGGCGTCCTCTGGATGAGGTAATAGGTCAAAATGGGTGCTTATCTACCCATTTTGAATGTGTTTTTTCGAGATTTCAGCTACCTTTGCGTGCGGGGTATCATTTTCTACTAAATTTTGGACGCTGAATCCAATGAAATGGGTCTCACAACGATTGGCACCCACTAGAAGAAGTTATGGGTCAAAATGGGTATCTATCTACCCATTTTGAATGCGTGTATTCGAGATTTCTGGTACCTAGGCGTGTGGGGTATCATTTTCCACTAAATTTTGGACCCTGAATCGATTGGAATGAGTCCAGGACACCCCATTCTTACTGCTTTCCCAATATTCCTGTTCCTAGGAACAACAAACCATTGTAGAAGAATTTGAAGAAACATTGTTTCGGCGTTTTTATTATTGGTCATATTATCATCCTAAACATGCAACAGTGGTATTATTCATTGACTGATCATTGAAAACTGGATCTAGTGAGCTCAGTTTTGAAAATTTTGTTGACGTAGTCTGGTTTACCACATCCAGATATGCTTGAGGGATGAAAAGTCAAATACGGTAGGTTCTAAGTACTCGACCTGCTTAACATATTATTCTAATTATATCCCTGGCTGTAACTTTTCAAGAAGACTCAATGAAGATAAAAATTACAAAAAAGCTCAAAATACTTACTCTCCAACTGCTAACACACTGATATCAATAACAACAAGCAAAATAGTGGCCAGAGTGCCGGGCGGATAAAAGTGGTGGCGGTTGTGGCTAGTAATTTTTGTGATAGTATTCTTCTTCCTTCTTCTTCTCGCTGCGTTTCAATGATGCCTGTCAAATATATTGGGGGACACATTATTTCATAATGCATTCTAATATTGATATTGATAAAAATTAGAATTTTTAAAAAGGCTGGTGGTTTAAAATACGAGGGCTATCCAGAAAGTAGATAGCATTTTGGAATAGAAGAATAAACAAAGTATTGGAAACAAATTTTATTATATACAGATGAAAGCTACACTAAAATACTACTTCTCTACATAGTCACCATTCAAATTAAGGCATTTATCGTAGCTGCAAGGCGTTTGACTAAAATGATCAGTTAATCACTCACCAAGTTTTCCAGTAAAATTGGGGATTAAGAGATTTGCACATAGATGGTCCACTATATTATCATAATGTATTTCATATTTACGCGGGACTGATTACCTGATCATGTTGCTCTTGACGCATTCTAGTGGTAGGGAGAGAACCTCCCCTTGTTTATTATGAGTTTTGTCACGTGTGATGCGTTTGTACTACTCACGTGCTGTGTGTAGAATAAACCGACTATCAAAAGGTATGTACGTTTTATTTACAAGAAGTAAATAACCCGTTTCCCTGTCACGACGTCGAAGCAGATTTCGAGTACCTTTTGATTTAACGGGTCGACGCGATATTAGGACCCATGCCCAACTGAATTTAGACTACTGACACTGAGGGCCATGACAGTGATTGCACATTATGATCCAAATATCGACCATGGATATCGAAGTGAGACTGTACAGTGCACAATGTGGCTGCTGGCGAACATTGCCGTGGAAGAAAGAGACATGAGAGTCATTTCACTTCTATATAAAGTAAAGTTAAGTAAACAAAGGACTTTCACCTTGTATATTCGTCAGACTACCTTGGTCAGGTGTCGCGGACGTCGTCAGCCGTCCTCCAAAGAGGATCGTAAATAGATCTGACGATTTCGCTCGTGGCTACTTATTGCCTCACCCCCTTAAGTGAAGAGGACGAATATGAGGGTCAAGACAAACAATTAAGTTGCTCTAGCCAGGATTCGAACCCTGGCCGCTCGGAGTACCACACCAATCCTTCGTCTATTCCACTAGACTACCGAGCGCCCTTTTCACTTCTATATTAAACACATTCCAAAGACATGGGGTGACAGGGAAGTGGCCTCAGGTAAATCTGACCTGACCCCCACCCTTCGTCCAGGTCAAGCTCTCATAACGGTTCTCCCACAATGATGCAGCTCACACCTGTGAAAGGCCACTCAGTTAACCCTGAACGTTTCTGGTGACAACTGCTTGGTGACTATCTTCATTGGTCTCTCCAAAGTGCCTACATTCTTGAGGTAATGTTTCACTAGTTCAGAACAAACTAATTCGTAGCATGTTCACTGTTAAGCTGTTTAGTACATAAGACCTATCTTGTTCATGTTTAGACTGGAGTTCTGGAAACCAAAACCAACACTAAGATGGACCTCTCGGGTTTCATGAAGGGAAGGAAAAGCAGGAAAATTTCCTCCAATGCAAGACCATATGCTTGCAATCTGTGTGACTACAGAGCTGCGTGGGCAGGGAACCTGAAAAACTACATGGCTACTCATACTGATCACAAGCATATGGTCTGGTGCCACATGAGTATTACACAGGCAGCAAACCATATGCTTGTAACCAGTGTGACTACAGAGCTGCAGTGGGCAGGGGGCCTGAAAGAACACATGAGGACTCACTCAGGCAGCAAACCATATGATGAATGCTTGTCATCAGAATCTGCGTAGAATGGTTTCTTGAAAAGCAAGGACTCATTCAATTTATGGACCTTCCTATGAGACTCATCCAGACTGTGTTTATTGATTCAAAATGTGAATTTGTCCTTATACATAAGTGGCTTATGAAATAAATCTTTCTCTGATAAATCCGACTTTTGACACTCCCAGGTTTGATGTTGATGTCATGATGGTTATACGGTCAAGATACGGGGCCAATTGGAGAGGTTGAACCCTGGCAGGATTACACAGGTTGATTATTATATTGTACTGATTGTATTACTGCTTATTACTGTACCACTGCTTGAAATCAACTCTTATCGACTTTACTTCTTTGTTTTGGATGGGCATTTTTTGGCAACTGCATACTGCGGCTCATTGCTAATTTTATTGCCTTCTAACTTCGAAGAATCAATGTAAGAATGCTGGTGGTTTAAATTGGTTGGCCGCGTAGGAGACTGTAAGATATGACAAAGAGATAGAAGGTAGTTTATTAGATTTTTGCATAGCTGATTTTCAATTAAATATTGCATTTATGGATGCTTATCGATACGAGAATTCCGCCTCGTTCATTTTTCACTGGGGCAATGAATCAAAATCCAAAATGTCTGCCCACCAACCTGTCCAAAAAACATTTTTTTAAATGTATATTTAAAAAATAGATGTTTGTACGTTGATTCTATTCATAGCTTTGTAGGGGGCCCCAAATTGATTGCAACGCATCAGGGATATAATAGTATTGGGCCTAAATGAATACAATAAAGTCAGGTAGGTTTAAAAATAAAATTATCCGTCATCTGCATTTTTTTCTTTTTTTTTTTGTGGAGAATTTTTTCAAAATCTAAAATTTTGGTCAGGGACCTCTTTTAGATTGATCAAACAGAAATTGGGAAGCATATGGTTGAAAATATAAATTTTGAAACTCGATTTTCGGGATTTTTTGGAAACTAGGCTCATGGGGTATCGTTTTCGACTAAAATTTGGCCACTGAATGCAATGAGATGGGTCCCAGACGAATTAGCGACCACCGAAGGTACGCATGGGTGCCTACGTACCTATGAATTCGGGTATCTAGACTTGTTGGGTATATTCTCCACAATTTTCACTACGCATGTAGGGTATGATTTTGAACCACTGAAATTACGCTGAATCTAATGCGATTGGTGCCTTTTTGAGGTGGATGTGTGGCAATATGCGTACCTAAATACATATCTCGACGGTTGGTTTTTAAGATTTTTGGGTATCAATCATTTTGGGGCGTGTGGGGTATCATTTTCCCCTAAATGTTGGAATCAGAATTTATTGGAATGAGTTCGGGGCCGTTTTCTGTATACTCCTGGTGCAAAGAGTAACCAACTCCTGTGATTTTATTCTAGGCATCATGAAACGTCCAGAAAGAAAAATTTCGGGCCTATTGGAGAGAGAATTGAAAAATAGGTTGATTATTGAAGGAAAAACCAACCAATAGTGGTACAATGTCCGTCAGCCGTCCACGCGGTGGGGTCCGATCATTTAGTGAGATATGATACCCCACAGGTCTATATAGCGGAAATCTAAAAAAAAAACCCTGCAAATTATTACACACGGGTTGGTTATTCCTCGAATGGGGGAAACAGTGGATATGGCGGTTACCAGACCCATTCCAATCCATTCAGGGTCCAAAATTTAGTGGAATATGATACCCCACACGCCTAGGCACCAGAAATCCTGACACATACAAAATGGGTGGATACATACCCATTTTGACCCATAACTTCTTCCGGTGGGTGCCAATCGTTCTGAGACCCGTTTCATTGGATTCAGCGTCCAAAATTTAGTGGAAAATGATACCCCACACGCCTAGGTAGCAGAAATCCCGAAAACACATATTCAAAACGCTGCAAATTCTTACACAGGGGTTGGTTATTCGTCAGACCAGGCGCATGGAAACTTACGCATAAAAACATGTGGGAAATGGGGAAAACGGTGGGTCCCAGACCCATTCCAATCGATCAGGCGGGAACAGACCCCTGACCCAAATTTCAGATTTTTAGAAAATTTTCTACTACCTAAAACGGCGTGGACGGCGGACGGACATTGACCTTTTTGGTTGGTTATTCCTTGAATAATCAACCTATGTTTTCATGCAAATGGTCAACCTCTCCGATTCGGCTCAAAAAATTTTTCTGGACGTTTCATGGTGTCTAGATCAAAAAAGGTCAGTGTCCGTCCGCCGTCCACGCCGTTTTTTGGTAGTAGAAAATTTTCTAAAAATCTGAAATTTGGGTCAGGGGTCTGTTCCCGCCTAGGACGGTCCTCCAAAATTTCAGCCCGATCGGACCAAATTTGGGAGGGTTAGGGGTCAACCCCTAATGTGTGTTTTGAAAAATGAATTTTTGAGATTTTGGGCGATTTAGGCGAGTGGGGTATCATTTTCCACTAAATTTTGGACGCTGAATCCAATGAAACGGGTCCCAGAACGATTGGCACCCACCGGAAGAAGTTATGGGTCAAAATGGGTATGTATCCACCCATTTTGTATGTGTCAGGATTTCTGGTGCCTAAGGCGTGTGGGGTATCATATTCCACTAAATTTTGGACCCTGAATGGATTGGAATGGGTCTGGTACCCGCCACATCCACTGTTTCCCCCATTCGAGGAATAACCAACCCGTGTGTAATAATTTGCAGGGTTTTTTTTTTTAGATTTCCTGCTATATAGACCTGTGGGGTATCATATCTCACTAAATGATCGGACCCCACCGCGTGGACGGCTGACGGACATTGTACCACTATTGGTTGGTTTTTCCTTCAATAATCAACCTATTTTTCAATTCTCTCTCCAATAGGCCCGAAATTTTTCTTTCTGGACGTTTCATGATGCCTAGAATAAAATCACAGGAGTTGGTTACTCTTTGCACCAGGAGTATAAAGAAAACGGCCCCGAACTCATTCCAATAAATTCTGATTCCAACATTTAGGGGAAAATGATACCCCACACGCCTAGGTACCCAAAAATCTTAAAAACCAACAGTCGAGATATGTATTTAGGTACGCATATTGCCACACATCCACCTCCAAAAGGCACCAATCGCATTAGATTCAGCGTAATTTCAGTGGTTCAAAATCATACCCCACATGCGTAGTTTTTAAAATTGTGGAGAATATACCCAACAAGTCTAGATACCCGAATTCATAGGTACGTAGGCACCCATGCGTACCTTCGGTGGTCGCTAATTCGTCTGGGACCCACCTCATTGCATTCTGTGGCCAAATTTTAGTCGAAAACGATACCCCATGAGCCTAGCTTCCAAAATTTATATTTTCAACCATATGCTTCCCAATTTCTGTTTGATCAATCTAAAAGAGGTCCCTGACCAAAATTTTAGATTTTGAAAAAATTCTCCACAAAAAAAAAAATAAAAAAATGCAGATGACGGATAATTTTATTTTTAAACCTACCTGACTTTATTGTATTCATTTAGGCCCAATACTATTATATCCCTGATGCGTTGCAATCAATTTGGGGCCCCCTACAAAGCTATGAATAGAATCAACGTACAAACATCTATTTTTTAAATATACATATAAAAAAATGTTTTTTGGACAGGTTGGTGGGCAGACATTTTGGATTTTGATTCATTGCCCCTGTGAAAAATGAACGAGGCGGAATTCTCGTATCGATAAGCATCCATAAATGCAATATTTAATTAGAAATCAGCTTTGCAAAAATCTAATAAACTACCTTCTATCTCTTTGTCATATCTTACAGTCTCCTACGTGGCCAACCAATTTAAACCACCAGCATTCTTACATTCTTCGAAGTTAGAAGGCAATAAAATTAGCAATGAGCCGCAGTATGCAGTTGCCAAAAAATGCCCATCCAAAACAAAGAAGTAAAGTCGATAAGAGTTGATTTCAAGCAGTGGTACAGTAATAAGCAGTAATACAATCAGTACAATATAATAATCAACCTGTGCAATCCTGCCAGGGTTCAACCTCTCCAATTGGCCCCGTATCTTGACCGTATAACCAACATGACATCAACATCAAACCTGGGAGTGTCAAAAGTCGGATTTATCAGAGAAAGATTTATTTCATAAGCCACTTATGTATAAGGACAAATTCACATTTTGAATCAATAAACACAGTCTGGATGAGTCTCATAGGAAGGTCCATAAATTGAATGAGTCCTTGCTTTTCAAGAAACCATTCTACGCAGATTCTGATGACAAGCATTCATCATATGGTTTGCTGCCTGAGTGAGTCCTCATGTGTTCTTTCAGGCCCCCTGCCCATGCAGCTCTGTAGTCACACTGGTTACAAGCATATGGTTTGCTGCCTGTGTAATACTCATGTGGCACCAGACCATATGCTTGTGATCAGTATGAGTAGCCATGTAGTTTTTCAGGTTCCCTGCCCACGCAGCTCTGTAGTCACACAGATTGCAAGCATATGGTCTTGCATTGGAGGAAATTTTCCTGCTTTTCCTTCCCTTCATGAAACCAGAGAGGTCCATCTTAATGTTGGTTTTGGTTTCCAGAACTCCAGTCTAAACATGAACAAGATAGGTCTTATGTACTAAACAGCTTAACAGTGAACATGCTACGAATTAGTTTGTTCTGAACTAGTGAAACATTACCTCAAGAATGTAGGCACTTTGGAGAGACCAATGAAGATAGTCACCTAGCAGTTGTCACCAGAAATGTTCAGGGTTAACTGAAAACTGAGTGGCCTTTCACAGGTGTGAGCTGCATCATTGTGGGAGAACCGTTATGAGAGCTTGACCTGGAGGAAGGGTGGGGGTCAGGTCAGATTTACCTGAGGCCACTTCCCTGTCACCCCATGTCTTTGGAATGTGTTTAATATAGATGTGAAAGGACTCTCATGTCTCTCTTTCTTCCACGGCAATGTTCGCCAGCGGCCACATTGTGCGCTGTACAGTCTCACTTCAGTATCCGTCTAGATAATGGTGTCCGTTTCATAGTGTCTAGATAAAAAAAAATCAATGTCCGTCCGCCGTCCACGCCGTTTTTTGGTAGTAGAAAATTTTCTAAAAATCTGAAATTTGGGTCAGGGGTCTGTTCCCGGCCTAGGACGGTCCTCTAAGCTTTTCAGCCCGATTGGACCAAATTTGGGCGGGGTAGGGGTCAAAATGTGTTTTTTGAAAAATGGATTTTCGAGATTTTGGGCAATCTAGGCGAGTGGGGTATCATTTTCCACTAAATTTTGGACGCTGAATCCAATGAAATGGGTCCCAGAACGATCGGCACCCACTGGAAGAAGTTATGGGTCAAATTGGTTATATATTACCCATTTTGAATATGTGTTTTTGAGATTTCTGGAACCTAGGGGGGTGGGGTATCATTTTCCGCTAAATCTTGGACACTGAATCGATTGGAATGGGTCTGGGACCCGCCGCACCCACCGTTTTCCCCATGTTTTTAAATAAGTTTCCATGATTTGATCTAGACACCATGAAACGTCCAGAAAAAAAATTTGAGATTATTCAAGGAATAACCAACCAAAACGACCGCAATATCTGATAATCACTCATGCAACAGCCATTGGAAGGGCTGTCACTTAAGAAATGGGCGAGAACCTTCATTAAGTCTCAGAGTCTTGCCAGGTAACATTTTTACTGTCCATCACCTCCTCTGCTCCTTTTGTTGAAACGCTATATATATATCTTGAATATGGATTGTCATCTCCTCCTCAGAATCCCCTCTGGCAGCCACACACAGTGTTACTAACATCCTTCTTCTTCCCGTTAAGGGTTTCAGGAGCCCAATCGAAGTCCAACAGCCCTGGGCAGGCTCCACCAAGGGATAGGGTTGAAAGCACAACAACCCTCTCTCGGGTACTAGATAGTAACTGTTTTAATACCAAAACTAAAACTAGAAACGACTCCTAACGAACAAAATTTGCAATAAATTACAAAGTATAAGTTTCTCCAACCAATTGTACCTACCCACGTAACTTTCTTAAAGGCACGTATTTTTTTTCTCTTTTTACAACACGCATAGGTAATTAATGTCTAATCATCCTCCCGAATTAAACCAGCTTTTTTTTACACAATACATAATACGAATAAATAACTAACTGTTTTTTCACTAGAAAATGGGATTTATACACAACACCCAAAAAGTAGAATGGCGCTCACAAAATCATCATTCAAAGGAGTCATACTTTGCTTTTTCGGTCTACAAACCTCATTAGTTCAACATTTCTCATTTCTATTTATAATATGACGTCAGGTATTTTACATCGCGCCTTCTGGCACAAAAACTAAAAGAAGGAACCTGTTCAAAAACCTCATTTCCCTTCCTAATTTCAACCATCAATCGCTTTCCATCAACTCAACGGTCGTGATAATAGTCCTCTTATATAATAATTTTATAATATTTACAGAGAAATAGTACAAACCGCTAAGTTGAAGTTACATGAAACTGACTACTAATAACTGTTGCTCGATAATAATTTAAAATAAAAAGAAAAAAAACCGCCCAGAATAAGGAGTTTTATGATATAATGCATATTCACCTAATTTTCAATAGGAAAACATTAGGCTTGTGAAAAACCATTTTCCCTCCTCACATTATGAGTTTGTTTTAAAAGGAGAGAAAAAAAAGAAGTGTTAACTAAAAAATATTGATGATCATCTGGTATATAGCACAGCCTTCAAGCTCGTATCCCATAAATAGATAAGACTAGATAGAATAATATTACCGAAATATTAACGAAATTTGGGTGTCATCAACGAAACGACAGTACAAGGCCACGTGTACAAATAAAAAACTTGTAACTGACATGTTATTTTACAGGGCGATACAAAACTAAAATGAGTGGATATTTATTCATTGATGAAAATGGCATTATTTGGCGGACTTGGGGTATATGTTATTCCGAATTTGTGTAAATTAAGAAAAATACACAAGAAATTTGTGATTAAATCATATAAATGTACGTAATTTAAAAAAAGTTAATTATCAAAATTGACAAAAAACGTGGTGGTTGATTTTCATTTTGAATTTACTGTCAATCAAATGCGTCAGGTTTTTCACGGTAGAGATTTTGGTTCAGCTCATTTCACAAAATTGATACAAAATCACACACATAATCATCGGGTTTTCTTAATTTATCACAAAATAATTGGTTTGCAGAGCAGAATGAAATTCACATTTGGGCGAGCGTTTGGTTCTTAAAAGACTATAAGATTAAGATTCCTATTCGCAGTATTCCTGGGTTGATGTTGGCATGGCTGTAGGATTGTTGGAGAACTGCTTTCGTTTTTCGAATGACTTCAGTCAAGTGCAGTAAGTTGGAGCTGGGTATCCGAAATAGCGTGCTGATGCATCTTTCCTGCAGCAGCAGACTAATCAACAATGCCAATTGTGAGTGCCGCAGGAGTAGCCAAGGTGCTATCTAGGTGGCCAGCGCGCTGTGGAGCAGCAAAACAGGAGGTGCTTGCTATTCCATCCTGACCAGGCAGCAAACGAGGTAACTGATAGCATGGATGCTTCATGAATCGCTTAGAGAGGATATGGAAGAAAAAAGCTGCCCATTTGACCAGACCATCGAGTCCAACCAAATCTAGGGAAGGCGTACTGCCTCTGCTAGGCTCAGTAGGGTGGTTCTGGGGCTATTTGGAGGCTTCAGGGGCGCTCTGGTTTGAAAGGAAGCTTTCAAGCCACTGGAAACAGTGTAAAAATGTACCAAAAAGCCTAGGACCCATTCTAGCAAAAGCGTATTGCCTCTGTAAGGCTCAGTAGGGTGGTTCTGGTGCTTTATGAAGGCTCCAGGGGCGCTCTGGTTTGTAAGGAAGCTTTCAAGCCACTGAAAACAGTGCGAAAATGCGCCAAAAAGTCTAGGACCAAATCCAGCAAAAGCGTACTGCCTCTGCTAGGCTCAGAGGGATGGTTCTGAGGCCATTTGAAGGCTTCAGGGGCGCTCTGGTTTGAAAGGAAGCTTTCAAGCCACTGATTACAATGGGGAATTGCCCCAAAAAGTCCACCTGGGCCCCAATGTGCGAACAAAGAGGATTGAAGTAATCATCCATTAAAGATAAGATTTGCCTCAAAATCATATTTCGCCTGAATGCTCCTTTACCCGTACTACGACAACCTTACTAACTTCAGGGCATTCCACAAACATTGCTGCACACTAAGTTGAGGTGGAAATTTCGTACATATGTCAAAACGATCAATGTAGATTCTACTGAGTTAGAAAGAATTAAATTAAATTAAATGAATAAATAAATTTATTGAGATGGTAACTGGCTCTATTCAACCACCAAATGAACTACATACTGAACTCATAACGCTCATTTCGTACAATTTTTTTTTTTTTTGCTACTTGGTTTATAATGGCACTTAATCATTTTAAACAGCTTCACATAGACAATCCCATCATAGAAGTAATTACGTGGTCTATTAATTAAGAACAAATACACGCCTTTTTAGATGTAAAATGTTGTTTTCAAATGAAATTGTTCTAATAACGACTCAAAAATGGGGTTTGTAACTTGTACAATTACAATACTAACTTCCGTTAATCAAAAACTACAAATCAAAGTTGTATTTTACGTGGATATTACGGCGAAACTAGTGAATGGTTGGCGCATGTGATGAAAAATCATGCAATCAGGCATGTCTGCGATAAAATCTACTGCTTGGAGGGTGAAATAGTGAAATTGATCAGATGGATTTTACGTTAATTCAAGTTTCTATGTGACTTATGTTGGTTGGGTAAAAAATACAATTAAAGATTCAGCTGAAGTGGCTTCTTATGACTGTAGTTCCGCTGATGACCGCCGCAAGTGACACCAGAAAGGTGGTTACAAGAGGTAGGTAACCCAAAACAATTACTTCCAAGTTTCCCTCTTACGTACACGTACTAAACCAAAATTTCACGACGAAAAACGACTACGTAAATATATATAAATTTTTCATCCCGACAAAAAATGGCGGTTTTAGACGCTGCACGACGTCGCAACTTCTTCCGAGGTCGTCGACGTCCAACAAGGTTTGACTTCGGTTCGTAAACATTGTTCGAGCTCGAGGAGTTGACCCATGAAGTTGAGATTGGGGCTGATGATGGACCGAGCGGTTTTGACAGTTTTGTACGCTTCGATCATCGTGACGAACCGGTGTTTCATTATGTAGGCGATCGCGATAGTGGGCGACCTGCTGACGCCAGCTTGGCAGTGGACTAGAACTGAGCCGTTGTTTTTTCGAGCTTCCTCTGCAACAGGACAATGGAAAATACGGAATTAGTTGACGTATATATGCCTTCCTGGATGGTAAACTAAAAGCGCTGCAAATTCATTCACAGGGGTTGGTTAATCCTCAGACCAGGCGCATGGAGACTCATTTCTCCAAAAAGGGGGGAACAGTGAGCGTGGCGGGTCCTGGACCCATTCCAATCGATTCAGGGTCCAAAATGGTGGAAAATGATACCCCACACGCCTAGGTACCAGAAATATCGAAAACACATATTCAAAATGGGTATATAGCCACCCACTTTGACCCATATCCTCTTCCAGTGGGTGCCAATCGTTTTGGGACCCATTTAATTGGATTCCAAAATTCAGTGGAAAATGATACCCCACTAATAGTTTGATATGCAAGAAAATTCTGTGTGAAACCCGGAATGACCAGGCCTAGCAAGAGATGGTGGATTTTGGTGGCACCACACCAGGATGAGGTCACTGGTGAAAATGATGCTGAAAATGATGAAAATTCGACTAACACCGACCGTGTGACTCTTCTGTGCTAAGTTTTTGAACTCAAATTGTCGACGAGGCATTTGGCCAATTGCCCAGATGTACCAAAAATCTCTGGTTCATGACAATGAACAGCATGAGAGCATTTGAACACGAGCAAAGTACGATGACGGCCATTGCGACAAGTGGAAGTGTGCCAAGAAAGTGTGAAAGTGACCCTACAGGCCAGATGAGGCTTTCTCGGATTTCTTTTCGTTTCCTTGCCAGAAAGGGCCGAAGAATGGCAAGCATTTTGAGACGACAGAGGGGATCCAGGCAGGAGATGCTGTCAATGCTATCCTGGAGAATGCCTCCAATGCTTGGAAATCAAGCTGGTAGCGACATCGACGCAGGAGGATCCTATTCTGAAAGTCCTCTAGGAAAGTCGTCTAGGAGAATCCCAACGAATAAGACCTGGCAACCCTGATGGGCAGGGCCAGCGAAGAACAGCTCTGAGGTGCAGGATTGACGGTCCTGCAACATTGCCCAGAAAGTCGTTGGACTCGAATGGTGACGTCAACACGACTTTGACCCAAAGATTTGCCCAGCCAAGCACCAAGTTGGCCATCTCGTGACTCACACCATCCTCGTACACATCGGCGATCCCATGCGAATTCTGATCTCATCCGCGGCTCGGCCTCCTCGTAATGACGTTATCGAACTCGTCACACAACGATATCGTCACGCAGTAGAAAGCCACCGAGAATAGAAAGACTCGGTCGATACAGGTTACTTGCTCGGTCCAAACCAAAGCTAAACGCGAGCGCGGCGTTCAGAACACGAACAGCTTTGAACACGAGCAAAGTGCGCTGACGGCCATTGCGACAAGTGGTAGTGTGCCAAAAAAGTGTGAAAGTGACCCTACAGGGCAGATGTGGCTTTCCCGGATTTCTCTTCGTTTCCTTGCCTGAAAGGGCCGATGGAATGCAAGCCATTTGAGACGACAGAGGGGATCTCAATGGTATCCAAGGGGAATGCCTCTAATGCTTGGAAATCAAGCTAGTAGCGACATCGACGCAGGAGGATCCTATTCTGAAAGTCCTCTAGGAAAGTCGTCTAGGAGAATCCCAACGAATAAGACCTGGCAACCCTGATGGGCAGGGCCAGCGAAGAACAGCTCTGAGGTGCAGGATTGACGGTCCTGCAACATTGCCCAGAAAGTCGTTGGACTCGAATGGTGACGTCAACACGACTTTGACCCAAAGATTTGCCCAGCCAAGCACCAAGTTGGCCATCTCGTGACTCACACCATCCTCGTACACATCGGCGATCCCATGCAAATTCTGATCTCATCCGCGGCTCGGCCTCCTCGTAATGACGTTATCGAACTCGTCACACAACGATATCGTCACGCAGTAGAAAGCCACCGAGAATAGAAAGACTCGGTCGATACAGGTTACTTGCTCGGTCCAAACCAAAGCTAAACGCGAGCGCGGCGTTCAGAACACGAACAGCTTTGAACACGAGCAAAGTGCGCTGACGGCCATTGCGACAAGTGGTAGTGTGCCAAAAAAGTGTGAAAGTGACCCTACAGGGCAGATGTGGCTTTCCCGGATTTCTCTTCGTTTCCTTGCCTGAAAGGGCCGATGGAATGCAAGCCATTTGAGACGACAGAGGGGATCTCAATGGTATCCAAGGGGAATGCCTCTAATGCTTGGAAATCAAGCTAGTAGCGACATCGACGCAGGAGGATCCTATTCTGAAAGTCCTCTAGGAAAGTCGTCTAGGAGAATCCCAACGAATAAGACCTGGCAACCCTGATGGGCAGGGCCAGCGAAGAACAGCTCTGAGGTGCAGGATTGACGGTCCTGCAACATTGCCCAGAAAGTCGTTGGACTCGAATGGTGACGTCAACACGACTTTGACCCAAAGATTTGCCCAGCCAAGCACCAAGTTGGCCATCTCGTGACTCACACCATCCTCGTACACATCGGCGATCCCATGCAAATTCTGATCTCATCCGCGGCTCGGCCTCCTCGTAATGACGTTATCGAACTCGTCACACAACGATATCGTCACGCAGTAGAAAGCCACCGAGAATAGAAAGACTCGGTCGATACAGGTTACTTGCTCGGTCCAAACCAAAGCTAAACGCGAGCGCGGCGCTCAGAACACGAACAGCTTTAAATAGGTACCAACTCCTCCGCCTCTTGCCAAGCAACAATCGATTTTCCACTACCTTATAAAAGGCGCGATGACTCACTACGTTTGTCCCAAATACGTACAATAGAGCTGATGTATAATTCGGGCCTGTTATTTCTCTCCTTTGTGATGTATTTCAACCCTCAACGCGAACTAAAAACCAGAAGGTGACTCAACGCCCCTATTTTTGCCTCATCATTTTCCCTCAGCCTGTCTCCGTGATTTCTTTCAATAAAAACTACCACTCAGTTTTTAGATGTCACATATTGTTAACGTGTACAATCGATTCATACATCAGGCAAAATAGATTCATTTTGCAAAGACGGGTTCAGGCAACTCCTAACGGGCGATACCGAGCGCTCTAAGAATCGATTATTTCGATTACTGGCATCGAGTTTTCCTTTTGATATCGGCAAAAATAGAGCATTGTACATTTGGTAATGAAAAATTAAACAGTTTGATTCTATATAATTATTGGTATTTACTAGGGTCACCCATCATACAGCCAACAAGCGGTCACCCATCCAAGTAGGGAACAACTTGCTGCTTCTTTTGGATACAAATATCCCACGAATGAATCGAATGATGACATTAAAAGTTCATTTGGATTTGAAAACAGGTTTCATACAAATTTAGGTCATTTTTAGGTCTTTGAAGCTAAGGTAGAACAATGTATTCACTAAACTGAGATTCTGAAAAGACTTATACCAACAAGAGACCTGTACTTTTGCTTCCAAAGCACAAGCAATCTGGAATGTTCATTTATTTCCCAATAATACAAAATTACCCCCTTTGAGAATGGACATCACAAATTTAGTCTCTTCAAAATCCCCTCAAAGAAGCATAACACGTTTGCGGCGGGTCACGCGCTCAGCGCGTGAGCTCTGTTCAAATGTGTTCGTCGCACGCGCCTGGCGCGTGACGGCAGCCTTCACTTGATATCGCTCCTCCAGTATACCAGAAAGTGAAATGGAATATATTTCTACTTCCCGCGCCAGCTTTAAACCTCCTGAAGGTACTGTAAACGTGGCGCACGCACCTGGCGCGTTCCTATTTCAGATGAATCCCGCACAGCTGCTCAAACGAGCTCAACAATTCCGCAGCGAACGTGTGTAAAGAAAATGTATTTCTAAAGACGGCGGCAACTTCATTTTTAAAAATTACAAATGCACCTTCCAATTTTTGGTCATTTTCAACAATAAAAAACTTGATTGTTGTACAAGAAAAAATATATATAAACACCAATAGAGAGTTGGAAAGCGAACATTAACGGAGTTCTTTGACATTTTTCCCTAATCTGCGTCAGCGCCGAAGAGAAAAGATTGCGCAGGTAGAAATACCTGATAAACCGAGCTCTGACTAACCGCGCAGGAATGTTTCCTCGTTTCGTGCTAACTTTCTTTCGTCCAATTAATATGACTCCCCCCCCCCCCCCATAGTAGTTAATTCATAAAGTGGTAATGTAATGTCATTGATTGGAGTGACTCTGACTTTATTTCTACAACGGTTTTCTACAATTTTCACAAATAAAACTGTAGGATTCACCTAAATGTGTGCATTTCAAAGCAATGGTTGGCAAAAGGGTAGTTGTAAGTCGATATATCATCAATGAGATGATACATGATACGAGCATACACCCAGCATCCAATATACATTTTGAACTGGTCAATTATTTTCATAATTTATAGAAATTGAATGATGGGTTCAGTTGAAATTCCAATAGGGAGGACTGTTGTGGAATCTACAGATTTTCGGGTCGCAAATGTTGGCTAACCTGACATCTGCTGCCACCAAACAAAAATAGAACATAGATCGAAAATTTTCTAAAAATCTGAAATTTGGGTCGGGGGTCCGTTCCCGACTCTAGTTGGTCCTCGAAACTTTTCAGCCCGATTGGACCAAATTTGGGCGGCGTAGGGGTCAAAATATGTATTTCGAAAAATGGATTTTCGATATTTTTGGCAATTTAGGCGTGTGGGGTATCATTTTCCACTAAATTTTGGACGCTGAACCCAATTTAATGGGTCCCAGAACGATTAGCGCCCACTGAAAGAGGTTATGGGTCAAAATGGGTATCTACCCATTTTGAATAAGTGTTTTCCAGATTTCTGGTAGGTACCTAGGCGTGTGGGGTATCATGTCCGGGACCCACCACACCCACTGTTTCCGCCATTTTCCCCATGTTGAAGAAATGAGTCTCCATGCGCCTGGACCGAGGAATAACCAACCCATCTAATCTACAGATTTTCGACTCGCAAATGTTGGCTAACCTGACATCTACTGCCACCAGTCAGCTACCAAACAAATGAAGTTTCCTACTAAGGATGAGCAACAGTAGAAGATCAATCATCGAAAAACATCGACTGACCAGTATCGATGTTTCTACGCTTTTCTTATAATAGGTAAAAATCGTTACTCGAATTACTTTTCTATAATACCTACAACCATACAACAAATAAATTACTTTGAAGGAAAATGTCATGTTTATATGGGTTGTTTTTGAGATATATCGAACCATTTTTTTGCTATTTATGGCGGTTTCCCCCTTTCGTCAAATTTTCAACATCAATTACAACAATCGATAATCGGAAAAACATCGAACAATCACCCATTGATGGCGGGGAAAACATCGAACATTGGTCTTTCAACTTCGATGTTTTGCAAACATCGATCATTGCTCATGCATTTCGGCAGTTTCCACGGACAGGGTTGTCAGTTTGACCACAACAGGCAGTGTTGCCAACTGTTTATGACTTTCTGCAGACACCATGGCAATATGAACTTAGTTAATAAACGAGACTATGAGCTTGCGAATGAAGTAACTTCTACGGGCCATTCAAAACAAATAAAACTCTTCTCAATTGAAATAAAAAGTGTTCTTCGTGAATGGGGGAAGGTTGGAGATGATTCAAACGACCCGAATGAATGGGGAAAACGTCCTCGGACACGGTGACTGATTCACGCAACGTTCATAGTCGTACGGACGCTGATTGTTCCACTTCCTGAGCTTTCGTTTCCGCTGTTGGCCCATTCTAGAAAAGCACGCCATCACCGGTCTTCCACGTCCTACATAAATGAGCCGAGCGTTCGAACTTTCTGAAGTCATCGTCGAAAACAGAAACGTGTCTCATTCACGCAGAAGTGAAGTGGATTCGAACCGTTGGGCCATTTTGTGTTGACGGGTGAAAGCCCTATTTGCTGTCATTCATTAAGTATCGTACTGATGAAATGTAGCATGTATGAATACCTATTTTGGGCATCAAAAATGATCGGAAACTCATCCAGAGTATCGCAGGCACGTGATTGCCTGGTTGTTTCTTGCATCAACTAGGCATGTGGGGTATCATTTTGTACTAATTTTCGGACGCTGACTTCATTGAGATGGGTCCCGGATTGATTAGCGCCCGTCGGAAGAGGTTATTGGATCAAAATGGCTACCTAACCAACTATTTTGAACGTGGGGTTTTGAGATTTCTGGTACCTGGGCAGTGTGGGGTATCATTTTCCACTAAACTTTGGACGCTGAATCCAATAAAACGGGTCCCGGGACGATTAGCGCCCGTCGGAAGAGGTTATGGGTCAAAATGGGTCTAAGAGAATCTAAGAAGTATTATACCTTCCGAGTGGTATCTGTCATTCAGGAGGGATTCATCAGTGATGTCTAATTTATGCTCCCATATATTATTCGAGTTGTCCGGCATATTTTGTTTATTTGTTTTGTATTTTGGGTTGAAATAAACACGCTTTTTAGCTTCAGCTCTAAATTCCAGATGGTTCAGCTCGCCACTGTAGCGCCCGAGACAGTGCTACCAACATGTCAAAGTAGCAGAAGGTAGAAGAATGTAGTGAGCGGAAGACTTTATATAAGAAATATTAACCCAGAAAAAAAGGGAAGTGAAGGCCAAAGTTCAGGGGAAGAAACGAAATGAATCACCCCGGTAGCAGCTTGTTAAGATAAAGTGTTCGTTATATCAGAGAGGTGCTCATCATGTTAATGAAATCCGAACCTCAACAATTACTCACAATAGAAACCGAAAAGCGGGTCGTTGAGCCTACAAAAGCGCCCGCATCGTACAACGACCGTCATTGAATCATTTTCTAATGGTTGTGAGTCACAACAACATTTTCCACGTCATTTTACTTGAAAACTTGTTCAAAAAATGCTCAAGAAATACTCAATTTGTTGGCCGTTTGTTTCTCTGGAAGACTCCCGGTGACTCATGTGCCACCCCTATGACTCCCAGGGAGAAAACTGAATCATCTCACGGTCAATGAACCTTTCAGAATGGGTTTCCTCCCTCGTGTCGACGGCAAAACGATAGAACCTGCTACGAAGGGGAGTCGTGAGGTTGAGGTATTCCCCAAAAGTTGTTTGACTCGTCGAATTTTCAATAATCCAATCAAACGTCCAATTAGGAATATTCAACCTGAAGACCAACTCACCTCATTGGTTATAAAAATTGCTCAAAAATATTTAGAAACCACTCAAATCGAAGAATTTTCAGGAATATTTCACCAGCACATTCCTATAATTAGCCTCAAACCCCTAACAATCCTTCAACATTCGTGCTTACGACCACGAAATTTGATGTATGTTACAGAATGTAACACAAAGCTCCATGGCAACCACCCAAATTGATGAAAACACGATGATGAATACCTTAACCATGAATGAGATGCAAGAAAATGTTCAAGAGTGTATTCCAAAATTCTTCATCATCAATTAATTTGAAGAATGTCAAATATAGCTCGGGACAAAGGTGCATTTCAGAATTCTCACAATATCACGAAATTTGTAAAATATTCAGGACTAATTAAAGAAATCTTCAGTAAATACAATACCTATCTCAGAACTTGAGGAAAGCCTTGTGAATTCAATTTTATTAAAAAATAGCCCGGGAATGCACTTCGGAAATTTGACAATTTTTCAATAACTCAAAATTTATTCGAAGACAATCATTCTTCAACATTCATGTTTAGGACAGAAGTGAATTATCAAAATACCACAAAATGTGTAAAATATTCAGGAATAGTTAAACAAATGCATAATAACGCACTCAATAATGAATTCTTCAGTAAACATAAGACGTTCAGGAACGTATCTCATAACTTGAGGAAGGCTTTATGAATAAATTGTATTAAAGAATATCTCGGTAATGCAGTTAGGGAATTTTGTTATTTGACGATTTTTCAATAACTCAAAATTTATTCAATTTGAAAATATTTTTCAGGAACTCGTTCAGGAGAAGAATATTTGATTTTAGCAATTTGCAGGGATATTTGTTCAGGAATAGTTATTTTCGGAGCTAAGAAAGTGGGCGGCACATGAAAATGTGTAGGGTTTGTGGGAATGTTCCCACTCTAATCAATCATGTGTGATAAGAAGATGCTCACCAATGAAGGAGAACGCCTCTTCGAAGTACTGCTTAATGTTCTGCTGCGTCGAGTCAGAGGCGGGTAACTGGCGGTAGCTGATGCCCCGCGGTCCGGCGGGAACGGCGGTGGGGGTGAGGGTGACGTTCAGCACATGTGTGATCCCGAGGGCGGTGAGCATCTCGGAGTCGCGGGCGTCCCGAGCGTTGCCCACGAAAAGGAACGGCAGCACCCTCGAGGGCGGATGGGTTTCAATGTCCGGGTCCGCCGGATTAGGCGTCGACGGGGTGCCGGGGCTGTGGAGCGCCAGGGGGACGGAGTCTTCGCAGTGCTCCCGGTGTCTCCGGCTGAACTCCTTCAGTCCACCTTAAACAAAAACCGATACATTCTCAATAAGGAGCACACAAACACAAGAACCTGGCACCAGCAGTGCTCTACAACCATAACACAAAATTGTGTGACCATTGTTATGGCACTGATACCCACCAAGGACTACTGAAATGACGCACAAACAATCTCATACGGCAGCAAAAATTGAGCCTAAAATTGATTCTGTTTAACAATGGTTTTCGTCTTTAAACAATCGCTTAATTTATTTATTTTTCACAATGAATGATCTCGTTTCCGAAAAATACACTAGAAAAAAATTAATTCTTCGGTTAAAAATCCCAATCAAATTTCTGAGTTCGCTGGAAAATTTGAGCAACAAGAATAAAATCCTACGAGAGACAATTTTGCAAAATATATTGTATCTCGTACGATACAAAAACTCAGTATCAAGAGTATTGTTTAGATATAAATATCGATATAAACTGTTTCCGTTTAACACACAAATTGGTGAAATTAGATGAAGGCGGAGGCGCTCCGCTCCTGAGGGGCAAACATGTGTCAATTATGGGGACGAGGCCAGCTCCGCCCCCGTCCCCATAATTGACACATGTTTGCCCCTCAGGAGCGGAGCGCCACTTTGTGCAGAAAGTGCTGCGTGTGCTCCGGTGGGGATCCCAAGTGCGTAATAATCGATTTAAATTCGCGATAATTGAATCGACGTCAAAATGTGTTTTTCGAAAAATCAATTTTCGAAATTTTTGGCGATTAAGGCGTGTTGGGTATCATTTTTGGATAAATTTTGGACGCTGAATCCAATGAGACGGGTCCCGGGACGATTGGCGCCCACCCGAAGAGGTTATGGGTCAAAATGGGTACCTATTTACCCATTTCGAATGAGTGTTTTCGAGATTTCTGCTACCTAGGCGTGTGGGGTATCATTTTCCACTAAATTGTAGGACGCTGAATCGATTGAAATGAGCCTCCATGCTCCTGGTCCAAGGAATAACCAACCTCTGTGATTTCAATTTTGTACCAGTCTCACAATTAGGTCGATCGTAAAACCCAAAATACCACGCCACTCGTGTATTTGGTCGTCGAACGAGCCAGATGCTGCGTTTCTGTTTATGCGCTTCGCAAACATCTCGGATTTTAAATCCCTTTTCGAGGCCAAAGTTAAACGCCCTCTGAAACGACCTGGCATGACTCACCCCTACCGGTGCTGCGCTATTTCCTACCGTCGAAACGACTTTCGACTTTGCCGCTTCTGAAACCCCCCGTTCGAGGGGGCGGTAAAAATAAACAGACGATATTAGATGGAGGACAGATGCGCTAGACACTTTGCCGTCTGTCGGTTTGATAGTGAGCCAAAACTACTCTCGTTTTAGGGCGAGTGAAGATGAGTTGATGTTCTTATAAGGACGTGTCTCAGACCCAAACAAACGCTGGTCCGTTATGAGAGGATTTCCAGATTTTGACAATGAGGAAACGTGGGAAATTTTCTTCTTTTTTTGACTACGACCTAGATCTGCTCCTAATAGTGACAAGGTATCAAGCTTCTACTGATAAATTTTGTTGCATCCATAACTCACTGACATGATCAAACACAAGCCAAGGAACCAGAAACCTCGAAAACACATTTGAAATGGGTAGATAGGTACCCATTTTGACCTATAACCTCATCCAGAGGGCTTCAATCGTTCCCGGACCCATTCCAGTCGATTCGGGGTCCAACATTTAGTGGAAAATGATACCCCGCACGCCTAGATCGCCAAAAATCTCAAAATGCCTTTTTTCGAAAAACACATTTCGACCCCTACCCCGCCCAAATTTGGTCCAATCGGGCTGAAAAGTTTCGAGGACCAACTAGAGCTGAAAACGGACCCCTGACCCAAATTTCAGATTTTCAGAAAATTTTCTACTACCAAAGTCGGCGTGTATGGCGGACATTTGACTTTTTTGATCTAGACACTTTGCAATGTCCTTTGCAATGAAAAAATCTTTGAGTCTAATCGGAGAGATTGACTGTTAGCATGAAAATATAGAATATATCAAATATCCAAGTAATTCACGATCTTTTTTCAACTTTTATGTTCATGTATCAACGACCAAAGCAAAACACAGTCTTGGATATGGTAAAATATGAAGTTTTCAACCAGTTTGCATACCAAACACTTTGCATACCATTTACAATGCCCTGATTCCAAGAGATTCCCGTAAATAGAACATTTCCTGGTGCTTTTAATAGTCGGAAGACTTTGCTTATGTCGTTTTCATCACGTCTACACGCATTTACGAGTCTTGGCTGACGTGATTCTCTCTCCCAGAGGGCGCTGTCCTCAGGCCAACTTGGGCCAGAGATTCGAGCGATGATTCACTCATGGCAAAACAAAAGCGGCACCGGAGCTCTTTTTTTCATTTCTGGGTTTGGAACCGACTGCCAAGTTGAGCTTTTTGAAGGCACTAAGTTGTAACTGAAGCATAATCTGACTGTAACTGTCTCTTATGCTAAATAGTCCAAGTGGCGAAGACAGTGACGTTTGTCGAAGAACGTTTTTCCTGCCGATTTTGCAGCTTGAGCGTATTCAAGATGTACGTCGATGACTCATAAACAGGTAGGTGGCAGCAATGGCCACTAATGGACAAGACGGACATTGACTAGATTGCTCCCATATTCATAAAATTCCTCAATTCAAAATAAATCTCAGTAATCCTCATTATGAATACAAATAATGCATATATCCCATTCACATTCTTTCAATTAGTAAAATGCTCAAAAATGTCTTCTATTGCAAAATTTTCAAAAATTTCCTCCTTTTTATAAATTTAATACAAATTATAATTTTATTGACAAAACTATACTACTTGAAATTCCTCATACTCTACAAATCACGGAATTTGTTTTGAAAAGTACAAATAATATGTAAAGAAACCACAAAAGTGAAATCCTTTCTTTACAGGGCATTTATTTTTATTCAGGTTAAGCACACTAATGAGCTCAGATGTGACCAATCAAAGGACCATGCCAGGCTAATGAGTGACTACAGAGAGGCATTCCATCCTCATTGTAAAATAGAGATTCAGGATGAAGAGCTTAGCGCGAAGAAACAGCAGCAAATCAAAATTTGTTCTTTCAATGACCAATTGGAGCCTAAAAGCAGAAATTTTGGCTCATTGGTAGCCGTCAATAGCCAGTAGGGCGTTGTATTTGGAGCCTGGTGGGACGGTGGAGAGAGAAGGGTGTACTTATATTGTTTTTGTAGACATGTTGGCTCTTTGTAGTCAGGAAAACCCTGGTGGGGCAGGGGAGGGCGTTGTATTTGGAGCAGTTTAGCCAACATTTTGGCTCTTTGGTAGCCATTAATAAGCTGGTGGGACAGTCGGGAGTTGTACTTGTAATCTTATACCAGACATTTGGACTCATTGGTAGCCGTGTTGACACTGGTGGGACAGTGTACATGGAGCGATGTCGTCTCCTAGCCAGGGAAACTCTCATGGGGCAGAAGAGGTGGATGGGAGTTGTACATGGAGGCCTCATATGAGGCAAGTGGCTCTTTGGTGGCCATCAAGACTCTGGTAGGATGGAGGGGCGTTCTACTCTGAGCCACTTAGCAGACATGTAGGCATTTGGGTAGCACCAAGACTATGGTGGGAAGGCAGAGTGTACTACTTGTAGCGACATAGCAGAAATGTCGGCTCCTTGTAGTCGGGAAAACTCTCTGGGGCAAAAGGGGGAGTCGTACATGCAGGCCTCATATGAAACAAGTGGCTCATTGGTAGCCACCAAGACTATGGTGGGACGGCAGAGCGTTCTACTTGTAGCCACATAGCAGAAATGTCGGCTCCTTGTAGTTGGAAAAACTCTCTGGGGACAGAAGGCGGCGTTGTACATGCAGGGCTTATATGAGGGAAATGGCTCTTTGGTGGCCATCAAGACTCTGCTAGGTCGCTGGTGGTTTTGTACTTAGCGCCGCCTACTGACATGTTGGCTCTTTGGTTGCCACCAAGACCCTGGTGGGACGGTGGGGCATTGTATTTGAGGTCTATCACCCACCACCTCGATCTCCTGGGTTAATGGTGAAGGTCTGGCCTGGGTAGTGTATTTCAGCATAATCCGTATTCGTAATAACGAAACGCTCGTTAATATTAGAACGAACTCGGGGAAATTCCCATTCAATATTTCATCAAAATCTAACGGTGTTAGAGGTTTACGCGGTCGCGAGCAAGGTCGAACATCACCTCCAGTTTTCTCACCCCCCAAAATAGGCTAATTAGATAATTAAGAGAAACTACAAGTATAGAACAAAAATTTGACGTTGATTGAAGCTAGTTGATATAATTAAATTTACCGGAAAAATCTAATTTTATTATTACTCAGTGAAATTCTGCAAATCGCTCTTATCTCACTGAAAATTGAGTTGATTGTTTGTGTATTAGGTACTCAACAAACGTTTTTCTACATTCGTCGCACAAACTTTTTCACCGGACTTCACAAGTTGACTTGTTTGATGGGGAAAAAGGAGACACGCACGAATGAACGCAGTGTAGATGTAGCAGGGGTTGGCAGCAGCTGCTTACGAATGCTCAAGGCCGGCGCTTAAATGCGCAATATCGTCCAAATAGTTGTATAAAACTATTTAAAATTTACATTAGTTCAAAAGTGGATGATTTATAAGAGTTTGGACGCATGAACATCAACATGGGTTATGCTGTAATGTTTATCTATGATTTATTGTACTTTATGGTTGCAGTTTAGGCTCAGTAATGCAGTTAAGTTCAAAAGAGAGCACAATGAGCCGCAAGTTACCTGTTCTACTCCAAGTGGGCAGAGGGAGGTTGAGGACCAAACAAGGAGATTCCTTCTTCATGGCAGGTAAATGTGCTGTTGGCTTTGTCAAGATGCACAACACTGGCACAGCGGTTTAGACAGAAAATCTGCAGCAAGTCTCAAATGACTAGAAACTGTTGTGTTGACTAGTCAACGCGGTGGTTTGATTTGGCGGCTCACGTAGTCATTAGAGAACAACTGAACAACAAAAACGACGCGACTTGGCGTAGTTTTCTTTTAGGCGGAGACAATACGCTCAACACGACGGTTGAAAACGAACTGACTCAACAGCGTGAGCTCTGAATACGGGGCTCCGGTGGTGCGGCGGGTCGAAGGGGTGGCGCGGCGGAGAGTAGAGGGGAAACGTGAGTCACCGCCGAAGGTCCTTGGGTTGAAACCCCGCTCGTTCCCTCCGCACGGGGTCACCGCAGAGCTACTACGCACATGGCGAGCCAAGATCGTTGTAATTTCAATCTCCGACGTCCGCGCCGTGTACCTACGGCAGTGACGTCACGCTAGGTACGAACCCGCATCTCCGCCGGGAAATCGACTTGTCTTCTAATCGGCGGAGGAATCCACCCGCTCTTCTGGAGACTCCGTAGGAACAACGGAGGAACACAACGGTTTCCACAGAGAAGAGATTGCTAGTGTTCATGTTAATACAAAATACGAATAAAATACAAATACAACACTAATAAACCCGAAAATCGGTTCAGATAAATACGTATAAATAATTTTATTTACTTAAATTCTCTGTAATTTTAAGATTTAATTAAATGCATTGAAAAAAATCTGCAAATTCTTACACACGGGTTGGTTATTCCTCGAATGGGGGAACAGTGGGTGTGGCGGGTCCCAGACCCATTCCAATCGATTCAGGGTCCAAAATTTAGTGGAATATGATACCCCACACGAATAGGCACCTGAAATCCTGACATACAAAATGGGTGGATACATACCCATTTTGACCCATAACTTCTTCCGGTGAGTGCCAATCGTTTCGGGAACCATTTGATTCTATTCAGCGTCCGAAATTAGGCGGAAAATGATTCCCCACACGCCTAGATCGCCAAAAATCTCAAAAATCCATTTTTCGAAAAACACATAATTACCCCTATCACACCCAAATTTGGTCCGATCAGGCTGATAAGCTTCGAGGACCAACCAGAGCCGGGAACAGACCCCTGATTCAAATTCCAGATTTTTAGAAAAATTTCTACATACTGCTTATTTTGATCTAGACACCTTGAAACGCCCAGAAAACCAATTCGGCCCGAATCGGAGAGATTTACTTTCTGCAAGTAAATATAGGTTGATTATTTTTTAAGGAATGCTCCAAATGATTCCACAATTGTTCACTATCCTACGTGGAAAAACGTCTCGTTTCAACTCAAAATTATCTCCCCGGATGCCACGTTATCCAGAATCGGAAATTGGCCACCGTGGAGAAAAGCAAAAAAAAAAAAATGCGGAAGAGGAGAGAAAAAGGAAGTACGATAAGACGGGCGACAGTCGGTCTGAAGTGACGTCCTGTCAAGCTTAAGTGACATTTTCGGACACAATTTCTACTCACTTCGTATCTCCTGCCTACCACAACTGGAGTTCTTCCTGTACGTTCTCAAAAGCCTACAAAGGGCGATCAAAAGTTATTATTGGACACGACGCAAATCCGCTCCCTCGACGTACAAAAATAACCCGATGACTCCCGCATGTGACTTTTCTTAGCTTTTTTTGTGCGGCTTCGGGTATTCTCGCTCAGAATCGATCTTGAAGCAGACCAGTGCGTAGGAACGTAGACATACGGTTTCATAAGATTTTTACGATCCTCCAACCTCAACCTTCATTACCTTCATCCTCAAACAATCTTCATTTTGGCCCGTGAAGGCAAAATGAGCAATTTTCCCTTCTTCTTCAAATAATGCAGTAATAGCCGCCGTTCATCCCCATCAGCACAGAAAATTAAGGAAGAAACGCTGCAAATTCTCTCATAGGGGTTGGTTATTCCTCGGACCTGGTGCATGGAGACTTATTTCAATCGATTCAGCCTCCATAACCTCTTCCGGTGAGCGTCAATCGTTCCGGGACCAGTTTTATTAGATTCAGCGTCCAAAATTTAGTGGAAAATGATACCCCACATGCCTAGGTACCAGAAATCTGAAAAACCCCACTTGCAAAATGGGTAGACTCATTTAGGACCCAATAACCTCTTCTGGTGGTCTCTACAGGTCCGATGCAGGCAGGGAAGTGGCTGAAGGGAGCCTTTATCCTTCTATTCTAAACAGGCACGCTCCAGGGTTTAACAGTCCCCTCCTGAAAGGGCATGTCCCTTTCTAACCTCATCGAAACGGAATTGCTGCTGCAGCGCTGCTGGAAGATTCTGTGTCGTCAAAAACATCCCAAAACACATTACTCGCTCTTCTTCTTCTCCTTTTACAACAACCACATACTCCTCAAATACTTTGTCCGCCACAAAACAAAACCTCCACAACAACCTAACCTGTGCACCTGAAAGCTCTCGCAAACCATTTTTTTCCTGCTGCAAGCACTTTTACCTATTAGAGCATCATCCAACATCGGTATCTGGTGTCATCAGCTCTGGATCCCACATTGTTGAAGGGTGAATCCAATAGGACGGGTCTCAGAAAGATTGGCACCTACAAGAAGAGGTTATGGGTCAAAATTTGTATCTACCGTGAAAGGGCATGCCCCTTTTTAACCTCATCGAAACGAGATTGCTGCTGCAGCGCTGCTGGAAGTTTCTGTGTCGCCAAAAACATCCAAAAACATCTTCACCGTCTTGTCATCACATTACTCGCTCTTCTTCTTCTCCTTTTACAACAACTACATACTCCTGAAAACCAAATACTTGTCCGCCACAAAACGAAACCTCCACAACAACTTAACCTGTGCGCCTGGAAGCTCTCGCAAACCATTTTTTTCCTGCTGCAAGCACTGTTACCTATTAGAGCATCATCCAACATCGGCTCTTGGTGTCATCAGCTCTGGATCCCACATTGTTGAGGGGTGAATCCAATAGGACGGGTCTCAGAAAGATTGGCACCTACGAGAAGAGGTTATGGGTCAAAATTTGTATCTCTCATTTTGAAAAAGTGGGTTTCTGGTACCTAGGCGTGTGGGGTATCATTTTCCACTAAATTTTGGACGCTGAATCCAATGAGACGGGTCCCGGGACGATTGACGGCCACCGGAAGAGGTTATGGGTCAAAATGGGTGCCTATCTACCCATTTCAGATGTTTTCGAGATTTCTGGTATCTAGGCGTGTGGGGTATCATTTTCCATTAAATTCTGGAAGCTGAATCGAATGGAATGCGTCTGGGACACTCCACACTTACTGTTTTCCAACATTTTCATCATGCTTGGAGTGTGGTGTTAACGTCCCACTCTGCACATGTCTGCCTCAATTTTCCCAACGACTTTCAATGACCAAAACGCATTTGCTTCCTTGGTGGCTTCGAATGGCACTCTTCATGTTTTCACGATGCCACGGTTGGCGCTGTTTGGATAATTTGTTCATTTACTCTGTTTAGGGAGTGACAAAGGGCAGAATATTCCAACAAACTCTGGTTTTTCATTAAGGGAATGCCGCGTTGGAGAGAAACATGGGGCTTTGAAGTCCCTCGTCCTCTCATCCGGATCAAACACGTCATTTGAGATAGCCTGATCCATACCCCCGCGCTTTTCTGCGCACACCACACTATAGAACAGCACTGACTCATGCACGGGCCCCCCCTCGTTATAAATGATAAAAAGGAGCGTTCGTCATCGGCTAAACTTTGAAATCTATTACAACGAGCCTCAAAGAAGGGAAACGCAATCTCGTATTAGTCACTAAGCGCAAATTATATCACGCGGTCTCTCAAGCCGTTTCCCACAGGGTGCCCGGCCCTCATCCACGGGTGTCATGGAGTCATCTGCTCGAGTCGGAGTGAATCAAGGGCTTCACCCTCGCCCTTCGTCCATCTGTTATGAGTATGATAGTATGAGCTCCATTTAGCACCGTATAATAGCAGCTGTCGGAGTGATTCACGCTGTGCTGCTGCACAACAACGTGGGTTCGTTGGTGGGCCGAAGGAAATGCGCTGCTGGGGGCGAAGGATGGATCGTCATACTACCAATATAATGATACACCTCAAGGCTGCTATTCCTCAGAGAAAAATAATTTCAGATCAGCGAGACAAGCTAGTCATTTTTGGAAAGCAACCAACGGCGTTAAGAACGAAAAATGTTAATGAAATCACTTTATTTTCTCCAAAATTGAGCACAAACGCTCGCAATTAAGAGACAAAACGGCAGGTGATGACAAAATGGGAGTTTTGGGTGGTTATTCCTCGAATAATTAACCTATATTTACGTGCAGAAAGTCATCAGTTGCAGTTTCTTTCCAATTAGGGGCGGTTTTCTAGGCGTTTTAAGGTGTCTAGATCAAAATAAGAAAATGTCCGTCCGCTGAATTTAGTAGTAGATAATTTTCTAAAAATCTGAAATTTTGGGCAAGGACCCGTTTTTGGGTTTAGTTGGTCTTCTAAACTGTTCAGGCCAATCGGACGAAATTTGGGGGGTGGGAGGGTCAAAATGTGAATTTCGAAAAATGGATTTTTGAGATTTTCGGTGATCTAGGCGTGTGGGGTATCATTTTCAACTAATTTTTGGACGCTGAATTGATTTTAATGAGTCTCAATTAGGGATGACCGATACCAATCGATATCGATATGGTATCGATACTTTTCTTCCGATACCAATCATTTTGGTATCGATACTTTGCTTTTGATACCGATACTGGTATCGGAAAAAATATTCGGGATCGAAAAAGTATCGAACAACCTCAAATTTTTGTTAAAAATTACCAATTATTAATTATTAAGAATCAAGAAGGCCCTCTCCTAAAGGTTGCTACACTTGTTTTGGCCAGAACTTCGAGTATATACCATAGACTCGAGGGTATATACTGTTGCAAGCTGGCACCTGCGCCTGTCAAATGGGCTGCCAGCGTCGCAGGATCAATGACCTGTGGAGGGCTAAGGGAGTCATTTCGAGGAATTGTGCATCATATCGAATTGGCTGGAACCTTCCTGTTCACTTGAGACAACATGTCGAGTTCCCAGAACCAGGGAAGGTTCGAGAACGTTCTCGGCCAGGCAGCAGGTATAAAACGGACCCAGGAATGTTCAGGTTGGAGTCCGGATATGTATTGTGTAAGTGCGCGAATGTGAACAGTGTAGTCAAATGAACGAACTGTAATAAATTATTTACTAAAAATATAAATCCTTACAATACCATAGACTAAGGTATATACTCGAAAGGCCAGAAACGTCTGAGAGAGATCCCTCTTCCCTGCTTTGGCAAGGGGTAGTCTTGTGAAGAAGAAGAATGCCTTGCTATCACCAGTAATAAGACAGTGTTAAATGTGTTATTTTGTTCCATGGTCACTTTGTTGTTAGTTGTGTGTTCATTGATAAGGTGATTTACGTGTGTGACGCGGTGATTATATAAGGTTCTGATTTAGTGGGAGGAAAATAGCGAAATTGCGTGAAAAGCATCAGTAGAACACATTCTGTGTTTCAATAATTTCGTCTGAAGTATGTAAATAGTGGTAACCGGGCCACGGTAACCGGGTAACCTGGCGAGACGCGGAGTGCCGAGTTTTGATTCAATACCGATATTGGTTGGTATCGATACTTTTGATCCGATACTTACTCGGTATCGATATCATTCTTTTAATACCGATACTAGTACACATATCGATCCTCCCCCAGTATCGATCATCCCTAGTCTCAATGCTCCTGGCCCGAGGAATAACTAACCTCTGTGAATGAATTTGGGGCTTTTTTCGCCCAATTTTCGTCAAAATTTTTTTTTTTTTGTTAAACCTGGTGGCACAGTTTTTAGGTCAACGCCTTTCTTTAGGGTGATTGATCAAACCCTTCCGCCGTATTTGGAAGTTGATAATTTTTTAAAAATCTGAACTTTTGGTGAGGGACCTCCTCCCGGCTTTTGTTGGTCGTTGAAACTTTTCAACCCGATCGAACCAAATTTGAAGGGGGATGAAGGATATCGCTAAAAATGTGTTTTTTGAAACTCGATTTTGAATAATTTTTGGAAACTAGGCATGGAGGGTATCATTTTCGACTAAATTTTGGATGCTGAATCCGATGAGATGTGTCCTGGAACGATTGGTTCCCCCAGGAAGAGGTTATGAGTCAAAATGGGTACCCACCTACCCATTTTGAAAGTGGATTTTCGAGATTTCTGGTACCATGGCGTGTGGGGTATCATTTTCCACTAAATTTCGGACGTTAAATCCAATGAGATGGTTCCCAGACCGATTGGTGGGTCAAAAAGAGTACCTACCTACCAACCTATCACGAAAGTATTTACCATTCTTGGGTACCAAGACATGTAGGATATCATTTTCCGTTATACAATGAACGCTTATTCGATTTCCACGATGAAAAACCAACATTAAAATTTCTGCAGGCTTCATTTGAACAATTATTTAGATTTTTAAAAGTTATATTTCAATTCATATAAACCAGGTGATTACTGGGCCAAAATCTCGCAAACCACCAAAATTAATTAAAAAATGTATGGCAATGATGTTCTACTGCTAAGTACCTATAGATTTTTGCTTATTTTTTTCAAGTTCCATTTTATTTTATATTTTCGCCTCATTAACGTTTGGTTTCGAATTAACTCCCTCGATTAAATTGTGCAAATTTTGACGGAGAACCGGCTGTTTTAATGGAAGGTTTTCATCGATTTCTACACCATTGCACGTATTTTGGTGACCTTAGAGACCTTCGTACATGATCAAAGGCTTTATACGATCAAGAAATAATACCTAGAGGAATAATTTGGAGTAGTTTCAATATAATTTGCAAATAGTGCTCATAAAAGCTGATTCATTAACAAAAAGTGTAATTTTCCAGGATTTCGTTCAGTGTACTTTTCCACTTGTTCAGATTTGTCGAGTGTTTGCTCTAGTTTTTACTTTGGAGGCAGACAACGGCGCTAAAGAATGTCTCCCGTCACGTTTTCATTCTCAAAACACTTTCGACTTCGACGGTATATCGATGACTAAACGAAAGGACAGTCCAACTCATTAGCCAGTCGACGCGCACCAGGTGTTATTAGTCAACGTTTAAGAATCGTCTTTGTTCCTTTGGCATTCCTGAGCTTTGGCAGAGCTTCGAGCTCGAGTCTTCTACTATTTGACAGATGCAGTCGTGACAGATGGACCACTTCGTCGTGTATAATGCGATGTTTGTTGTAAGCCCACGCTCGAGCTGAGAGAATCGTTCTTCGTTCAATTATCTTAACCTGCGGTAGTAACATGGAAACTTGATAATAACTATTCAACTATACCTAATGGGAGCAATCCAAACGTAATCCGTCCTGTGAGCTGAGAAATACGCGTATTTTGGCCAAAAAATTAGCTTTTTCTTCTCATTTCTCCTTGATGTAAAAGAAAAATACTGAGACACCAACACCACGTGAATTAACGATAATAAAAACGCGATAATGTGGATTACTCGGAGACAACCTTACTTTTGTTTAAGTTTGGCGTTATTCCGGGTTTGGGCAAATAGAAACGCTGCAAATTCTTTCACAAGGGTGGTTATTCCTCGGACTAAGCGAATGGAGACTCATTTTAATCGATTTAGTTACCATAACCGCTTCCAGAGGGCGCCAATCGCTCCGGGACTCGTCTCATTGAATTCAGCGTCCAAAATTTAGTGGAAAATGATACCCCACACGCCTAGGTACAAGAAATCTCGAAAACGCGTTCAAAATGGGTTGATAGGTACCCATTTTGACCCATAACCTCATCCAGAGGACGTCAATCGTTCCCGGACTCGTCCTATTGGATTCAGCGTCCAAAATATAGTTAAAAATGATACCCCACACGCCTAGGTACCAAAAATATCGAAAACACGCGTTCGAAATGGGTAAATAAGTACCCATTTTGACCCATAACCTCATCCAGAGGGCGCCAATCGTTCCCAGACCCATTTCATTCATGCCGTACGCCGTCCACGCCGATTTTGGTAGTAGACAATTTTCTAAAAATCTGAAATTTGGGTCAGGGATCTGTTCCTGGCCTAGGACGGTCCTCCAAACTTTTCAGCCCGATCGGACCAAATTTGGGCGGGGTAGGGGTCAAAATATGTTTTTTGAAAAATGGATTTTCAAGATTTTGGGCGATCTAGGCGAGTGGGGTATCATTTTCCACTAAATTTTGGACGCTGAATCCAATGAAATGGGTCCCAGAACGATCGGCACCCACTGGAAGAAGTTATGGGTCAAATTGGGTATACCTATATTACCCATTTTGAATATGTGTTTTTGAGATTTCTGGAACCTAGGCGTGTGGGGTATCATTTTCCACTAAATTTTAGACCCTGATTCGAATGGAATGGGTTCGGGACCCGCCACACCCACTATTTCCCCCATTTTTTCCCTGTTAAATAATTGATTTTCCATGATCCGAGGAATAACCAACCCTTATAGAATGAATTTGCAGCGTTTTTTTATCTAGACACTTTCAAACTCCCAGAAAATAAATATGGACTGAATCGGAGCGATTGACTTTTTGCAAGAAAACAGGTTGATTATTCAAGGAATAAAACCAAACAAAATGACGTCCTCAAATGCAGGATAAAGAATATTATAATGTGTGTCATGACGTTTTTCAAAATTCCTCGTAAGAAAATGCAAATTCATATCCACCCTAAGCTACCCTGTGTACACGACCAAGACTTTTCGATCGTTGGAAAAATTCCTTAAAAAAGACAACGACCACCTTTTGGACCCTGATGAGGTTGGGACAGATGACGGTTGGGACCGGCAAATGACGTCACCGGGCACAGACTGTGAATCAACGACACTCGTGCAGCAGGCCTGAGCAGGTGATCCCCTCCAGGACAATGATCCTCCCCACTGACTCATTTCCCTCATGAACATGACTGCGTATGGTGAGCGCCTGTTTCAACCCTATTATTCTTTTTTCCTGTTTTGTTGCGCCCTACGGTCCCTCGGGGAAGTTCATTCGGCGAAAGGGGTCGCTTCAGATAATATCGCGGATGATTCAACAATCCGGTTTTGTGGGGGTGTTAAGTGAATCTGACGGAGCGTTGAATGAGCTAATTGCATCTTCCGTCTGTAACATCTCATACAATTACAATCACATCATTTCTGCTGATGTCCAATCGTGCCCTCTGAGAAACAGTAGATTTTAGTCAGCAACACGATAGCGAATAGCTATGCTCCAGAGTAGTTGGACAAAACTTCTAATGCACGTTATCAAATTTTGGTATCAAGTTAATCACTATTTAGATTCGACATTCATTTTCTCGGTTAGGCGAAGAGTTCACTAATTTCCTGTCATGTGAGGGCTACTGGCTTCTCACAAATCATTCAAAAACGCTGCAAATTCTTTTGCAGGGGTTGGTTAATCCTCGGACCAGGCGCATGGAGACTCATTTCTTCAACATGGAGAAAATGTGGGAAACAGTGTGTTTGGCGGGTCCCGGACCTATTCCAATCGAATCAGGGTCCAAAATTTTCTCGAAAATGATACCCCACACACCTGGGATCTTCTACCCTCTGCTCCTTTGACATGTTGGTAGCACTGTCTCGGGCGCTACAGTGGCGAGCTGAAGCTGAAAAGCGTGTTAATTTCAACCCAAAATACAAAATAAATAAACAAATTATTCCGGACGACTCGAATAACATACGGTAGCATAAATTAGACATCACTGATGAATCCCTCCTGAATGACAGATACCACTCGGAAGGTATAATATTTCTTAGATTCTCCTAGACCCATTTTGACCCATAACCTCTTCAGACGGCGCTAATCGTCCCGGGACCCGTCTTATTGGATTCAGCATCCAAAAATTAGTGGAAATGATACCCCACACACCTAGATCGCCAAAAATCTCGAAAATCCATTTTTCGAAAAAGACATTTTAAACCCTACCCCGCCCAATTTTGGTCCGATCGGGCTGAAATGTTTCAAAGACCAACTAGAGCCGGAAACGGATCGCTCACCAAAATTTCAGATTTTTAGAAAATTTTCTACTACCAAAATCGGCGTGGACGGCGGACGGACACTTGCTAATTATGATCTAAGCACCTTGAAATGCCCAGAATAAAATTTTGGGCTCAATCGGAGAGATTGACTTTTGGCATGGAATACAGGTTGATTATTCAAGGAATAACCAACCAAAAAAGCGGCACGATTCAAGACAGACTGCTCCAAGATACAAAATTGGTGTCCTAAAAAGATAAATCCTTCGGCCTGCGACGAAGGGGTTTAATTTTGCTGGGAGAACAAGGGTCTTACCAGGGTGGAAAGTGAAAGGATTAGGTTTATGCCAAAATAGAAGCGTGAATACGTGATGAATAATAATTCTATAAGCGCGTACGTGATGATCGAACAGTTCAACAGGGTTCTCCTTTCTACTCTTTTCCGTTCTGAGGGAGGTTTCACAACGTAGCGTCAGCTGTCCCATAGACCCACAAGTGAGTCTATTATTGCGCCACATTTCCATCGTTTACATAGTTAACATTGTAGTTTTCCGCTTGATGACTCCCCTCGTTCTTCTCAGAGCTCACCCTCGTCTCTTTCGGTTTCTGTCGAGGGTTTCAACGTTCGCACGGGCTGATTCACCTCAAGTCCCACCCGAGCTCTCCCTTTCCTGTGAGACCATCGCATGAGGTCATTCCACGACTGAGTTAACTCCTTCAAGGGGGGGGGGGGGGGGGTCCGATTCCAACTAAGTCATGACGAAGCTCCTGGACGGAAGACGAGGCTTCTAGGATTCCCCGGACAATGAAGCAGTCGTGTTCTGTAATTGTATAATTGGGTGTATCATTACATCCGCGAACGCTTACATTTTAGACTCATCTTTCGATATCACTATAGAACATCCTTCTATCACCACTGCGAAGTAGTGGAAGCTTTGTTTTTACTGTTTCAATAAATTGTAACTCTGCCCCCACAACAGTTCACATTTTATTCAGCTATAACTCCCACAACTTTAAACAATGCAATAAGGTCCAAATCAGCTCTTCAAGTATCATTCAGTGAGCAAGAATTACCAATCACAGATCAATAAGGAATCCTTGATTAGGCCTTCTCGTTACCAACGAGCTACCCTTCCTCTAACATACGCTGCGCTAGCGTCGCCTGTGGGTATTGCATGTGCATTGTGCTAAGAAGTGATGAGAAAGGGATGCAAAGTGCCTTAAAGAAGTATTGCGTCACACAAAATGGAGAAGAACCTATTTCACAAGATAAGTCATCAATGTTATCACATTCATTCAGGTAAATCCCAAGAATAGGGACCGTTGTCACTGATAAGTGCAAGTATCGATAGTGCGCTCGATATCCCTGTCCGCCATATTTGTTTTTATAAAAACGAGAGAAAATACTAAATTGAAATAAACTTAAAAATAAATAAATAAATAATAAAAATAAAAAATTAAATAAAATTATCGGAACAATGTTACGTAAGTAATAACAAAATGAAAGACATTCAAATTGTATCGATAGTATCGATAGTCACCGTATGCGCGATATCATTGCTATCAGTTGATTACGTGACAGCGGTCCCTATACTTGGGTTTAGCCTCACATTCTTTTGAGCGTGTGTGATGAGGTTAGAAACTGCTCTGCAAAGTTGCATTGTTTAATGCATAAAATATAAATTATAGCCAGAATGGGAATGAATCTCAATCAGAACTGTTGTAATATTATCCTCCATTTCTATTGTCTTAGGGTTGCTTTTAAGATGTTAATAAACTGTGGAGTTTTACATAGAAGATATTCAGAATGTAGGTCTCTGATATGAGCTCAAGAAAAGGCATTCACAAGCTGGTGAATTACACAAATAATTGAATAACTGAGAGGGACACGAGACGAGAAAGATACACTTTCCTGAAGTAGAGTGAACAGTAGTAACGTGTGATTTTATCGACAGGTCATCAATTTTACCACATATGTTAAATGAGCGTTCTTCCTCATCTGATGGCATTTTGGGAGAGTGAAATCAAAATCGTGTAAATCTAACTTGGGTATAGATTGGAAGGACAGTAGTCCAGGCTGTCAGGGCTAGGTCATTCTTCTCTGATTCAACACACCAAATACCACTATTTAACAGCAAATTGCAGCAATGACAGTGCTGACTCAACAGTCGGTAGCCTCTATGGGATCTTTGGACAGGAGACAACATTGAGCAGTTCTTGAAAAGCGTTCTGGCTCTTTTGAGAAGTACCCCCAACCATTTCTTGCACGTAGAGACTGAGTTCTCCGGACTTCCAGTGGCAACCTACGAGACGGCAATGAACTATTGGGGATAGATAGTAAAAATGCCCGACGAAAGATTGCCCAAAGTTTGCCTAACCGCCCTCACTGAGCTGCACACTCACCCCAGGAATGAAGCACGAATAAACTGGTACTCAAAACTGCTCGAGGTACTCGCTCAAACAGGGGTAGCAAGCTGCATGGAGCATGGTACAACGAGTACACCCGACAGGTGTGGATTTTACAGCCAGGCATGCCTACATGGGATCATACGCCAACATCCACATCGAAAGAGTCCAATCCCAGTTGAGGCTGGCCTCCAAAAAGTTTGTGACAATCTGCATCCGTGGGCACATCAACAAGCTCGACGCATCACAGCCATGCCAGATCTGCAATCGCCTAGAGAATGAAACCATGACACACTTCTTTGATTGTCGGAGCCGGATTTGTTCTACAACTAGGCTTAGAGTGATATGAATACGGAGAACCAACTACAGATAACTGTTGGGGGATGGCTGCAGATGTAGAACTGAGCTGAGAACAACTGCTCTCCTTTTTGCTCAGGGTTTTCTCAACTTGAGCTGGCAGTTCTCCCTACTTCAGTACATAATTTGTTACTTTTCATTTTGTCGGGAGAAAAACCCTGCACTATCAAAATTATTGTCCAGAAGGGAAGGTTCTGCGGCAGGATGGGTTGCCTCTCGGTCAAAACTGTAGGAGCCAGGACATGGACAGGCATTGATCCCCTCACCACTGCTTCAATGGCCACCTCTTCTGGATAGACCTGCAGCCAGCCGTTTTTCAGGCATTGGCTCTGCACTGTCTCCGGGCACTAGGCTCAACGGCAGGAGTGCTTTCTTTGGAAACTGGGATCAGATCCATTGTTTGAAGATGTAGGGGTTGGAGCCAGGTGCTGCTTGTTTCTCAAGGATTCCACTCTAGAATAGATCATAGTTTTCGCAGAAAAAAGCCTGCAGAAGAAGCCTAGGCCGCAGCTCTTCCACAGGCTGCACGCAGCGTTCCTGGTGGTGGGTAGACAAACTGACGGCTCAAAACACCGCTGTTAGTTCATTCTTTACGATGAACCGAATGTCTCCAGATTTCAACGAACGCAATACGGCTTCCATGCTATGACAGAGAATTGAGGCCAGTTGAAATCCAATTATGTATTGGCTCTGCGCAGGCGTGAACGTAAATCTGTTCACATTTCTTTGCTATTAATAACTTCCGCAATTTTATTCCAATTTCAAACAAACCTATGGAATAGTAGACCACGTGGAGAGTTACGCACGAATTTTCGGTCACTCCCTTCAAAACTCATGCAAATCATCAGACATTTTCCACGCAGAACACCACGTTGCATAAACAAGACTATCTTCGTTCCCAAGTACTCGAGTTACACACGAGTGTGTTCCAGAAAACGAGTGGAAATGTACAAGTAAATCACGGCAAATCAAACTGAAAATGACTCATGATCTGGTCAACACTGAAAACGTTTCCCTTTATTGGCCGGATCTTTCGACTGTGAACAAGATGATTAGATTTTCACCGAACACTTCAAACGTAATGTTGTTTGCCTTCGATTTTTGTATTGCTCTTTTTATCATAGTACAACAGCCTTATCGGATTTGGGTATCGATCTTGAACACACGTCATCCTCAAACAGATATAATACCTAATAGTCATTGAGAGAATGACAGTGGTGTTGATCGTGTTGCTGACGTCAGCAACTCTTCTAATTTAAGAGCAGCTTACAATATCTCCAATATTGTATTACGATGTATTTTTACGGGCTCTTTACATTCTATTGAGTCGCCCGCCATAAAATATACACAGATATTGAGTGGAGTCTGAGGCTAGTCAAAATTATGATGAATTTCCATGTTCCTTATCTCCGAAACTACTGAATGAATTTGCACATCTATTGTTGATAATAACCTCACCTTCGCATCGATAACGATATATCGATTTTCAGTTCGAAGTAAAAATGAAATCTGTTAAGGAATTTTGAAATGTACACATTAGATGGCCACAAAAGCGTCAGGAAGCAAAATTTTGAGAAAAAAACGAATGTCCGGTTTATCGTACATTAGTTAAGAAAAGATTTAGAAAAATAACGAAGAAATATCTCATATACTTCTAGAAAAATAACAACATCAACAGTCAACGAATTTTTCTGAAAAAGATCGATTTTTGGCGTTTAAATGAACTATTCAACATTGTGTCATTCATTGCTTGAATCGGGACATAGAATATGATATCTCTTCTAAGCGCTTTTTGTTTTAAATAAAATAAAATAAATAATAATCATTTTTATTTTCCCAGAACGTTTGATTGTAGACATAAGAGCGGTGATTTTGCAAAATTGCAGCTATTCTTGGTTTGATGTGGTCTTTAGAAGTCCATAGAAACTACTCTAGAGATTGTAAACCTCAAAACCATTATATCAATCAATTCATAATTTAATGTAGTTTTCAAAAATCCAATAGAAATAATTGGCAAAATTGGCATCTGACACCTGTTAAATCGAGACATTTAAAAAACATCCACTAGAGTCATTTTTACCCATTCTTTCTTGTGATGCTCAAAATTGCATGTGAATAGGGGTACTCTGTAGCTTTTGAACCAACATCACTTTTGCTTAAAATCAAAATAGCTAATTAAAAAAAAATTAAGAAAATTCTGTGACGTCAGCGTTAAGCGTTTTCTTTCCGCTCATATTGAGACAACCCAAGTGAGGTCCACCTTGATTTCTGAGTTGCCACTTTCGTTGGTTTCAAAAACACTCGCAGCTGCGCTTCAGTCTAGTGTTTCATCTGGAGTGACCTATCTTCCTTGCTTCCTGTTTAGGAAGGTTTGTTCACAACAATAACAACACCAAGGGGAGGAAACATTCAGTTTTCTACTAGTCCGCTAGAGTGCAGCACCCTGGAAGGACTGCTGTTGTTGCTCTTCACATTTTGTCTTAAACGTAGCCATTAATTCGCTTTTTTCACGCGGGTTGTGACGTCACTGTTCAGCGGGTAGCTTTTATTGACCAATTTCAGACTCATGCACACCTCATGCACCCCATGAATTGGAACGGTGAATACCGTTTTTAAATCCTGATGATACTGATGTACAAGAGTGACATTATGATCGACAGTTTCATCATTGATGGAGGAATCAGAGATGGTTAGTGACCACCTTATACTGTGCAACGATTGTGGTAGCCACAACCACAGACTTTTTGAATGTAAATGGACTTATATTTTACAATGTTACTGACTGCACTGATGTACCCAGAGAGCATTGTCATGGATTACTACAATTCTATGTAGGTTCTCCGTTATAATTTGGCTTCTCAGATGACAAGAGCTGGAGAACTATTGGGCCCAAAAAGTTTTTTTTGGAGTTGATTAATAATTCGGGGGTGAAAGAGAAGCCATTTCTCAAATGACTACAGTAAGTAAACCCACTTTTCTATTACGGATTTGCTGGCCCAAAAAAAGTGGACTACGTGGAGATGGAATTGAAAATGCGAAATAAGCAATATGAAAGGCGGATTGCCTATTTTAGAATGCGCAGTTGGAAATATAACTGCTAAGGAAATGCCAATCACCCGTGTAGGTAAGTATTGTATCCTGTAATATTACTCCCTCCTGTGAATTTATTATCTGCTATAGGTAAATAAAATATTACTCAATTTGGAAGAGTTGATGAGTACAAAATTCCAGCTTTGCTCTTTTAATTGATTACAATCCTAATGGATGATGTGGGAAATCGTGAGGTAGTTGAGCACTTCGATCGCCATGATTGTAATGCTCTTAAGTTTCGGTTCAGTTTTGAAAATTTCCGAGTAGCAACCGGGAACATATTTCTGTCATGAGCAATAGAGCAATTCACGGTCTCGTCTACCCCTTAAATGGCCGTTCCCGAAGGCGGGAAGTCCTGCCAACAAGTTGTCTGCCTCCGGATCCTTCGAAGGTGAGTCACACCTCGAAAAAATTCGGATATTAATAAAAGCGCTGAAGCGACGAGGGGTCACGAGCGAGGGTGAAAAATAGAGAACAGACTTTGACACCTGCTGCCGTTATAGTTGGCAAGCGATAAGCGGTACACGTCGACGATAATGGGACAGAAGAGAAATCACAAGCCAGAGAAGTGACCCGAGAGAATCAGAAATGGTGCGCAGTCGTTCGATTGTTTCGACTTTTAGTCGCTAAGTCAGAAACAATGGCTGACGAGAGCTGTCCAAGTTTGATTTGAACAACCTAAAACACAACTTTAGAGATGAATAAGGCTGATTTTGTCCATCGAATTTGTTGATAAATGCCAAGAACTTTCGATAATCCACACAGTGTACCATTTCGTGGTGATCTCAGGCCACGAGCGCACTCTAGAGCCAAACACAGGTGGATGGAGTGCATCCACAGCTTGATTTTTGTTGAGCTAGCAAAGATCCTTGTTGTCCTGCCTCAGAGCCAGACTGACGAGCTGATGCTTGGCACTGGTTGGACAGGGAGGTCATTAAAAATTGGCTTTCATTATGAGGCTGAGCACACATTGTGAACACGGTTGTTTTGGATCCATAAATCACGTCACCCATCAATGCTTTTACAAAAGCTCTGAATTTCAGAAAAGCCATTGGGAAACCATGTTACTTAATAACAAAAAACGCTGCAAATTCTTTCGCAGGGTTGGTTATTCCTTGGACCAGGCGCACGGAGACTCATTTCATTGGATTCAGTCCAAAATTTAGTGGAAAATGATACCCCACACGTCCTAGGTACCAGAAATCTCAAAAACACATTCAAAATGAGTAGACCCAGGATTCTAGGTCCAGGCATTCTCAGAATCGCTTCTACCAACCCATGTCTACGACAAAAACTCATAATTTTGCCCTGCTTGTCTCGGCTCGCAGTATGTAACCAGGGGTACTGAAAGGTTAAAATGCTCTTCAAAATTGATGCCTGAACTGCCTCTGATTCTTCAAGGCTGTGCACACTTTCTGCTGTCAATTGATTTCCTGAAGGACCCAGGATGAAGAGAACAGGCGCCTTCCATCTGCAGTACTTGGGCCGTTGTCTTCAGAACCAGACTCCACCACTCAGAAGCAAGTCCCCAGTTCCAACCACTTTGCTCCCAAGTAAGGTGGACTCAAAATGATAAAGCTGAGAAATTATCAAACTTTTGGAAACCTGATGAATTGGACAGCTGAATGACAACACTCATGTATTGAATGAGTTTGGAGAGCGCCTGTACTCCTCATCCTGGCTCAGTCCTGTAAGAAATTGTCTGGTGGACAGCAAGAAGTGTACAGGCCAAAACAACTTTGTCCACATTAGTCGTGGAGCATTCGTAAACAAATCTTGTGCTCAGTGCCATACCGCTAACGTGATAATGGCTGACGAAATTCGTAGGAAAATGGCCAAACGGTGTAAGGCTATCGATAACGTCATATGCTCAATTAATTGATATATTTTCTGGGCGACTAGCGTTCGGTACATTTCCACTAATTTTGGACCTGAACATAAATGGGTCCTGCGATGGCACCCCGATGAGTTATTGGGGTCTATTTGAATTCCACTGAATTGGACGCTGAATCCAATGAGACGGGTTCCGGAGTGGTTGGCACCCTCTGGATGAGGTAATAGGTCAAAATGAGTACCTATCTACCCATTTTGAATGCCTGTATTCGAAATTTCTGGTACCTAGGCGTGTGGGGTATCATTTTCCACTAAATTTTAGACCCTGAATCGATTGGAATGAGTCTTCTTGCTGCTGGTCAGAGGAATAACCAACCCCTGTGAAATAATATGCAGTATTTTAAATTATGCCCAAATTTCAAGCTCGGTTGCCGCACAGTGTGAATTTTTCAGTTCGCGATTTCGTGAGAAGTTTCCCAATAAAATGAGCGAATCACGTCGCGCTCACGTTTGAATAATTTGCACGCAAAATTTGCATACAAATCGCCTCACCGGACGGCAAACCTCACAAACTGATTCAGCTCGTATTGTTTTCGACGACGTTCATTATAATCTGCTCGCCAATGTTGACCTCGTGTTCCCCTTCGCAGCCAATGGTCCGCTGCCTGTCGCCGCCAACGTTTGGACGTCATTCGCATTAACGAGACAACAAGGACGATCGTCAGCACCCCCCCCCCCCCCCATGACGACCCCAGCTCGCCTCAGTTCGCTGATAAACACTGATAAGCGGCAATCTCGTCGCACGCGTAAGCTTTTTCTAGCTTGTGAGGGTTCAGACGAAGTACCAACATCAATAAAACTACATATTAATAATAATTAAAATAATTAGGTTTAAATGTTCTAATCTGGTTTCTCTGTACAACATATTATCTAAAAAAGGTTATTCAAAAACCTATTCACAAATTTAAATTTAAATTGCGAAAAAAGTTGGAGATTTCGTATGTTCACTAGGCACACAACCGGAGAGAATGTCAGTATAATTACGTCACCCGTGGAGCCACAATCCTCACACGAGCCAGAAGTTGTCATAAAACGAGTAAACAAAACTTCAGGAGGTTATTAAGAGGACACAGCGATGACTAAAGGTAGGCATGCGGGTAAATAGGGGGCCTTGTCAGTTCAAACAGCTCCGAAGGGGACATTGCCAGATAGTAAGCGTTATCAGCTTCTGAGTCATGGAGTCCCTTCAACCATCATGTGAACGTGACGACCAAAGCGACCTCAAAGCTCTCATTTTTATCTGTATTTACACCCATTTACGCTGCAAAAGTGGTTGTACGTTCCACTTGAAGCGTATATTAAACGCGTCTGACTCATAAATACTTGAATTTCCCAACTCATTTCTCACCTGACCAAAACTGTTACGCAAAAAAACGTTACAATACAGTTTTGAACAAGAATTGTGCGCAAAAATGACACTGCAGAGCCCATTTTCGACAACATAGAAGACTACTCGTATTCTGTACCTGATAGTTGATAGGACCCAGAACGCCTGAGGACGGTTTGAGCGGCTTACCTGAAACAAGAAATGAATAATGAATGTAAACAAAATAAACAATAGAATAAGGTGAGAGAACACATGAATTTCATCAAGCTAAAACCTCGGGCCAGGAGCATAGAGACTCATTTGAATCGATTAAGCGTTCAAAAATTTAGTCGAAAATGATACCCCACACGCCTAGGTACCAGAAATCTCGAAAACACCTATTCAAAATACCCATTTTGACCCATAACTTCTTCTGGTGGACGCCAATCGTTCCGGGACCCGTCCTCTGATTCGATTCAGCGTCGAAAATTTAGTGGAAAATGATACCCCACCACGCCTAGGTGTGAGCCCCCAGGCTTGCTGCCTCCAGAAGGCCAGAAGGAGGGAGCATGCGCCAGGATGCGCGCGCAGCTCCTGCCCAGACGTCGCATTTGGAGAGGGCTCCAGCATGCACTCGTTGCCATTTGGAGAGCTCCAGGGCTGTGCGAAGGCGTCCAACTAGGCGGTCGTTGTCGAGGCGCCCCTCAGGGCCAAGGCGCCCAACATGTTGGAGTCATATATTTTTGTAACCCTGTCGTGCAAGTGCATCTCACTCAGTCCATCCTGGCTTTGTCCTGTGCTTGCTCTGAATTGAACTCTGCTACCGTGCTGAAGTAATATTGTGTTCCCCAGGAGATAAAGGACTCAAGCTATTAAGCCTCACTGTGTACCTTTTGGACAGCATGCCCCCTCCTGTTTTCCTTCGATGTCGACGCCGTTTTTGTCAGCCGGTATCGTTGCGCTTGCTCATTAAATTGTATTTCATGTATCTTGTATTAATTGTATTTTATGCTCCACATGTTGTCTAATTTACTTTGTCGAATTACTTTGTCTTGTATCAATTCTAGGCCAGGTTGAGGCATATTCTCCTTTGCAACGTGTCCTTGTTTTCAATTATAATTCATTTTGTATCAATGTATTTTATGCTCATCCTTGGTATCCCTAGTTGCTCAGTCGTAAGTCTTGGACTTACATCCCGTATCCTCTCGCTAGGTCGCTTCCAAATTCTCCGAAGAAACCCAAATTAAATTATAGTAAATTCAAACACATTTTAATTCGAGAGAGGCTTACAATAGGACAACCCTGATATCACTCAGTTTCCTTCGTAAGCTGAGCTTTTCATTCGTGATAGAAAAGGATGGAACTCGGGTGAATCATCCGAGGGTGACTTCATCAAATTGAAAGCCGGCTGTCGAAAAGTGAACGACGTATGTTCACCTAAAGCAAAACCCGATCGCACAATAGTTCTTATCTTCTTCGTCAGCTAACATACCAGAAGTGTCGAATCCCCCACAGAAAATATCCAGGGCTTTGACAGATGGCGGTATCGTTCGTCACACTAAGCCCTCGTTGTGTACATTGATTCATAACAACAGTTAGTCATTCGGATCCAGTCACCCGTGATCCCGCCCTTTGTTCCTACTTTGGTCTCGTTAACCCTTTAAGGCGTGCCTTGACGAATATTGCTTCCTCCACACGTGGGAAATTGTGGAGGAGTTGAAATAATCACGACTAAAATGAGCATACTGGGTGTTAACCAACACAATTAGCACCCTTAAGGTATCAACTGTACAACTCATTTGCAACAAAAAATGTCTTTTGTTTCAGGACTTCCGTTTTTCACCCTTGAGGGGAGAAAATAGGGGTCAAAATGTTGTGTTTTTGGCAATCTAGGCATGTGGGGTATCATTTTCGACAAAATATTAGACGCTAAACCCAATGAAATGGGTTCCGGAAGTATTGGCGCCCTCAGCAAGAGGTTATGGGTTTGCCCCAAAAGTTTTGCCTGGACGTTTCAAAGTGACTAGATCAAAAAACTCAAATGTCCGTAGATGGTAAATGGTAAAAAGACACCCACCAGAGGAGGGGTTGTGGGGGCCCCAGGCGCGGAAGCCTGGTGGCTTGTTGTGCTTCCCTTAGGTGTCCCATTCCATTAGTCCACAAACAGCCCTAGTCCCCTGATGATGATGGTTGTTAGGAAATGTCCGTCCATCAGGTCTTTTCATTCTTCCCGTTCCTACGCCTTGCGGCTTTACCGGGGCTTGCTTACTGCCTGATGGTTGCGCTTACTCTCCTGCCGTGCGCTTCGCCATTGCTATTCAGCAGTGCCTGGGATGGACCTCGCGGAGGTAGCACGGTTGGGGCCAGGAGGGGTGTCTTGGCCTGATTGGCCTGTGGGCCAGCGTTTTGCAGCCATGACTCGATGGGCAATTAGTTTGGTGCCTCCTGCATTGCCTCTTGATTGGAAAGCTGCCTGCCATGGATTTTCTTCTGATGCAGCCTGGCCCAGTACTGCCATCGTCTTCGTGCAGTCGCGTATTTTGGGTATCGAAGGTAGGCATGGTCAGCCATCTCAAGCTCGCCACATGTCCGTCCGCCGTCCACGCCGACTTTGGAAGTAGACAATTTTCTAAAAATCTGAAATTAGGGTCAGGGGTCTGTTTCAGGCTTTGGTTGGTCCTCGTAACTTTTCAGCCAGATCGGACCGAAATTTGGGCGGGGTAGGGGTCAAAATGTGTATTTGGAAAAAAGGATTTTCGAGATTTTTGGCGATCTAGGGGTGTGGGGTATCTTTTTCGACTAAATATTGGACGATGAATCCAATGAAATGGGCCTCGAAACTATTGGTGCCCTGGATGAGGTTATGGGTCAAAATGGGTACCTACCTGTTTACCCATTTCGAGTATGCGTTTTCGGGATTTCTGGTACCTAGGCGTGTGGGGTATCATTTTCCAGTAAATTTAGGACCGTGCATCGATTGAAATGGGTCTGATACCCACCACATCCATTGTCAAAACGCCCAGAAAAAACTTTTGGGGCAATGGATAAAGCGTAAAGCTTAAAATGTGAGGCAGAAAACACTTGAAGCGGCTAACAAGGAAGAGGAAGACGAGGCCGTTGAGCTCGTCACAATCAGTTTTGGTTGGAAGAATATATTTATTGCTGAAAAAAGATCCCTCGAGCGGAAAGCGGTTCTAAAATTGGAACTCCCCTCGAATCTCTGCACGCGGGGTAGGTCGTCCTTATCCAAAATAGACCACAACGACAAGGAAAATCGTTTTGGGTGCAGGTGTCGAGTCACATTTTGCCGTTTTTTGGAGCACGCGCTGAGTGTCAAGAATTAGACAGTCAGTTTGTTCGAAAATGAGGCGGCTCTGAGACAACGATTTCCCGTCTGTTGCCAACGCGTTTCTGGCCGAGTACTTTTGTCGATTTATTTATCGAGTTTCTGCGGGCAAAGTCCCAAAGGGGAGGAAAGACGGTTCGAATGGAGTATTTTGACCGAGTGAGTCAATCGTGGGTTGCAATTTGTTCGGCCAAAATATGACAAACGGTGACTATTAGGAAAAATGTCCTGTTTTGGTTGGTTATCTCTCCGATTTGGCCCAATATTTTGAAATGTAGGTCGGGGACCCGTTTCTGGCTCTAGTTGGTTCTCAAAACTTTTCAGCTCAATCGGACTAAATTTGGGGGTTCAAAATGTGTTTTTCGAAATGTGAATTTTCGAGATTTTAGGCGATCTAAGCACGTTGGGTATCATTTTCTACTAAATGATGGACGCTGAATCCAATGAGACGGGTGTCGGAACGATTGGCGCCCCCTGGAAGAAGTTATGGGTCAAAATAGGTGTCCATGTACCCATTTTGATGGTGGGTTTTCGAGATTTCTGGTACCCAGGCGTGTGGGGTATCATTTTCCACTAAATTGTGGACCCTGAATCAATTGGAATGGGTCTGGGGTACCCGCCAAACCCTGTTTTCCCCATGTTCGACGACGTGGGGTTTCGTTTTCCATTTTATTTTTAGACGCAAAAGACGCTTAGACGCTTTTTTTCTCAATAATTCAAAAAATACTCGTCACACAAAAAAAAAAAAAAAAAAAAAAAAAACCACATTTACACAGTCACATTTAAGAGTTGTAGGGTGACAACTTTCGACAACATTTCGAAATATCATTTAGGAGATAATTTATACTTAAAATATAAATGCAATAGAAGTCTTGAGTTGTTCTTGTTTAGGTGTCTTAAGCGTGAGGAAGGTTACAATAAAATGGATACACAACAACGATTCCCCCTACATTTCGAGTAGAACAAGAAAGTTGGAGTGAAAGGTTTCTAGAAACTGCAAGTTCTTCAACTCTTCGTAATTTCAATGTGAAGAGTCGCAAAGCGTGGAGTGAAGAGTTTCTAGAAATAGGCCCCTGATTCTACGGATCTCCCTTTACCGGCATAGGACTCAGAAATACAGAAATGGATATTTATGACGTATTGTCAGGTTCTCTCGGCAGAATTTTCGTGAAATACGTGAGTTAGAAATGAGAGGTTTGGGCAGCTAAGGTAATTTCTCGTGCTGTTGATGGTGGGACGAGTGAAAGCGGTCGTGTGACTCAGCCTCACCTCCCAGCTCGCTGGTCCTTCACATTCCCATCTGGCGTTCTGTACACTCTCCAAGCCCACTCTTTCGTCTTCGCGTCCTTTAGTTTGAGGTCCTTGAGTGAAATGGATGCTTTGAGCTTCGGCGACATCTTACAGGTCTCATTTTTGATGATCTGTTCGCTGTGGTACATGCCGTAGGCGGGTATCGATGAACAAAAGAGCAATTTTTCTTCAAAAATTGTCGCAGAGAATGTCGACGATTGCTGTATAGATTGTTTTATAAGAGGAAATATTGGTTATTAACACATATCTTTATTCTCTCAAAACGTATCCAAATCTTGCTTCGTGCAGGTGTGAACAGCAAAGAGAAAGGAGAACGAAAACGAGGTCATTCACAGGGGTTGGTTATTTCGCATGGAGACTCATTTCAATCGATTCAGTGTCCATAACCTCGTCCAGAAAATGCCAATCATTCCGGGACCCGTCTCATTCGATTCAGCACCCAAAATTTAGTGGAAAATGATACCCCACACGCCTTGGTACAAGAAACCTCGACAACACTCGTTCGAAATGGGTCGATGGATACCTATTTTGATCCATAACCTCTTCGGGTGGTGGCCGACCGTTCTGGGACCCTTTTCATTGAATTCAGCGTCCAAAATTTAGTGGAAAATGATACCCCACAATCCTTGGTACAAGAAACCTCGACAACACTCGTTCGAAATGGGTCGATGGATACCTATTTTGACCCATAACCTCTTCAGGTGGGCGCCGATCGTTCTGTGACACATTTCATTGGATTCAGCGTCCAAAATTTAGTCGATTTTCTCTTTTATTCTCTCTAAATGAATCCAAATGTCACTTTTTGCCGCCATTTAAAACGAACTTGTCAATTGTGAAGAGAAAGTTCAACGGCAACGAGAGAACAGACGAGGATGATAAGAAGACTGATAACGAATACACATTTCCATAAACCTACGGTTCGATTCAGACACATCGATGTTTCAATGTATCGATGTTTTATGTGAGGAAAAACTAGTTATCGACACATGAAGTCTTGACCCGATTTTCAGAAGAACCTGTAAAAACATCCCCCAAAGCCCAACAAAAATGCGGGAAATGACAAGATTGAGGTTGAAGATGATAAGAACACTGATAACGAATATACATGGCCGTAATTCCTACGGCCATATTGCAACACATCGATGTTTTATCGTAATGAAAAATTGGGAATACATTTATTTTTCAAAATATCGATTGTTTCTTATGAAGATAAACTAGTTATTAATGCTTCGTGTCTCAGCAATATTCTCATATATTCTGTCAAAATGTCCATAATATTATCATCTAGAGTACAATTTAAACACACCAAGGTTTTATCATTGTTATTATTAGTATTTTTATCATACCAAAAATTGGGATAATCGTTGTTTTGACGTATCGATTGTTTTATTGGAGGAAAATGCCAAAGGAAACGTTAGAAAAGTAGAAAATATTGAAGATGATATGAATAGTCATAACGAATAGACATTTCCGTATAAAAATAACTCGATTCAGACACATCGATGTTCCACGAATCTGTATAGTATTAATTTGCAATAACATGATGTAAATATACAATCAAATAATTATTATTTAAGCTATAAAAGTAGGTTGATGTGTGTTACCCCTCAATGAACAAAGAAAAGACATTTTGAGAAGAAATATCGATTTTGAAAACATGAAAGATTGAACATTGATGGAAAAACATCGTATTTGTCGAAAAATATTAATGTTTTTGGAACTTTGAGACATTGATACCCATCCTTAGTAGGCACTAAGTGTTAAGAAGTACCTATACGTGCGAACATTTATATTGGTATTAGTTCCAAAACCTCACGTGAGGAGCGTGACTCATTTATGTAATTCAAGTCGGAAGGATTTTTTTTTTCCAGAGCGCTGAAGAGTATTGATGATCCCGAGAGTTACATAATGACTCTCAGTTACGTACAAATCAACCCCAGTCCTTCTTATTTTCTTTTTCCAGTGGTTATAGCAGCGACTCCTTTCACTTTCACAGTATTCAGATGAATTGAATTTTGGTAGTTTCAAGGAAACCAGGTTTTGAGTTGGAAAAACGCTACAAATTCTTCTACAGGGGTTGATTATTACCTGAGCATGGGGAAAATTAGGGTTGTGGAGTGTCCCAGACTCGATTCAGATTCCAAAATTTCGTGGAAAACACTGCAAAATCTTTCACAGGGGTTGGTTACTCCTCAAACTAGGCGCTCATAGAGACTTATATTTTCAACATGGAGAAAATTGGAAAAACAGTGAGTGTGACAGGTCCTGGACCCTCTCCAATCGATTCAGGGTCCAAAATTTAGTGGAAAATGATACCCCACACACCCATGTACCAGAAGTCTCAAAACCACACATTCAAAAAGGGGTAGGTAGGTAGATACACATTTTCACCCATAACCTCTTCAGGTAGGCGCCAATCGTCCCAGGACCCATCTCATTGGCCTAAGCGTCCAAAATTTAGTCGAAAATAATACCCCACACGCCTTGATCGCCAAAAATCTCAATAATTAATTTTTCGAAAAACACATTTTGACTACTATTACCCCGCGGGTCAGGGCAATAGGCCTAATGAATGTGAATTTTTGCTTCTAAACAATTATTGTAACAGTCCGCGTACCAGTTTGATCAATTTAATTAAATTTTACTAAATTTGTATGCTGATTCTCATTCAAAATCATCTCAAAATATTTTGGAATTGCATTGATAATATGTTTGAAATTGAGCGCTCTTTCGAATAGTATCATTTGATTTGAGTATGCAAATAACGATAAAAATCACCCCAGATATTCAAAAATCGCAATTGATGAATTGATTGAAAACTAAAGAAGAGTTGTTGCAATCATTTAAAATGAGCAGCAGAGAAATATGTCAGTTTTTGACTCGGTAAACGTAATAAGAATTGCGCTCATTTCATCATAAACCCAGTTGTGACGCCTGGAGGTTATTGGGCCAAGTGATTAAACGGAAAACCTCACGTTGAGTCAGATTACGCGTGCTAATCGGTGAACTCTAGGAATCAGGGAGATTTCTGCGTTTTGGGGGCTACAAAGTAACCGGTTAGTAGTTAAACGTGGTACTTGGACGGTCTGCCGAACAATATTGACTAGGCTTCAGGTCACAGGTAATTTTTATTCAAAAATCTCAAAAATCCTTTTTCGAAATACACATTTTGACCCCTACCCCGCCCAAATTTGGTCCGATCGGGCTGAAATGTTTAGAGGACCAACTAAACTCGGAAACGAGTCCCTGACCATAATTTTAGATTTTTAAAAAATTTTCTACTACTAAAGTCGGCGTGGACGGCGACGGACATATGCGTCCATAAGTACTCCATCCTTGAAGTGCTGCTGGCAAGAAACTTTGACCCATCAGCACATATTTCAGCGGCAAAGGCCAAAGCCCTGGCATCCTTTGGCAGAACAAAGACGCTCGCTCGGGTTGCCTGGGGTATCCAGTACCGAAGCAAGACAAGCAAGACAACCATGTACGCTGCCCTCTTTGAGTCAGTCATGCTGTGTGCCTGCACAGCATGGACAATGGTGGCACGGGGCAAGCATTGGGTAGAGCTGATCAAGGCACAGCGCAGCGCTCTTCTGATGGTCACACGCGCCTACCGGACTGTCTCAACAGAGGCACTCCAAGTCTTAGCAGGCAAAATGCAGTGGCAGCAGGCTGGATGCTGAGCCGTGGCAGAGGGAGCCCCCTACCAGGCTGAAATAGATCAGAGCAGGTGGAGCACCGGTCAATGGCAGAAATGCAAGCCTGGAGGATTATGAATATTACGATATGGATTTTATAAATAACCCGGGACGTGTTTTTGCACCGATATTTCTCTGCCATCGATGATTTATATTGTTATCACTGCCGATGTCAAACATCGATTGTTTGCTACTGTCGATCGTTTTGAGGTTCGATACCCACCCCTAGAACCAACCAAAACGATGCAAGTACGACTTCTATCTCGTCAGTTCAGAAGCCATCGACCGTGTAAACATGGGCCTTCGACTTCTTCCAGATGCCTTTGGCGTGGAGATGTGCCGAAAAGAACAGAACAGGTATATTGGAACAGGTATCTGCTTGGAACAGCTCCATTCCGGAACAGTCTGGTGGAATAGCCTGTTCCAACTGTTCCGATACCCCGAGTTCGCTGCCTGTGCACACTATTCTCTCGCATCCGCACTAGTTAGGAATAGCAACACAGTCGAGTACGTCGTGGCACTTAATTTTTGGTTTTCCCAGGCTAAGTTACAAAACTACTACTTTCAAAACTGGCATTAAAACATTTCAATGCGGTTGCAACATCAGTTCCGAGTGAACGTATTTTTTCAAAAACTGGAAGCATAATTAGTGACAGACGATCACGACTGAAACCAAGTAAAGTTAAAGAATTTGGGTCTCCGAACACATCACATGAGAACAAGTCACATGAGACCCCGTGGAACAGAACCTAACTGATCCAAACTGTTCCACCGGAACAGGTATATGAGACTAGTCTCAGCGCGGAACAGTCTCATGTGGAACTGTTCCACAAGATAAGCTAGTACGGCACATCTCCACTTTGGCGTGAGGAAGAGCTGTTTGATGACTGGCCTGGCCGTTCTACTCGATATCAGATTATGAAGTCGTCGAGCTCCTCAGAAGGGGAAACAAAAGCCGCGTAACTTACGACCTCCTCAACGATGTAGAGGCCGGTTGGTGACTCAGCGGCAGGACCTCGACCAAGGACGGTCTTGAATCCTTGCAATATTTCCCTCTTGTTACCTCCTGTCTCTGCATTCGTTACGTTCTAATAAGAGGGAAGAGGTGTCGCCAGCTCTCAAGTCGCTATTTCATTTTCTGCTGTCTTCCCTCCTATCCCAAAACATTGTGCGGATACACGGCCCCTCTTCCATCCATTGTTTCCTTATTGTGTGACAGGAATGGACATACGTTACTGATCGATATAAGTATAGTATCAGACAGGCCACTAATCGTCAATCGACGATCAGATCGCAGTGTTTGGCCCACTTGTGAGACGATTTCATCGGTCTGGATACTGGGCCTGCCACTCCGCTCTCATGGATATTTGTTCGGCCATTTTTAAAATCACGGCACCATTGTCTAACCTTTCCTTCACTCATAACTGTAGGTCCGTAAACCAGGCATAACTCCCGATTTCAGCAGCCGACGATCCTTTTGCACATTAGAAACGAATCACAGAACGCACTTGACAGTTGGCGAGATCAACGATTTTCGCAGCCATTGTTCTTTGCATTCATTGACAACAATCAAAACAAATCACGCTGCAGCTTCCCAATGTGTCAATAGATAGCGCTGCAGTAGTAAAACTGCTTCGAAGCGCCAATATTTAAATATAGGCAAACGGCATTCACGTACATTAGTTCTACTATGAATCTTATTACATTTTATTGATTATTCGGTTCTAAATATTATAGCGAGGGAAAATTTAAATTTGTCGTAATTATAGCGCATTGTTCACGAACAGAGGTTCTCACGAGAAAGCGGTCCTCCGATTATTAGCGAGTGGAATGTTCCTCTGATGCCTCGTTTCATCTTTTCGTTTTTACTGTGCCTCGAGGTGTTTACATCATAATAGGTAAAGTTAGCTCGTGTCACAGTCATCCGGCTGAATCATCCAGCGTAGTGACTATTGAATGTGAGGTGATTCATCCGAAGGGTGCTCAACAGTGACGGATTTTTTTCAATATGAAGCCCCTGACCAGAGGGGATTGTTATAGGCAAATCACGTTTCAAAGTTTTAAACAGGGGCGAAGGGGGTTGTGTGCTTTGAGGGTTGTGTTTGTGAGGACTAAGGCAGTCCAATGAATCATACGACCGTAATGTGTGCATACACATCACGACCGCCCCTCGATGTTTCACGTCTCCACCAGGCCCTCATGTCGATGACTAGGCCTATTAGTCAGTCCCCTTCACGCTGTAATCCGCTCCTACAGGCGAGTTGATAGATTTGAATATAGAAACGTTTGTACCGCAACGGACAGGTATGAAATCCTAATCCAAACCTACCTGCAACGCCTCTCATTCTCATCCAATTAATCTCCAAAAGTCAGATGAAGGGATAAGGGTGAGAGGAGGGACTCTGTCGTCGTTTCAAATCTTTGGCATTCTACTTCCATTTCAGCCACTTTCCTGTTGTGTTCCAGCACTGCAGGGTGGCTACTATCAAAACTAGCCAGTGAGGCAGGTGACATCAACATTGGGGTTGCAAGGTTGGAGCCGTTGGGGTTGGCAACTGGAGCGGGCAACGAAAAAATTGGATTTTGAGCCATTTCGGTTGGCTATTCTTTGAATAATCGACCTATGTTATCAAGATTTCTTGTACCTTGGCGTGTTGGGTATCATTTTCTAGTAAATCTTGGACGCTGAATCGATTCGAATGAGTCTCCTCCAAGGAATAACCAACCCCCTCAACCCCTGTGAAAGAATTTTCAGCATTTTCCAATCATTTTCATAGCTAAGCATGTGAGGTATCAACACCCGCTAAATTTTGGATGTTGAATCAATGAAGACGGGTCCCATACTGATTGGTGCCTCCTGGGGGTGGGTATGGATCAAAATGGGTACCTACCTACTGCTACCTACTAGGATACCTTTGTCAAGTGCTGTGGTTCCAGCAGTCTGCTCCCTCAGCGCCATTGATTTCAAACCTTTGGCTTTTTAATTCCATTTCAGCCACATTCCTGTTTGTTCCAGCGCTGCAGGGTGGCTACTATCAAAACTAGCCAATGAGGCAGGTGACATGATCATTGGGTTGCCCTCCATTTACATTACAAATCGCCAAATCATCATCTCAATGCATGAAAATCTGAACCCTGTTATTCACACATCCCCATGAGTCAAAATCCAAATGGACATATGATGATGTCATTCTGGAAAAAAATAAAAGATAAAGAGTCGCGCATTCAGAGTAGTTATCAGAGGCCTTCATCACACAACTGATCCAAAGTTGGTGATGGAGTTAAAACGATTGGATGAGCCCATCCAAATGTCAATGGCCCTCCACCCAGTAACCAAAGTCCCAATGCCGCTATTTTTTCTTGACCTTAAGCCTAATGCGAAAAATTCAGAGGTATACAACTTGACACGGTTGTACAACGCGGTTGTACACAAGATCAAACCTCCCAAACCAAAGGCATCAGTGATACAATGTACCAAATGCCAAGCTTATGGTCATTCAAAAAACTACTGTTTTCGCCGTCCCAAATGTGTAAAATGTGAGGGAGACCATAGCACCGCATCCTGTGATAAACCAGGTAGTACTCAACCAAGTTGCAAGGTTGGAGCAACTGGAGCGGACAATGAAAGAATTGGATTTTCAGTGATTTTGGTTGGTTATTCCTTGAATAACCGACCTATGCTTTCGAGATTTCTTGTACCTAGGCGCGTGGGGTATCATTTTCCACTAAATTTTGGACGCTGAACCCAATTAGACGGGACCTGGAACGATTGGCGTCCACCAGAAGAAGTTATGGGTCAAAATGGGTGCCTATCTACCCATTTCGTTTGTGTTTTCGAGATTTCTGGTACCTAGGCGTGTGGGGTATCATTTTCCATTGCATTTTTGGTTGATTATTCCTTAATTAACGCCTTTCGCGCCATTTTCGGCAGTAGACAATTTTTTTAAAGGTTTAATTTTGTTTTAGATTCATAATGGCTCATGTTAGTCCGTGGAAGGTTTGAAAATGGTCCAATTCAATTTAATACCGCCTCAAATCGATTTGGAAAATGTTATATTTTGTTAAATACACTTCTATTTGGTTGTAAAATGGTTCAGTTTAGTTTAGAAAACCTAATAATTTGGGTGGTTGTTGGATTTGATATGGAAAAGCTTTGGTTTGGTTTGAGGACGATTTGGTTCCTCCTGGAAACGCCTTCGTTTTGGATTCGTTCGATATGGAAAAGGTTGAATTATTTTGGAAAATAACCAATACATCGGTAATAAATTTAATTTTGTTTGAAGATTACTTTATTCCGTTTGGAAATCGTCAAAATTACTTCCCGCAGCCCTTTCAAATTTCCCTTCGTTTCAATTTTGTCCTAAATTACGCACCAGTTCCACATTCTTGTGGACGTCACTCATTCTGATCATTCAACACCTTTTCTTCGCCTCCGAATAACGGTAATTAAGAAATGGCAAGGAACCATTTGAAGGCTTACAGACGCGAAAAGACTCAAATGACTGATGGACTCATTAAGACTGACTTATTTCTTCGAAGGTGAATTCGAGATCGCATGACCTTTGTCGGTACGAAGGAGCAAGCCAACAAACCGTTTTTAACACGTTAGTTTCACTCTTACGATGATGACTCAGTTCTCGTTAGATTGACCTTTCCTCAGCCAAGTGGTGATTCATCGTAAACGTCATTAATCGAAAATGGTCAACTTTTTGATATCTTAATTTGAACAACGATTACTCAACTAATGGTTTCTTTTTTAAGGTTGAAAAATTGGGCGTTTTCAAGAGTTTGAACAACTCAAACTGCGCCAAAATGAACAATCACTCCTAGGCTTATGAGAGATGCACAAAATGGGTAGATAGGTACCCATTTTGACCCGTAAGTTCTTCCGGTGGGCGCCAATCGTTACGGGACTCATTTTATTGGATTCAGCGTCCAAAATTTAGTCGAAAATGATACCTCACGCGCCTTGATCGCCAAAAATTTCGAAATTTTGTTTTCGAAAAAACACATTTTTGACCTCTACTCTCCCCAAATTAGGACCGAACGAGCTGAATTGACATTTTACATGAAAACAGGTTGATTATTCAAGGAACAACGGTGATGGTTGATGGTGAATCTCCAAACGTGGAGATTCGGGTGACATCCTACCACTGAAACAGAAAACTCGGGGCAAACGAAAAATAACCTCGATTGAAAAAGCGGCACAACACACGCCGTGATAAAACGCCGACACAACAACCACTGGTTGTGCAAACAAATTAAATTATCGCACAATCGCGAAACGAAACTGTCGGCGCACAAAGAAATATAAGTAAAAGGGTAAAAGGCGGTCGAAACGAGAATATCTTCAGAGATATTACTCAAGCGAACAAAAAAGACAATGGCGGTCATTGGGAGGGAAACGATGCTGGAGGAAGGTGGCAGTGTTGCCACTGCACACCTTGTTATTTTTTCTTCAACAGCTTAGCAACCATTGCAGTCGATAAGCCTTTAAAGACATTGTACTCGCGACCCTAAAGGGCCTGCTGCCAATATACCGAAGTATAATGGGTATCTTTCTACCCATTTTGAATGTGTTTTCGAGATTTCTGGTACCTAGGCGTGTGGGGTATCATTTTCCACTAAATTTTGGACTGAATCGATTGGAATGGGTCCGGGACCCGCCACACCCACTGTTTCCCCCATTTTCCCCATCTTGAAGAAATGAGTCTCCATGCGCCTGGTCCAAGCAATATCCAACCCCTGTGAATGAATTAGTAGCGTTTTTCTTGACCTATTTGGCAGGTGGATAAACTTCATGAACAAATGAGTCGTTCTACGAGACAAGTCGAAACGTGAGAAGCGTATGATCCTGTTTGTTGACGGGCTTTCTCATATTGTAGGATTGGTTTGACGTTTGGGCGTCTCCCATCTCTTCGGCTCGAGTTTCATTCATTACACAACTTCGATGATGAACTGCTACCCCAACACATGTTTTGGATGAACGTGAGAAGTTGCTGACTCATACGAACCCACCCTAACGTCAATGAGTCCTTTTCTCAGTTTTTAAAAATTATAGCTGTCATTTCTTCTCGCCAATTTCCACCATTTACGGGATTTTCCTGCATATGATGCATTCCATATCTAGGATTTATAAGTAAATTTCATTCAGATGAGCAACAAAGTTGAGCAATAAAAGTATTTCTCCCTGCCAAGGTAAATCATGGAGAACAGCACATGTATGCAAGCGTTATTTCAGCATAGGCTCATTTTGTAGTGTTATCATCGGATAATCGCCATTAGAGCGCAGTTATAACACTTTTATTGCTCATCTCGGAGGTTCTTTCAACTAAAACGGCTCACCATCACCATATGGTGCATTCCTGTCCTTCTATGACGTAGGCCTGGCTACGTAGGGGCTTAATTCTGCACAAAACTGTCAGTTTTTGTCCCATTGGTGACGACTTGCGCAGCCTTTACCACACCGATTTCGGTAGCAGAAAATTTTCTAAAAATCTGAAATTTTGGTCAGGCGTCCGTTTTTGGATCTAATTGGTCCCCAAAAGTTTCCCGCCCGATCGGACCAAATTTGGGCGGGGTCAAAACGTGTACTTCGAAATACGGATTTTCGAGATTTATGGCGATCTAGGAGTGTGGGGTATCATTTTCTACTAAATTTTGGACCCTGAATCGATTGGAATGGGTCCGGGACCCGCCACACCCACTGTTTCCCCCATTTTCCCCATGTTGAAGAAATGAGTCTCCATGTGCCTGGTCCGAGGAATAACCAACCCCTATGGAAGAATTTGCCGCGTTTTTACGTCTTTAGGTACTTAACCTTTCAAAATGTAATACATTTTAGTGTCCTAACGAGAAAAAAATAGTACACTGGACTTCGGACCAAAAAGTCGTCCATATTCGATGGTCTTTACTACAAACATCATCCAATAGGTCTCTTAGCACACGTTGTTGTTGAAGTACAAGGGAAGCATTGCGGTTGAAGAAAGAGGGATGTATCGAGGCGAAGCTAATTTAATCCGAAATTTATTTATCTGGGGGAAGTGTACGAGGATTTCCGTCTCGGGGAAGTTATATTTGAACAGGAGCGACCCGGGGCTAAGCTGACGAGGGGAAATCGAATAGAAACCCGAGTGGACTTGGAGGGATGTTGACGTGGGTTTTGAGGAGGCGGTTTTTTGATGACGAAAGTCACAAGGGATGAGGCGAATGTTGGAATTTCAGAAAGCCGTTACTCACGTGTTGTGAGTCACTTTTGATAGAGTGATATATTGGAGGCCTCCTAACTGCAGCTCTGATGACGAGTTCAGTTCTTTGTCTAAATAGTCTGAAGACCACCCTCTAAATGATTCACTTTATCAACCCTACTTTTCTCATCCGATGTCATCAACCCCTAACCGTTTCTTACCAGAGACTTATTAATTACAAATAAAGTCTGAAGTGATCGCTTCCACCCCCACCCCTGGCATCCGGCTCCCACGTCAAGGGGGTCAAAATGATTGGTGTTTGAGGGGACGAGAGGCGGTCTGGAAATGAGTCACTCACAAACATTCAATTTGATTCTGGGGAGGAGGCGGGCCCATTAGTCAATTCAGAACGCTCCGTTTGTAGGCAATCGACTCTGTTTAGTTCTGTTGGGTGTGGATTATGATGGGGGGGGGGGTCTCCCACATCATCACAATCTGTGTTTTCCCTCCGACAACACGGCAGACCCCGTTTGGTTATAAGCTGGTGACCATCTTTCTCAACGGGTTCCGCTACAGCCAGCAGATGCAGCAGATTAAGGATAATTTATGATGCAAAAATATTATCGGCAAAAAAGTCTGTCAAAGAGCGGCGGCTTTAAGAAAAACGCTGCAAATTCTTTCACAGGGGTTGGTTATTCCTCGGACTAGGAGCATGGAGACTCATTTCTTCAACATGGGGAAAATGGGGGAAACAGTGAGTGTGGTGGGTCCTGGACCCATTTTAATCGATTCAGGGTCCACAATTTAGTGGAAAATGATACCCCACACGCCGATATCGCCAAAAACCTCAAAAATCCATTTTTCTAAATACACATTTTGACCCCTACCCCTCCCAAATTTGGTCCGATTGGGCTGAAAAGTTTCAAGGACCAACTAGAGCCGGGAACAAACCCCTGACCAAAATTCAGATTTTTAGAAAATTTTCTACTACTAAAATCGTCGTGGACGATGGACGGACATTTGCTAATCTTGATCTAGACACCTTGAAACGCCCAGAAAACATTTTGGGGCAAATCGGAGAGATTGACATTTTGCATGAAAACAGGTTGGTTATTCAACTTAACCAACCAAAGCCCAAACCACCAAATCAAGAAGATATGGATGGTCAACCCTACACAACTGAAATCAGCCTAAGCCGGAAAAGCCAGCAAAAGATGTGAGTTCTGGGATAAAATTTGATGGTTTCACAGTAAACTCCAACTGAGCTATGGATTTGGAAAAATGCTGAGTGTAATTAGCTGGTTCTGAACTCAAAATGCGAGTCATGCGGCATTGTCAGGCACCTTTGGGCATTCTATTGTAAGCCCCCAGGCTTGCTGCCTCCAGAAGGCCAGAAGGGAGGGAGCATGCGCCAGGATGCGCGCGCAGCTCCTGCCCAGACGTCGCATTTGGAGAGAGCTCCAGCATGCACTCGTTGCCAGGGCGCCCAACCGGGCAGTCGTTGTCGAGGCGCCCCTCGGTGCCGAGGCGCCCAACATGTCGGAGTCATATATATTTTGTAACCCTGTCGTGCAAGTGCATCTCACTCAGTCCATCCTGGCTTTGTCCTGTGCTCGCTCTGAAGTGAACTCTCCTACGATGCTGAAGCTGTAATATTGTGTTCCCCATGAGATGATAAAGGACTCAAGTTAATTAAGCCTCGCTGTGTACCTTCGGGACAGCGTGCCCCCTCCTGTTTTTCCTTCCACATCGACGCCGTTTTCGTCAGCCGGTATTGTTGCACTTGCTCATTAAATTGTATTTCATGTATATCATAATTTCATGTGTCTTGTATTAATTGTATTTTATGCTCCACATGTTGTCTAATTTACTTTGTCGAATTACTTTGTCTTGTATCAATTCTAGCCTAGGTTGAGGCATATTCTCCTTTGCAACGTGTCCTTATTTTCAATTATAATTCAGTTTGTATCAATGTATTTTATGCTCATCCTTGGTATCCCTAATTGCTCAGTTGTAAGTCTTGGACTTACATTGTGTAACCTCTCGCTAGGTCCATTCAAAACCTCCGAAGAAACCCGAATTAAAATTATAACAGATTTTAATTCGAGAGAGGCTTACACTATCGCCAATTTTTTGCGTTGATCGCACTTTAGACTCAAATTCCACAATTAATTTCGCTCGTTGATCGTCACGAGTGAGCACCGTTCTACACGCGCTCGCCACATCGACGCCACGTGAATACTGTACGAGGAGAAGCGAGTTGTTCGGTCGTAATGAAAAGGACACGGAAGAGGAGGAGACAAGGCTGTTCCCAAGGCAGTCTACTTCGAACGCACTCAGGACTGTCTGCCCCTCGACGATCAGACCGATCCAACTTAACCTGAGGGCTCCTTGATAATCGCTTTTCCATTCCGGGAGAAGCGTGTTAGTCGCTCAAAACGGTGACGAAATAGCAGTTGCAACTGATTCAGGTTTGCCACTTCATCGATCAAATCTCCGACGCTGTTGGTCAGTTGCAGCGACCATCCTGGGATGGGGAGGGTCGACTTGTACTCGTATGATTTGAATTTTGTTCATTGTCTATCCAACAACTGCCGGAATTCTACCATTTTTCTTCTTTCATAATCAAACAATGTTTTCAAGCAAAAAAAGCTCGGCCCAAAATTTTTTTCTGGACGTTTCAAGGTGTCTAGATGAAAATTAGCAAATGTCCGTCCGCCGTCCATGCCGAATTTGGTAGTAGAAAATTTTCTAAAAATCTGAAATTTTGGTCAGGAACCCGTTTTTGGCTCTAGTTAGTCTTCAAAACTTTTCAGCCCGATCGGACCAAATTTGGGCGGGGTAGGGGTCAAAATGTGTACTTCGAAAAATGGATTTTCGAGATATTGGCGATCTATGAGTGTGGGGTATCATTTTCCACTAAAATTTGGACGCTGAATCGGTTAAAACGAGTCTCCATGCTCCTGAACCGAGGAATAACCAACCCCTGTGTAAGAATTTGCAGCGTTGTTAAATCCTGAACTGTTGCCATTTTAATGCAAGGTCAAGCATACTTGTTAGCATACTTGCTAAATTAGGGTGTCCGAATTCTACCAAGAAGAGTTAACGATGTAAATACGACAGACTAATTTCCCAACTCCAGAAAAAAATGGGCAGGCATGAGATAGGGGCAATGAATTGGTGGTTATTGGGAAGAAGTACCTTCTCAAATGAATAACCCAATTTGTATGCTAGATATCTTAGACGTTTTTAGCTAGGGCCAACCTGTTTTAGGGTAGGAAAATAGCTGATGTAACACTCATCAATATCGAGTTCAGATGCTCAATTTCCCCACACGAGCGAGATGAACAAGTGAGGAACCATTGTGGAGGAATTTATCAACATTTTACACTGGGATACGAAGTACAGAAGGTGGATTACTTAGCTAATAGGATTAACAACACGAAAATGCCCTATTCTGTCAGGAGGTACCAGATCCGGTAAGTCTCATTCTTCGCAGGGCGTCAATGACTAATAGGCCATTTAAGTAGAGGATCGTGAACCCTGTAAGCTCTCAGGACGCCCACGGCGCGATGATCTCAGACCCTCGACGTTATTCTTATGAGTCATCCATCCAGGGCAACGTCATTCAGTTCTTTTTTCGGTCATATGGGATGTGGGCGAACGTTTTCCGGAAAAACAACCCATTAGCAGTTATCTTTAACGGACGTCAATACAGGTAGGAAGGTACCTGTATCTACCACCAAAGACGAGAGGAAATTCAATCTTGATACAGAAGGAAGGTAGGGAAAGAATGAGGATAGGAAGGATGAGGTAGGGGAGTGAATGGATTAATGTAGGGTTGCTAGGTTTTTCTGTAACGAAGCGAAGCAAGACTTCTACCAAGCAAAAATAAGTAGAGGATTTTAATGAAATTAAGGTAAGTACTCAAACTAAAGCCAAAGCGTTGTCAAATATTCGGAGATTTCAAGCCAAACCCAATGAATCGGCCGAAGAGACTCCAAGGCAAGAACCTCTAATCGGTCAGGATGCTTGAAATGCTTTAAACAATAAAAAGATTCCCAAAACTTTTCTCTTGGCTCATGAAAATGACGATAAGTTATACAGGTTGATGCAGACGAAACATGTTTTCCAATAATTACTGGGAGCAATAATAAAAAATAAAAACCATTCCATATTCAAGTTCGGGGAAATAGTGTCTTTGAGAGGACGTCCTTTGTGAGACTGTGGGTTTGAACTCAAGAACTTGTAACACTTAATTGAACTTTTAATAACTGCATGGATGCAAACGGATACAGAATTTATGAACACAGCGATAAGAACACATTGAAGAAGAGAACTGCGAGTGAGAGGTTTCCCTTGGACGGAAGGTTACCCCATTAGTTCGCAGAACGAGCAAGCACTGATGTCGGGTCATCTAGCACGAGCAAAATGGTCCTACCCTGGTCGACCCAAATGGCGGGTAATTTGAACTGGTTGTTCCTTGGCATCTTTTGATCTTATAAGGAGGCCTGGGGCTGAACATCCTTCTTGCTGGATACAAATTTGGATCCTCCTCTGAAATTCACGGACGGCTCTCTCAGGATTAAATTTCCTGACAAATGGAATTCTTAAGTCATGAGAGGCTTGTTGGTGTACGCACTTGATTTCAAATATCCTCACATAAATTAATCAAATTTCGACAGGTAATTGAAGCCGTGCTGAATGAAATTCTGGGGACAAAGAAGGACGTAATCTCAAGGACGTTATTTTCCAAAAACTGCATTAACCTAAAACTCAAAATATTGCAAATTCGTTCACAGGGGTTGGTTATTTCTCCGACCAGGAGCATGAAGAGTCATTCGAAACGATTAAGCATCCAACATTTTGTGGAAAATGATACCCCACACGCCAAGATTGCCAAAAATCTCGAAAATCCGTTTTTCAAAACACACATTTTGACCCCTAACCCGCCAAATTTGGTCTGATCGGGCTGAAATGTTTCGAAGACCAACTGGAACCCGAAACGCGTCCGAAACCAAAATTACAGATTTTTAGAAAATTAACTACCACCAAAATTGGCGTGGTCGGCGGACGGACATTTGCTTATTTTGATCTAGGCACCATGAAACGTCCAGAAAATTTTGGACCGAATCGGAGAGATTGACTTTTTGCATAAAAACATTGATTCAAGGAATAACCAACCAAAACGCTGCAAATGCTTTCATAGGGATTAGTTAATCCTCGGACCGGCAGCATGAAGAAAATAGTGGAAAACAGTGAATGTAGAGTGTCTGGGACTCATTTAAATCGATTCAGCGTCCGAAATTTATTGGAAAATGATCCTAAATCTTGAAAATTCATTTCTGAAAAACACATTTGTCAACAAAACGACTGTCAGTAACCATAGAAGAGCATATATCATAAGCAGTAATCCCAAATCACCAATTTTGGGCCTAAACTATTCCACTTTCTCTATTGATCAGAATTTACGCATAGCAGAAAGATTAGACTATGCTAGGGACAACTGGAATCCACATAGACATTATTTTCACTGAAAAAAAAAAAATGTTGGACCACTTTTGGACCGATCTACATGACATCAGGAGCTATGCAGTAGCCTAAAGGTCCTATAGGTCCATCATGAAGGCGAAAGGTGGACCGAGGAATACAGTTATGAATATTAATATAATCATTATCAACTGTTGAATATGATTTTGACGGTATTCACTTTTCTTATAGCTAAAACTAGCATTTTTTTGTTTATGTGTAGCCAAACATAATAAGTTATATGGTACATTTGAAGAGTTTCGTAAGTGCCAACTTAATGCGGTGCCATTTTCATCATTATCATAGAATTGATTTAAAAATGATGAAAAATTATTTTGTACAACGCAACAGAAACTCGTAATTCTCGACAAACTCACAACAAAAAAGGTTGTTTTTGGTGAACATACAAAAACGTGGATACCAACGAAAATATATTTTAAATGGTTATGAATACGCTTCCACTTCGCACGGTGGCTTGTATTTTGGACTGAGAAAACCCCCTTTTGACCCAAAAAAATTCTGGTTTTGGCGAGTTCTATAATGAAAATGCCATCAGCGGTAGAAACGAGCTCAACTCGAACCACTGAAATACACCAATTTTGATATTATGAACAGAGCGGCGTTTAGAAAGCTACCTCGTGAACTTGACAAGGGCGAACGAGGACCAGGAAGGTATAAAACTGGTCCGGAAGGGGCGCAGCTGGAACCCGAACCAGGACCGCTGGAACAGGTTTGCCTGCCATCCTACTAGGTGGATAAAAGAGGGCACAGGGGTAGGGGTAGGTTGGGGGGGTTGAAACGTCCACGAGGACGAAAGTGGCGGCCCTAGAACCGCGACTGTATGGCAGATCAAATGTACGTACTTTTTGCCATAACGGGCTGACTGGAATAGTTATGTGGAAAATATAAAATGAGACTCACCTATAAGAAGAATGGGTTCTCTATGGTCGTCCACGAGACTGTTGATGACTAAAAATAGGTTGCTCGGGAGTCGTTCCGAGTCTGAAGTCGATTCGTCGTAGACGATTACTTCTTTTAATCCGCTTTTTCTCAACAATTCTTTGCCGACGCGGGTCGTCGCGAGATCTGCCAGGCTGGCTTTGCCTTGCTCTAGCCGTCGCCTGGATATCCGATCCGAGCAGCTGACGTTCACGGCACCTCGAATGTGCGAGACGTTGTAGGCGATGAAAGGGCGACAGTCGATGATGAGCGGCGGCGGCGAGGCTTCCATCCAGCCAGCCAACCCGTCAGGGGTCACCTGGTCGAAAAAGCCAATTAGAAAACGTATCTACAAAAATATCGCCCCAACAACAACCTCAACATCACCTCAGGACAACAACTGTAGCATCCTTCCAGCCAGCAATTACCCAATATTCATCCTGCAAGGCTGCAATGGGGTGTACCCACTGTTCCCAATACAAATTGCATGTGAAAAGAGGTGCTGGAGAGTATCAACCTACATCACTTTTGCTTAAAATCAAAATAACTGCTTTGAAAAATTGAAGAAAATTCAGTGACGTCAGCGTTCAGCGGTGTCCTCCCCACCCACATTGAGACAACCCAACTAAGGCCCACCTTGATTTCTGAGTTGTCACTAGCATTGGTTTCAAAAACACTCGCAGCTGCGCTTCAGTCAGTGTTTCATCTGGAGTGACCTATCTTCCTTGCTTCCTGTTTACGAAGGTATCTTTACAACAATAACAACACCGAGGGGAGGAAACATTCAGTTTTCTACAGTTGTCCGCTAGAGTGCAGCACCCTGGTAAGCAAGGACTGCTGTTGTAGCTTTTTGTGTTTTTGCCTCAAATATAGCAGCTATTGGCTGTGAACAGCCATGTGTTCCTGGATGAAAACATAGTGAACACAAGGATGTGTGGTTTATGTTCATACTGCAAGAACCAACAAGAAATAGGGTGTACCCACTGTTTAAAAAGAAAACAAAATTTTTTCTTGTTTGAGTTATCATTGTCATTGGTTTTAAAAACCTATTTCATCTAGAGTGACTTATCTTCCTTGTTATCAACAATAACAAAACCAAGATAGGAAACTTTCAGTTGTCCGCTAGAGTGCAGCACACTGGAAGGCAAGGACTGCTGTTGAAGTCATTCCACTTTTTCACACGGGTTATGACGTCACCGTTCAGCGGGTAGCTTTTTTGAAAAATCCATCATCCACACAATTTTGATGTAACTGACACCATTTTCCCCTTTCATAGTTATGGACAAAAAATGACCATTTTCAGACACCCAAGGGGTACATCTCATTGCAAAGCATGTGACGGCTGGTAGCTAAACGACTATTACAGAAGACTGGGTATGTGGCTTGCCAGGAGGATGCGACGTTGCTGTCCCTGTAGCAGCCCAATCGATGGCTACATACGATTCAATCATCTGTCAACGCTACTTCTGAAGACGTCCAGTCCAAAACTCACCTTGCGCAAGAGGCCGAGCACTTCGCGGCGAAGCAAGGTATTCTCGACGCAAGGGCTTGTCGGGAGGCTGATGGTGTCGACTTTACACCTTTTTGGTGGACCAGGTTCGCTGAGGCTTCTGTTGAGCGACAGCCGAAGTCCCTCGCGACGTCCACCATTGCCGACATCCCACCATCCAGCGGCCGCGCTGCTCATCTCGCCCCCGCCTGCTCCTGGAAACAAAATTTAAGAATTGAATTCAATACCCAAACAACGAACGCAGGGAATACATAAAGCTATTCAGGAACCATGGCAACATGAATAATTGTGATTGTCTGAGGACAATGGTGCACCTGGACTGATGACTTACGCCTCAATGCTGCTCAATACTCAACGCCTGATTTACTCCAAATTACGCCTCAAATTAGAAAAACGTCCTAAATTTTGCTCAGAAGAACAAAGAAATCCTTGGTTTTTCCACGACAGACCAGGCATTGCCCAAAATGGCTTGGTTGAAACCCTGCAGTGCACTTATATTAGAAACCAGCGTCCTGCTTCCTCCGTGGCAGAAGCTTTAGCCAACCTTTGCTGGCCTAAAATCGGCAGCCAAGTTCAGCAAGGCTGTGTGGTAACAAAGGGTATACAGGGCGGTAACCTTTTTAGATAGTTGACAGCCTTCAAGGGATCGATTTTACAACTCATGTGCAACAAAACGTGTCTCCTATCTAAAGGCATCGTTTCCGAGTTATTCACGATTTATGATTTTTGTCGTGTTTTTGACCATACGTCACGAAAACGGCCATAACTCCCTTGATTTACAAGATAGTTTCAAATCTGTGTACACCATTGGAAATAACGTTCCACGGACTATATATCACGATTTTGGTTACAATTTATCTTATTTCTCCACTTAAAACGTCATTTTCACTCTTACATTTTGTCCCAAAAATAAATTGTAATATACCGCTAAAAGCTGGTATTTTGGGGTAGTTTTTTTCACGAATTAACGAATATTTCATTGGGAAAATGTTACCATTATCCGGCTGAAAGTTGATATGGTTTCGCGTTTATATTCATCTCTTAACTTTAGGCTGAATTAGTGAATACCATCACTAAATTGTAGACGATGAGGAGCCCATCAGAAGGGAAATTTGACACAATTTCCAATGGTGTACTCATATTTGATATTATCTCGTAAGGCGCCCCTCACACGATCAATATATTGATTCAATATTTCATTTCTGTCAATATATTGACGGTGTGAGGGGTATATTGAAGCAATAATTATTGATGTCAATATATTGAAAGAAATCAAATGAATTTGATTTTTATTGAAGGTTCCTCAATATTTTGTATGGCTCAGTAGCGCTTGAAGTGGCAGTCAAGGGAAGTTAAAACCAAAACATAACCTTTTCCTTGAAATCTGAAACCTGCACGCTGTTATAAACAAGTAAATTTCTTCTGTTCTTGTTCCAAGCCTTTTTTTACGTTCCTTATTTCCTTTTTTTAACTGCCACTGACAAAGCTATTAATGCCACATCAAAATCACTCATTGTGTATAAAATTATCGATTATAGTATCTAGTAAATTGAAGGAGTAATGGCTGTTCTATTGACGTCAGGTCGAAAACGACACAAATCTTATGTAGTCAATAATTCAGAAACAAAGCCTCTAAAAAGAGAAGACCTGGAGACAAATTTTGTTGTCAATGGGTAGTAAAATCGACCCCATGAAGGCTGCCAACCTTAAACGTCAACACTCTGTACACGTCTCCAACACATCAACACCCAAAAGACGCTGCAAATTCTTTCACAGGGGTTCCATAACCTCATCCAGAGGGCGCCAATCGTTCCGGGACCAATTTCATTGGATTCAGCGTCCAAAATTTGGTGGCAAATGATACCCCACACGCCTAGATCGCCAATATCTCGAAAATCCATTCGAAGTACACATTTTGACCCCCACTCCGTCCAAATTTGGTCCGTTCGGGCTGAAAAGTTTCGGTGACCAACTAGACCCAGAAACGGGTCCCTGACCAAAATTTCAGATTTTTAGAAAATCTTCTATTACCAAAAACGGCGTGGACGGCGGACGGACATTTGCTAACTTTGATCTAAACACCTTGAAACGTCCAGAAATTTTTTTTTTTTGGGCCAAATCGGAGAAATTGACCTTTTTGCGTGAAAACCAAAATTTACACGATGATTAAATTATTACATTAAAAATAATAATAATAATTGCACTTTTTTAATGTGGGAACGTTTTCTCGAATGTGACAAATTAAGACTAGAATAGTTTTGATGACAATAATCATTTGACAAGCACATAAACTGTGCAAATAATATCAATCGTAGTATAAAATCACGTGGTTTTGGATTTTATGGTACAATTTAGACGATTTATAAAACGATAATTGTTCTGCGTGTTGTATAACGTACGGGAAATCAAAGTTGAACGAGTGGTTCAGCACTAAACGATCAGCTAGAGGGTGGCAATTAGGGATATTTAAACAAGTCTGGAGGGGATGACAAGAGATTATTACGACAATCGACAACTAAACACAGAGGTTACGTAAGTGGCTCCCTCTACCCGTCCGCCCCTCGACTATCTGTTCAATGTCGGGAGTGCTCGCATCAGCACTATATTTAGATTCGGTGAGCATGAAGACGGTGATATAGCTCGACGAGCTCGGTTTCGAGGTAACTCGAGTTTTAGGAGCTGTTATGGGAAAAATACTCGTTATTTGGGACAACTCTACAAAATAATTATACGAAAAATATTCGCTACTAATGTAAATATGGAGTTATATTAGTGGAAATGAGCTAAGAATTCTATCCTAGAAATGATTTTGGGGGGAAAAACCCTGCAGATTCTTACACACGGGTTGGTTATTCCTCGAATAGGGGAAACAGTGGGTGTGGCGGGTCCCAGACCCATTCCAATCGATTTAGGGTCCAAAATTTAGTGGAAAATGATACCCCACACGCCTAGGCACCAGAAATCCTGACACATACAAAATGGGTGGATACATACCAATTTTGACCCATAACTTCTTCCGGTGGGTGCCAATCGTTCTGGGACCCATTTCATTGGATTCAGTGTCCAAAATTCAGTGGCAAATGATACCCCACTCGCCCAGATCGCCCAAAATCTCGAAAAATTCATTTGTCAAAAAACACATTTTGACCCCTACCCCGCCCAAATTTGGTCCGATCGGGCTGAAAAGTTTCGAGGACCGTCCTAGGACGGAAATAGACCCCTGACCCAAATTTCAGATTTTTAGAAAATTTTCTACTACCTAAAACGGCGCGGACGGCGGACGGACATTGACCTTTTTTGATCTAGACACCATTAAAACGTCCAGAAAAAAGATTTGAGCCGAATCGGAGAGGTTAACCATTTGCATGAAAACATAGGTTGATTATTCAAGGAATAACCAACCAAAAATTAATTTTATTTTTGGTTTTTAGAGACACATTTCCTACAATTTAATTATATTATTCTGCCGACAAACATCCGACAAAAATGTGTATTTGAAGAAATCCTCAGAATCCTCAATTGACTAATCAATAAAAACTGTTTAATGTGCACATACGTGCCCTTACATGCATTCTGGAGCAAAGGGATTGCATGACACCTGCGGATAGTGTAACTTCCTACTAAATCCTGTGAGTGCCTTGATCTATGTAGCTTTTCTGTGTCAAATTGAGAAATTTCCAGTGTAAGAAAGATCCACAAATAAAAAGGAAGAGGGAGTTTACCAAACTAAATTGACAAGTTTATAAGGCAATTTAAGACTTTTGTTGAAAATAAGATTACTGAAACAAAATGAAAAAATCTCGAAAAATCCTCTTTTTGAAAAACACGCGATCTAGGCGTATGGGGTGTCATTTTCCACTAAATTGTGGACCCTGAATCGATTGGAATGAGTCTTCATGCTTCTGATCCGAGGAATAAGCAACCCCTGGGTAAGAATTTGCAGCGTTTCTTGATCTAGACACCTTGAAACGCCAAGAAAAAAAATTTTGGACCTAAAACGCTGCAATTCATTTACAGGGGATGATTACTCATCGGACCAGGAGCATGGGAAAATGGGGGAAACAGTGAGTGCAGAGTGTCCCGGACTCATTCCAATCGATTCAGCGTCCAAAATTTAGTGGAAAATGATACCCCACACGCCTAGGTACCAGAAATCTTGAAAACACATATACAAAATGGGTAGATAGATACCCATTTTGACCCATAACTTTATCCGGTGGGTGCCAATCGTTCTGGGATCCATTTCATTGGATTCAGCATCCAAAATTTAGTAGAAATTGATACCCCACACGCCTACATCGCCAAAAATCTCGATAATCCATTTTTTGGAATACACATTTTGACCCCTACCCCGCCCAAATTTGGTCCGATCGGGCTGAAAAGTTTCGAGGACCGTCCTAGGCCGGAAATAGACCCCTGACCCAAATTTCAGATTTTTAGAAAATTTTCGTCTACCAAAAAAAGCCCTGACGGCGGACGGACATTTGCTAATTTTGGTCTACACACCTTGAAATGTCCAGAAAATTTGGGCCAAATCGGAGAGGTTGACCTTTTTCATGAAAACATAGGTCAATCATTCAAGGAATAACCAACCAGAAGTAGTTTTTTCAGCATCAGGTCTCCGAGACACCAGATTATTAGGTTAGTTACTTCTGTGTTCTTGATTTTATACATACCCAGGTTACCTAGGGGCAGTAGGTGGTAGGAATTGGAGATATATCATGAAATACTCGCGAGTAAAATGTGATTCTTCATTACTTCACGGCGACAAGGAATATGAATTCTTAGGAATTTTGTTTCGTTGAATTTCTTCAAATAACAAAGCAAACTGGTGCTGTTTGGGGTGGTAGCACTACCAGTGGAAAGGAAAATCCCATTTATGTTCAGATTCGGAAGGTCCACTCCTTCAGCGATAGAATGCCTCCTAAAATGAGACAGGCAAGTCAGACTCGCATTCCTCTCTGAGCTGTTTTCATAATCGGCCCTCAAGCGACCTCAACGAAATCGGCTCGGCGCTGAGGCAGCCCATTTCCTACGTTCCCCTGACTCGAGACTCGTCTTGGTAAAATGAAAAGTAACCCAGGAGAAGGGGACCATGGACCTGTGGTCGTCGGCAGGCGATTTCTCAACTTTTGAGTCTCAGCGTTGAGCAAGAGCGAGGGGCTCCAAGTGGTGGAACGTTGTGAAGGGTTGTGATCGGACGGTCGTTCTCCTTTCGTGAATCATCGGATTTCGAAACCCTCGGGTCCCACTTCTGAGGCCATTGTTGTTTCTCAGACAAACTTGTCAAATTTCCCTTCAGTTTCAACCAAAACTGAACGCAGGGAAAAATCAAGGAGGAGGAAAATCATTGGCAGAGCTCCCAGAGCAGAACGCTCTGCTGCTCTCAGACAATTAAAAAACGCTGCAAACTATTTCACAGAGGTTATTCTTTGGACCAGGAGATGGGGAAAACAGTAAGCGTGAAGTGTGCCAGACTCATTTCAATCTATTCGACACCCAACATTCAGTATAAAATGACGTTCCACACGCCTAGGTTCCAGAAATCTCAAAACCCACTCTCAAAATAGGTAGGTTGGTAACCATTTTGACCCCAACCCCCCTCCAAATTTGGCAAAATCGAGCTAAAACGTTTCCAGGACCAACTAAAGTCAAATTGACCAAAATTTCAGATTTCCAGAAAATTTTTGACTACCAAAAACATACAGCAGACAGACTTTTGGGTTTTTTGATCTGGACACCTTGAACCGCAAACTGTCAAAATTTGGGGCAAATTGGAGAGGTTGACTTTCTGCATGAAAACATATAGCTTAATTATTCAAGGAATAACCCACCAATATATTAGAATATATTCTAAAAGCAACGCTCCCATGTCCATGTGGCACATGCCAGGCAAGTGCTTGAACCCTTCTTTTCAATTCAGACACACTCTTAAGCACTGCTACAGCTTGAAGCTGCTGGGCTTGGTCCAGTAAGAAGTCATTCGATAACCAGCAGAAAAGGTGAAGAAATCGTAATACCAGCCGAATGCATAAGGTATATTTGCAGTGCAGTTTGAAGGGGAATTAAAGAACCTGAACTGGCATTGGCACTGCAAACGGTTTTCACAAACTACTGTCTTTCATTGATAAAGACAACAAACGAAACAGGCTACCTGATAGGAGTAAGTCACATAACTTGAAATCGTTACTAAATAAAGTACTTGTTAATTCTGTAGGTTGACTACAGCGCTCGTTGCGGCACGCGGAAGTAATATTTCCTGTTATAGAACCTTCTTGTTGTTGTTTCATTTCTATATTAAAAATGGGTTGGAACTTAATGAAAATCTTTAGGAAATCAGCTGTTCTGTTTTTACAGCGATAGAAAATCATCCAGTATATTGTGTGATAATGGACATCAGATGAAGCTGCAAGTCGTTTATTAATTGGTGGGCTTTGTAACCTGTTCAAAAAACAGTTATCTCACATGACACAAGGCGCGCTGCAGTCAACCGACGGCAGAATTACCCAAAATAATGGTGTTTCTAAATAACGAACCGTTTATTCTATTTGAGATGTTACAGTTATGGAGTTATTTTTCATTTTAAACTAATACTCTGACATGGAAGGAAAATCAAAAGTAGCTAGTACTACCTGATGATAATGCTAATGCTACTAAAGGGCCGAGAGAAATTTGAATAAAATAATGTTGGAATAACCAATAAACTCCAATAAATAATGGAAAACTTAATTTGAGACTTGTGAAGCCAAAACCAAGGCCTAAATAAAAACTCGAAATGTTGACAAACTGCTTAAGTCTCAGTTAAGCTTCAACCTCTTCAGTTACAATTACCTAGATACATGATGAAGCTACAGGCCAAGGTGAAGTTGAATAAGAAAGTGTTATCAACTTGTGTGATAATATGTCCATTTTACCAAAACCACCCTCTTGACAGGATTGTAATTGCTATTGATATTGTTTGTACCTCATCAGTTGCTTAAACCTAACAATTTTTAGGTCTTAGAAATATCTAACATCACAGAAAATGTTGATGTGAGGCGCAAAACTAACTTCCCTCTCATTCAACGCCACTTTTATTAAAGCGTTATTTGTAACTGTTATTTCATAACGGTTACAGACTCAAAAATAACGTTACGTTACTTAAAAGTAGCCTTAACGTCCATTTCTACAACCTGATAAACAGCACAGTAAAGTTTGACAAACAATGAACTGCGCATGCGCAAACTGTTCTATTCAGAACTAAAGCCTTTTATCAACCATACAAATGTTTACATTATGGCAGTTGTACAACCATGAGAATGATGGAACAGTGTTTTATAGGTTGAATTGTCTAACAAATTGCTCAGACTCAGTATTTTCAATCTTAAAATGCAACGTCAACAAATGATAACCTGGAACACTTTGAGTCAATTTACATTAACACAAATAACATAAAGAACACCTGTGTTCTGTGACGTCTCAAATAAATAAACTCAGACATTTAAATTTTGCACTGTTTGTCTCATTTTCAAGGTTATTTCGTCTGATTCATTATCGTGTTGCTGTCTGTACTGCCGATTTCGGTAGTAGAAAATTTTCTAAAAATCTGAAATTTTGGTCAGGGACCCGTTTCTGGCTCAAGTTGGTCCTCGAAACTTTTCAGCCCGTTGGACCAAATTTGGGCGGGGTAGGAGTCGAAATGAGTATTTTGAAAAATGGATTGTTGAGATTTTTGGCCACTTATGCGTGTGGGGTATTATTTTCTACTAAATTTTGGACGCTGAATCCAATGAAATGGGTCCCAGAACGATTAGCACCCTCTGGATGAGGTTATGGGTCAAAATGGGTACCTATCTACGCATTTCGAATGTGTTTTTGAGATTTCCGGTACCTAGACGCATGAGGTATCGTTTTCCACTAAATTTTGGACGCTGAATCAATTGGAATGGATCCCCGTGAAAAAATTTGCAGCGTTTTTCAGATATTATTATAGTTTGCATTGATAAATTGTCCAAAAACTCGATGAATAACAACAATAAAGTTATGAGTGATTTGACAGACCAGCACACTCATGACAGGCTAGATATTGATGACACTTTTTCCCCACATTCGTGGACCGTGGTTCCTGTTATAAGCAGTATTTTCAGCTCCTTGGATTTTGGGCGCTCTTTGGATTGGGATAAGTACGTGCATCACGATTTTGATCATCCTCCTGGTTAAATTCTAGCTTATTATAAACTTGTTAATAGTACAATTGTCTGTTAGTCCACATGTCACACATCGCCTTGCAGGTGGATTTGAAAATGCATTAAATGGTGTTCAGCGCAGAGCAAATTAGCAAGGGGGTGGCCAAGAGGGTATTCAGATTTTGGAGGGGCACTTTTCTCCTGAAAAAGAGACACAGGGTCGCCTCTACTTTTGGATATTGGGGAGAATGGCACTCTTTTTGGACCAATTGAGAAGCCACAGGCTCATGTCAAAATCACGTACAGCAATAGACATTGACAGTCGTGACTTGAGCACTGTGCTTTAGAGATGCAGGTATCACAGCCTGCATGACGGCAACAGGTGGCTGTGAGGCAATGTATTAAGATTACCCACGTAATTAATTTTATGGATGAGAATACATTTTGTTTTCTGTTTTTTTTTTTTCTTGAATGTTTGGGAGGTCACTGCAATATCAAGGGTAAATTTTGACTGGAATAGGCAAACAATACCTGTTTTTCAACCGACAGAGTACGGTAGCCTCGGATTTCGACGTCGCCACGTCTCTAGTCGTCAAGCTTCATGACGTCGCAGGTTCACCCATCCACGATCCCGCCAACGAGGTCACGTCACGCCGGCAAATGTCACGTGAGCGGAGAACGAGGAACCGAATGTTGATGAAATTGTTAACAAAAGCTGCAGCACTTTTAGCACAGGTATGGAAACGCACGGGTAACGTACGACGGGCGGAGGGGGGTGATAATGATAAGCAAGCCTAGCGCAGCGTACGTATTGATAACAACCGGTCTCGAAGGCTGTTTGGGATTGACTGAACGGCGGAGCGGAGGGGACACCGGAGAGCGGTGAGTCATCGCCGTTTCCCCGCTTCGCCTCACAATCGTGGTTTTGCTCCTCCCCCCGCCTTCTCCGCCTTCCAATGATGCCCCTTCCCTTCCTCGCCACAGAACAGGAAACAATCCCTCCCTTCACTAAAGGGGACAAACATACAACTCAACAAGGTTTCCAGAATACTCATTAAACTTCTTAAATGAATGGCTGATGGTCATAATTGCAAAAATGAAGTATCAGCGGAAGTAAAAACACCCCAAATTCATTAACAGGGGTTTGATATTCCTTGTACCAGGAGCAGGGAGACTCATTCAAATTGATTCAGCGTCCAAAATTTAGTCGAAAATGATACCCCACACGCCTAGGTACCAGAAATCTTGAAAACACATATTCAAAATGGGTAATAATTACCCAATTTGACCCATAAATTCTTCCAGTGGGTGCAAATCGTTCTGGGACCCACTTCATTGGATTCAGCGTCCAAGATTTAGTGGAAAATGATACCCCACGCGCCTAGATCGCCCAAAATCTCAAAAATCCATTTTTTGAAAATACATTTTAACCCCTACCTCCACCGCATTTGGTCCGATTGAGCTGAAAAGTTTCGAGGACCAACTAGAGCCGGAAACGGGACCTGACCCGAATTTCAGATTTTGGTTGGTTAATTATTTTACTTGAATAATTTTTTTTTTTTCATGCATATAGTCAATTTTGCCGTGGCCAAAACAAATGGTGCTTTCAAGTGTCTAAATTAAAAAGTCAAATGTCCGACTTTGGTAGTAAAAAATTTCTGAAATTCTTAAATTTGGTCAGGAGCCCATTCCCGGCTCTAGTTGGTCCTCAAAACTTTTCAGTCCGATCAAACCGAATTTGGGTGGGGTAGGGGTCAAAATGTGTATTTCAAAATATTGATTTTCGAGATTTCTTTCACTCAGGCGTGTGGGGTATCATTTTCCACTAAATTTTGGAAGCTGAATCCAATGAAATGGGTCCAGGAACGAATGGCACCCTCTGGATGAGTTATGGGTCAAAATCGGTACCTCGAATGTGTGTTTTCGAGATTTCTGGTACCTAGGCGAGTGGGGTATCTTCCAGTACATTTTGGATCTCGAATCCACAAACGACGCAAATTTTAAAAATTCCGGACACCCCTTTTCTACGTATTTTTATCATTTTGGACAATATTTATAACAATGATGTCACAAATTTGTGACATCGATTTGCGGGTTTTACCGGAAAACGCGGTTGCACGTAGATTGCGGTAAATCGAGACGTGATGAGAGGTTGAGGTGGGGGGTGATATTGATTTATTATGACGTCATTTCGGATGAGTCACTTTCAATTGCGAAGCATATCGAAGGTGCGCATAGCACTTTTGGCCACTTTTTAAATTTGTTTCACACCTATTTAATTTCAATCGCTGTCTCGGCCACTTGACAACCATCATTTTGGCACTTTCGACGTTTCTACACCTTTTAATGGTATACTGGTGATGGCTAATTTGTATCATCTACTCTGATGACTCACTTAACCATACAGGGGGGGTTGAGCGTGCGCTCGTATGTTAAGGGGAGTTGATGTTCCATTAACTGGACAGTCATCGCGAAACTCATCCCTTCAGGCGTCAAGTGTTGGTGAACGACACGTGGCCACAGCACGTGCCGAATCTATTAAAAAACCTCCTTCTCAATAGGCTCTAATCAGCCTCTGATTTTTACTTCCGATTATCCTCTCCCCACTCCTTTGGGTTTTGTACACCACCAAAAGTCACTCCCCTCTTAACGAACATTCTTACGGATTCCAATATTAATCTTGTACAGCTCTCTTGCAGGAGAGGGGATACATATCTGCTCCACAATGATGTTGAAATTAGATTTCCTGATACCTGAACATGGATGATGCGGTTAGTTGATATATTTTTAACTCATGCCTGATTCTAACCATGGTTAGGGAAGGTCAGGGAAAACTTTCACCAAAAATTGGATAAAATGGGGGGCAAATCTTAACATTATTGGTGCCAGTCCCTTCAAGAACGCTTCTGCATTGGTCTTTGAGCCAATATTGGAAAGGGCCGGACGGCTAGCAGGCAGAAATCGAAACCTAGCCTGAAGTAATGTGCCTGAGAATCTGAAATCTGAAATTTTGAGACACCTTCTTTGGGCTCTAGTTGGTCCTCAAAACTTTTCTGCCTAATCGAACCTAATTTGGTAAGAGTGAAAAAGTGTATTTTGAAACTTGATTTTCGGATTTTTTTGAGAACTAGGCATGTGGGATATCATTTTCCAACAAATTTTGGACGCTGAATCGATTGGAATGAGTCCAAGATACTCCAAACCTACTGTTTTCCTCCATTTTCTCCATGCTCCTGGTCCAAGGGATGATCAACCCCTGTTGCGTTTTAGAGCCTCCTGCAAAAATTATATTTTGCATTTCTTTCACGCCAACCTTTTCGTTTGTCTGAAATAGCTTCAATAGGAATAAAATCTTCCGCGACGAGGTTATGTCTATTTCCAGGAATGTAAAGGGAACAACAGTTGAATCTTCAACTTCAATTGTTCTCATTACTTTCATGGAAATAGACTCTCTCAGTGTATAACACTGTTTTTTATTAGCTTAAATAGTATTGTAACAATTTATGTTCTTTGTAAATAATTTATTACAAATGTTCACTCAAATACACTGTCCTCATTCACACACATACACAATCACAAGGCACAATACATGGTTGTAATGCAGTTGTTGCACTAACAGAGCATAGCAAAGTGTCTATATTTGGACTCCAAGCTGAACTGGACTGTGTGGCGTTCCTCAGTCCCTTTTTATGCTCGCTCCCTTGGCTGAGAACCTTCTCGAGTCTTCCCTGGTTCTGGGAACTTGACATGTTGTCTTGAGCAAGCTGGAAGGTTCCAGCCAATTTGATACAATGCACAAATGTTTGAGAGTGACCCTTAGCCCTCCACGTGTCATTGACCTTGTAATGCTGGTCGCCCAGGAGACTGGTGCAGATGTAATCTCGCAACACATATGAAAAGTTTGTCAAAGTATAGATTGGTCACCAAAAGGTGTCCAAGGCACAATAGACACAAATACTTAGTATGATCGAACAATTGCAGGTTGTCTTCGCTATGTATATTACTGCTGGTATTTGATATTTTGCAACCATAGGGCACTTAAATTAGGTGTCATTCCTTCAAAGAAATTCTTTCTCTAGTAGTATAATAACGCCACTATTAAACAGTTCAAACTAATAATTTGTAAAAGTTATTATCCAAAAGCATTTGAATTTTCTTCTTTGAGGTCACATTCAGCGCCTTCTTTTGGTGACTGAACTTTGCCTGTCATTCCAGTGAGCATTTAGTTGTGTTGCGAGATTGCACCTGCTCAAATGGGCTGCCAGCGTTGCAGGGTCAACGACCTGTGGAGGGCTAAGGGTCACTTTTGAGGAATTGTGCGTTGTATCGAATTGGCTGGAACCTTCCCGTTCGCTCGAGACAACATGTGGAGTTCCCAGAACCAGGGAAGGTTCGAGAAGGTTCTCGCCCAAGGCAACCAGTATAAAAGGGACCCAGGAATGCCGTGCAGGGCAGTTCAATTTGGAGTCCAAATATAGACGCTTTGTGTAATAAATAGTGCGACAACCGCGTTACAACCATGTATTGTGATTGTGTCATTGTGTAAGTGCGCGAATGTGAACAGTGTATTCAAGTGAACGATTGTAATAAATAATTTACGAAGAATATAAATCGTTACAGTTGGAAAACAAAGATGACCTCTGACAATTGAAGGGGTGTTCTTCAAGATTGGAGTCTAGCTAGAAAGAATATTTTCCCCAAACTAGGTCTTAAATATTTCTAATCGGTGTGCGAATTTTCAAATGTGCGAGCCAATGTGCTCCTAGTTCGCCATAGTTACTTCAAACTTATTTAAAGAAAGCTTATACTAAGCTCCCGAGCGTCTGCATTTCCTAAGAATATCGTCGTTGACGGGAAAATAAACTCGAGGCGGAAACTCGTACAACTCGGCTACCTTTCCTGTATTGATCTGGAGCTCCTCAGCAAGGTCGTCGAGCGCTGAGTCATCCTGAACTTTGACCTACAAGGAAACCTGGGGACAAAGTTATACTGAATACCATATCACTTTGCCCGGGGAGATGAGACGGATTTATACCGCGTGACACGTCCACGTTTAAATCTACGTTCGTGACTCAGCTCAGAGTCAGAATTCATGCCAAATGTCTACTCAGGGATATCGTGTATTTATATGTTATTTAACTAACAAAGGGCCGTCGTTGGAGATGAAATACGTTAGGCAGCAGAGAAAGCTGATTTGTTAAATGCCTCGGTTACAATTCCATACAAGTAGGTATTGCGCGGATAATGCATACGTATAGCGATTTCGAAGCTAACACACATTTTTTTAAAGAACCAAGCAAGTGCAGCAAATGTGATGGGTTCCAGGTCTCCTTCTTTGCTGGTAGTTACAATCACAAACCAAAATCTCGGAAACATACATTCAAAATGCGTAGATAGGTACCCATTTTGACTCATAACATCATCCAGAGGGCGCCAATCGTTCCGGGACCTGTCTCATTGGATTCAGCGTCCAAAATTTAGTGGAAAATGATACCCCACACGCCTAGGTACCAGAGATCTCGAAAACAGACATTCTAAATGGGTAGGTAGGTACCCATTTTGAGCCATAACCTCATCCAGAGGGCGCCAATCGTTCTGGGACCCACTTCATTGGATTCAGCGTCCAAGATTTAGTGGAAAATGATACCCCACTCGCCTAGATCACCCAAAATCTCGAAAATCCATTTTTCAAAAAACACATTTTGACCCCTACCCCGCCCAAATTTGGTCCGATCTAGCTGAAAAGAATAACCAACCAAAACAAAATAAACCAGTTGACACCTGAGAAATGTCAAGTTTCTTGGCCTAAGAACATTTTGTGGATAATGGACTCCTGAGGATCCTCAGGGTAATTTAGTCATAACCTATGCTACTGTACACTGTGGAATTTCAGCCAGTAATGTTGGCTAACCTGTCCTCTGCCACCTACACAACACAACCACTGATAAGGACAAAACTTTCCTTCATCAGCTTTGAAAAATAATTGGACATGTGAGCCTCAAAATATTTGTTATATTTGTTTTCATTATTACAATATTATGATGTACTCTTCAACCAACGTGTACAACTGTTTTCTTTCAACAGGTGATCCAAGTGCGCTCTGTTGAGAAAAGCGACAATGTGTGTGACGTCACAGGAGTGAGCCAGCCTCCTGCAGGCTGCTCTTTGGTTGACTTTCTTTTGTCTTGCAGTTTACAACTAATTTACAGTAAACTGAGTTAATTTTCCAAAAAGCATTGGGTAAGACTGTCGGAATTTTCAGTACTTCTAGTTAACTAAAATGATCTTTGCATTAAGGCAATTCATCTCAATCAAGTCCCCCTTAATTTCCCTTTGTCTACAGGTCCCTTTGCATCATTGGTTTTCTCTGGACAGAAATTACTTTTATAGCATTTATACCGATCCTTACCTTCTCATTATCATTTATACCGATCCTTACCTTCTTATCTAAGGTTGTTGAATGAGTCACTCCTTCAATTTGTAATAAATTATCATTTTTCTCTTCTTGATAATCGTTGTAGCTCTTTAACTTATTACATTCACTTTCATTCGATTCATATCATAACCTAGTACCAGAAACAAAGACTCGTCAACTGCGCAGTTTGCCCCAGAAGGGGCCGATATCAGCGCTACCTAGTGCACACACTTAGTACTATGGTGGAGCGGGGATTCAACTTTCTAATAAAGACCAATATTTTGGTGATTGTGCGGTAGGTTTTGGTTAATATCCTTGCCGCCTAAAATTAACAGTGTCACGAGTCCTATCAAAACTGGATTATCATTAATAATCAGAAAACTTATTCGTCTAAAGTTCTGATGCTAATATCCTACCTTTTGTCTGGTCACACTGAGAAAGGGCGCTGGCATGGCTGACGGATAAATATTGTGTTTTCAGCATGGCATCGAACAGGTGGCTTATCAGACAAACACTGAACTGTCACTTTCCAAACAGGACGAGCTGAAGTGGTCGCTAGAGCGGGGGTTGGAGGTCGTGAAAAATCTAAAACTAAAATCACACTCACTCAAGGCTTCCTACTCCCACTATTCACTTGAACGATAACATCTTGTGAAGAACCTCTCAAATTGTATATTAGGTGGGTTCTTACATGTTACACACTCGGAGACGTGCCACATATTTATGCAACGAGAAAGACGCCACTTGTCGGGATCTACGTGCTCTCGAAAATCAATTACCTTTGTCTCTTTAGGGAACTCTCATGCGGTTGTTAATAGTTTTTTAGGCGTATAAATTAGGCTCCCAAGTGAAAAAAGAAGACTTCGACTGTGACAGTGGAAACTAGGTCTGAAATAAATCAGAATTGTTTGCCCCTTCACTTTTTCATAAATGCGCCAATATAGCAATTATTAAAGCTAAAATAATTGGTCATCCTTGGCCTTGGATTGCTTTGAATCATTTTGATTACACATTTCAAAATACATTTTTTACCAACAATTGCAAGCTAATATTCAAATGCATTACCTATTCAATAGGTACATACTTCAACCCTGTACTTACTTTTCCTAATCTCAGGGGAAGAAAATTTCATATTTTGCCCATAAGAGACGCAGTCATGGTAAAAACCCTGCGAAAATGGAGACTCATTTCTTCAACATGGAAAAAATGGGGGAAACTGTGGGTATGGCGGGTCCCGGACCAATTCCAATCAATTCAGGGCCCAAAATTTAGTGGAAAATGACACCCCACATGCCTAGGTATCAGAAATATCGAAAAAACACATTCGAAATGGATAGATAGATACCCATTTTGGCCCATAGCCTTATTCAGAGGGCACCAATCGTTCCGAGACCCGTCTCATTGGATTCAGCGTCCAAAATTTAGTGGAAAATCATACCCCACACGCCTTGGTACCAGAGATCCCGAAAATCCATTTTTCGAAATACACATTTTGACCCCTACCCCGCCCAAATTTGTTCCGATCGGGCTGAAAAGTTTCGGTGACCAACTAGGCCCAGAAACGGGTCCCTGACAGAAATTTAAGGTTTTTAGAAAATTTTTCTATTTATCAAAATCGGCGAGGTCTGCTGACGGACGTTTGCCTTATTTTGATCTAGACACCTTGAAACGCCCAGAAAATTTTTTTTTGGACCGAATCGGAGAGATTGACATTTTGCATGAAAACATAGGTTGATTATTCAAGGAATAATATTTATTATTTTTCAAGGGATAACCAACCAAAACGTTCCAAGGTTTGGTAATAATTACTTTTTTCCGTCCCACAAAACAATCGATTCATCGAAACATCGATGTTTTTTGCACAACTATAGAGATCCCTAATGAATATGTTTTTCTCTGTAATCGATGTTTGGAGAGATGTTTAGAGCTTTTTATAGAAATGATGCCTTTTTCTTGCAAATTAAGTGTAAAAAGTACATTGAAAGAGAGGCATTATGAAGGGTAAAAAGTCGCTGCGGGTCACGCGCTGAGCGCGTGAGCTCTGTTCCAATCTGTGTGCGTCGAACGCGCCTGGCGCGTGAAGGCAGCCTTTACTTCAGATCGCTCCTCCAGTATACCAGAAAGTGAAATGGAGTATATTTCTACTTTCCGCGCCAGCTTTGAACCTTCTGAAGGTACTGTAAACGTCGGAGTCAGCTGGGGTGAAGATGCAAAAAAATAAGTCCGGAATAGAGGACTGGTTTGGAGTTTTCTTGCCATTTTGCATCGTTTTCAGTGTTCCCGCCTCAAGGTTTCTTTCAGTGCTTCGTTTTAGTACACGAAATACTTTGGTGCAAGTAGTTCACTCCAAGGTAAATATCTCATGCTATAGCTCGTCGAATTTCATTCCACATGCGGCGCACGCACCTGGCGCGTTCCTATTTCAGATGACTCCCGCACAGCTGCTCAAACGAGCTCAACAATTCCGCAAGCGAACGCGTTATCTCTCCATAGAATCAAACGGATATTGAAACTGAGAAAACAATGTTGTTCAAAATAACGTGTTCAAACAGCCATCGTATTGAATGACGTCACCGCAGCACGGAATGACGAACGACTAATTACCCCCCTCCCCTATAGCGGTTGATCTACTCGCAAGGGCTTCTCGCTGTTAATAGAAAACAATGGATCGGAACATGGCTTGGTACTGAGCTCATTACTATTTCTTTCAAGCCCCCTAAAAAGCTGACAGGGTCACCCTCACCACTAAAACCCTTCTGACGAGCCAATGACTCATATGAAGTGTTCAAGTACGAGGTTCACAACCTGACTCACCACCAACCCTTCCTCCAAGATCTCCCTACAGCCCCTACATTCAATCTTAAGTTTCTCTAATAAGATAGAACATTTTTCACGAATGAATAAGTGTTTTATTTCACTCATATAAAATGAATGATGACACGGTTATAAACTGATAAATGCCCAAGTTTCTATTACTGCCAACTCAAAAATCAAATGTTCTTTTGCATGTCAATTTTTTGGGTTTTTTGACTTTGAGATGTGTTCTGAAATCACGGCGACTAAAGATGCAAATTATGCTTAACTTTTGGAGGAAGGAATGCCAATTTTATCGCTATTTTAGATCCAACATCCATTCAATTCAAACAATGCGCAATCTAAGACATTGGGCCGTATTCATAAAAATGAAGCATATCCTTCTCAAAAGTAAAAGGTAAGAGCATAAGCATATCCTTCTTTCCGTATTCATAATGATTACCGTATACTTGCGAGGATATCCTTCAAGCAGAAGTAGAAGGTTGAGAAGACTGAGCACTGGTTGTCATGGTTTTCTTCATCTCCTCTGTAGGTTCGAAATCAGGATAACGTAGTGTTTGCAACGTTATGGATCACAATAAAGGCAACTGTTATTTTCGGTACATTTTCCAATTTCACGCGAAAAACGTATTGTAAGATAGGACACCTGCGTTTCAGTTGGCCATCATTCAATTATTACTCTCTCTTTTTTCAAATTTTGTTGTAATTTGACTCAACACCAGGAGAAGGATTTCTAAATGGAGTCATTGGGCATGGCTCTATCCCATATCCATCATCAGCAAGTAGGACAACATTAGTTTTATTTCCCAATTGAGCTCTCACTTGTGAATTTTTCCGTATCCTCGAGTCGTGCACGGATCCTGGCCAACTAACGTCGACACTAGCGAACATTTCTGTGGAGTCACAAGTGGCTTGTACATTCAGAGAGCCTGTCCGATTGATGTACTCATCCCCATGGAGTATTTGGTGGTTTTAGTATTCCGACGTGGGTACAATCGACGACGCCAATAGCTGTTGGAAAGTGGTACTTGCTTTGCCATTTCTGTTTCACCTCCAGTATTTCAGTGTCAGTAACTGTGTAAGCCCCCAGGCTTACTGCCTCCAGAAAACCAGAAGGGAGGGAGCATGCGCCAGGATGCGCGCACTCATTGCCAAGGCGTCCAACTGGGCGGTTGTAGTCGGGGCTCCCCGTCGGTGCCGAGGCGCCCAACATGTCGGAGTCATATATATTTTTGTAACCTGTCGTGCAAGTGCAACTCACTCAGTCCATCCTGGCTTTGTCCTGTGCTCGCTCTGAAGTGAACTCTGCTACCGTGCTGAAGTCAACCGAAGCTGTAACATTGTGTTCCCCATGCCATGAGATGATAAAGGACTCAAGCTAATTAAGCCTCGCTGTGTACCTTTGGGACAGCGTGCCCCCTCCTGTTTTTCCTTCGACGTCGACGCCGTCTTCGTCAGCTGGTATTGTTGCGCTCGCTCATTAAATTGTATTTCATGTATATCATAATTTCATGTATCTTGTATTAATTGTATTTTATGCTCCACATGTTGTCTAATTTACTTTGTCTTGTATCAATTCTAGCCCAGGTTGAGGCATATTCTCCTTTGCAACGTCCTTGTTTTCAATAAATTATAATTCATTTTGTATCAATGTATTTTATGCTCATCCTTGGTACCCCTAGTTGCTCAGTCGTAAGTCTTGGACTTACATCCCGTATCCTCTCGCTAGGTCCCTTCCAAATTCTCTGAAGAAACCCGAATTAAATTATAGTAAAAATAACAGATTTTAATTTGAGAGAGAGGCTTTACACTTGTGCCTGCGAAATATTCTTCCAACTACTGTATCCACAGTCCATATCCGTAGCTTATGACTAACACCAAGTTCTTGACCTTTTTGATAGCCTGGATCGCTGAGGTACGGCAAACATAACCTTCATTCGATGAACCGGAGACAAGGCACCTTCCGCCTTTCTTCGCATGCTCCTAAAAACCTGACTGCAAGCCACTGCACCGGTTGAAATCAGCATACAAGCATCAGGTAAACGTGGCTTGTATTTTTTAACATCCCTCACATTCACAACCTCTGCCATTGCGCTGACAAACTGTACAACACAACCTGCCACTACTGAGCAATCTCAACCTTTTTGGAGGATATCCTTTTTTCATGAAGTAAATGGTCAACATTATGAACACCCGTTTACTTTTCTATGAGTATAAGGTTATGCTTGTACTCTTCTTCGAGTATATGGTTCCACTCGATTATTATGAATATAAACAGAAGGATATATCCTTCTAATTTGGCAAGTATAAGCATATCCTTTTTTTTTATGAATACAGCCCATTGTCCTTCCAGGTGTGGTATCCCACAGGGAACTGTCTTGGGGCCAATTTGCTTTGTAGTATTTATGGAAAAAACTATTGAGGACGCCGCTGGAAAGTATTCCGTTCTGTTTTGGGGATGATACCACCATCTTGATCAAGGGTCATACATGGGAGGACACAGTCAAAAAAGCTCAGATCTGCTTAATGAAAACCAACATCATTCTTCGCGAAATGGGAATGATGGTTAACCTCGCAATGACCAATTTCGTGGCATTTGCAAACATTGGGAGTATCAAATGTCACAATGATTGTAGAAATTTTGACTAACCTTGTGCTTGTCCAAAAATTGAGCAAATGGCATCCACTTGGGGTTGAGCTTGACCAATGCCTGGAGTGGGACCTTCATATCACCAAACTTGTGTCTGCATTGAGGATGCTTATCTATGTTTGTAGAGATGTCCAGGATTTCCTGCCTTTGGATGCAAGAAGGATGTTTTACTGGTCTGCAGAATCTTGGGTTTGGGAGAAGACATTCAACTGTTGAACTGACATTTACTGGAACACAAAAATTCAACGGTATTTTCAAGAATAAAACCTTCTTTTTAAGTTTCGTTTAATTATTTTCCATATATATTTCCTTTACACTATAAATCTGTACTGCATATAATTTATTTGTTTTTTATACATCATGCCGTTCTGTAAACTATATCACGCTCTAGTAAAATGAAATACACTCGCAACTGATTTATATACAGTGAAATGTGATATTTACACGTATTCCTTATTTCATTTGTTAAAATCTGCAATCTATGAACAATTACTGACTCAAATTTATAAACGATTTTAGAAATCTCTTCTTCATAGTGCGATTATTGAGTGGCTTACAAGCGTCTCATTTGCGAGTAATGCTTTGTCTAGGGGTTCTTCAATGAAGTACATCGATATGAACAATCGATTGAGACAGATTGCAGAGAATGATCAATCGAAAGGAACATGACAACTGTTTTTCTAGACATCAGTCCGTCGGAGCCCTGGTTGAGGAGCTCACAGGTTGTATTGGGTAAAACAAAGCAAAATATACCCCAAAAAATCGTTATTCGTAGGTAAAACCTAATTTTGATACAAATGTTTAAAAATATTAAAGTTTTGGCATTTTTCAAAAAATTTAAATGGTTACATAAATTAGCATAACAACTAATGGGGAATTTGCATCTTGCCGTTTCTTGTTGTAAATAATGTTGTTGTTGTTGTTGCAAATACAAGCAACAAGGAATACAGTCAAGCTAGTCAACCACCCAACTCTTGTAAAAACTAGTTTTGTTGTGCTAGAGGAGTTGAACGGTATTAGGTGAACCGTTAGCAGGGCTGCCAACCAAATGAGACTTGACTGATCATGACTGATCAAATCTCAGGTCAGCCACCAGTACAGCGTGATCCTTCCTGATTTGACAACACAAAGCTGAATTAATTTAAAAGATGCAAATTTCCCATTGTATAAACAAACAGAAATGCAATCAATAATTATTGTTAAAACAGTAGTACCAACACCTAAGTATTATACATTCAGATTAAAACTGTCTTTTCAATTTGCTTAAAACGTATTCTGTCAAATAAAGAAAACTTCAAGTATAAATATTGGTAGAATTGGAAAAAAGATATTCAGGCTTGTGACTAGTAAAAAACTGAAAACACTTCTTTTAGAAGAATCACGGGTTATTTGCTAGCAGAGCAAAAAATATTCTTCCAGCAGCAAGCACTGCTTAATTAATAGGGATATTAGTGAGCGTGATAGTTGATTTAATTACATCAGAGACGAAATTGAATGTGGTTTTACCCCAGCCATGCTCAGGAGAGAGGGTGCCTAAATGTTATCAATTGTATGCATTCAAGACTGCTGTTGCAACTTCAGACATGTATGGCTTCTGCCAACCATTGTGGGCTGCAAGGGACCCCTTGAACCTTTTATGGCCTTCATTGTAGGAAAGGATGCCATGTAAGGCAGCAGTCAGTTCAGTAAGATGTGTGTGCCTGGATGAACCTGCACAGAACCCCCTCCCTGCACTAGTGGGTCAAAGAACTGCTGACTCAGAAGAGATGGAAATTGAGTTCAAAGCTCCACTGCTCCGCTGCTGACTTTTCATTGGCCACGATACATTCATGTTATCCCTACAACCAGGGGTTGAAGAAGTCAACGCCAACATCAAGAGCTGATTTTGATGTCATTGACTTTGTGTTGTCTTGTTGTTACTGTCCTGAGTATAAGCGTTTTTTTGTAGTCGTTTGGCTTTGTAATTTGTTCTCCTCTGAAAGCTTTTGGCGGTCTTACTATAAGAAGTTGGATGATAAGTCTGGTACGAGTCGCGGGTGTGGAAATCAAAAATCACATGACAATGAAGCTGCTGCAACAGTCTCAATGTTCCACAAGAAAAGATCAAGAGAATCCTGGCAGCCCTACTCCAAAGGGCAAACCTGACATTGTGACCAGAACTAAAGCTGAATCAGGACTGAACGTTGCACAAGCCTCATCTAGTCAAACTCAACCTCAAGCCAACTTCTGCTTACCCTTCAATGGAAAAATCTAGGTTATGTTTGTAGCACATTCAGTGGTTTCAAACAATTTTCCATTGTTTCCAATTGTTGATAATTGATTCATCCAGGAGGGAAATTAATGACATCGATTGAGGGCTTCTAGCTTCTAACATACTGACAATTGAGGGGAAAATCGATTGTAAGGGTCCAATCGATCCCTACTGTTAAGCAGGTAGCTGGCATGAGTCGAGTGACTGGGCTGCCATCTGGAGAGAACCATGGCAAGTGCTTAGACATACAAGGAGCATTTATACTCTGCACCTCAGCTCCAGTGACAGGGTTCTACATAAATTTGGACATGACTCTTCTCAAAATTCTTCTCCAAGTCCTGATATCCCTATACCCTACGGGAGTACAGCTAAATTCCATCACTTCGTCCTTTTCAAACCATTTTTCGTTGTTAAAAATACTTTTGTATACTAAAACGTTCTTTTTTTTCATTGAGCGTCAAATGTTAGTTTGTTCTTTTATTTTACTTAGATATTATTATTATTCTTTTCCAAGTTGAAAGTGTTTGTTTAAAAGAAACAAACGTCTTATGTACTCCCAATTTTAACTTATCACTTTCCAAAAGCCTTATCTAATTATAATGTCTAGGTTTCACCTATATTGAAATGAAAAATCACGCCTTATTTGTTACACATCTTCAATTACATTGTCTTTTGGTTGGCCGAATAGAAAAAAAAAGTTTAAAAAGCGAAAACAAAAGAAGGTAGAGCGATTAGGTAGGAAATATCGAGGAGTGAAATGTGTTTTAGGAGTTAAGTTGATTTTCTAATCCCTGAACACCCAATGGCACCAATTATTGTAAATTTTTTGGTTGGTTGTTCATTTTTCATTAAATCCAATACAATTATCATACAATAATCAATTTTACGAAGTGTTGATGTAAATCTTACAAGATCATTTTGAATGATTTTGAGCTCGCGACTCAGATCTAATTGTGATAGATGTGATGAAGCTGCTTAACCAAATTTGATTGGGGTTTTATGAAAGGGCATCTATCAAGCAGAAGAAGGAGACAAGTCAGGTTATGTTCAAGGAACGAGACAAGTCAGGTTATGTTCAAAGAACGCGACAAGTCAGGTTATGTTCGAAGAACGAGACAAGTCAGGTTATGTTCGAAGAACGAGACAAGTCAGGTTAAGTTTGAAGACCGAGACAAGTCAGGTTATGTTTGAAGAACGAGACAAGTCAGGTTATGTTCGAAGAACGAGACAAGTCAGGTTATGTTCGACCAAGACCACCTGGAACAAAGGTGACCCGAGTGGTGACGTAAAGGTGATATCTAGGTCCTGACGCTGCGCACTACCTTGCCTCTAAGAAAACGACGATAAACATCCTACAATATGAACTCGATCAAGCCATTCAAAGTAGTTTTAGCGTAATTAAACATGGTATTAGAAATTACGACATTGAGCTTCTGAAGAACTTAAACCAAATATGCATACGTCTTGCCGACCTTTCTACTCCTTTGGAAAACACATAAAAAATCATTACACATTTTTGAATTCTAGTCTGAGTAGCGGTTGTGTAGAATCACAGTTCAAGCGAATAAAATTCGGTCATGTCTTATAGGAATGTCGGTTTTTGTGAACGTAGAAAACTTCGTTTTCATAACGTCGCTAGTTGAAGTCAGAAAGAAGAACAGTTCAGTCTATAGTTTGACAGAAAAAAAGAAATTCCAAACCACGTAAAAAGTGTCTCGTGTACAGACACGACTGGTGGAAAAATTTAGAAACTAATCATTTGTGTTTCGATGGTGTGCCGAATCTCACTCGAGTGTTGGTGTCTCTCGTTGGTGCCACTGACGAGATATCCTCAGCGCTGCTTTCTGAAACAATCAGAGATAATTTTTACTTGACGGTACAGGTTATTTCGATGACATTTACCTAGGCTGGCCATAATGTTATGGTGTCTGAACATCCCTAAACCACTGTCTGTTCAGACGAATATAGACTAGCAAATATGGACATTACAAACTATTTTCAGAAACGGCCAAATATATGGTCTAAAATAGGACGTATGGCCAGCGTACGATTCCCTCAAGTTGAAATATACTTAATCAACGTACCTGTGATTAAATAAGCATTTGACAAACTTCGGTCGTGTGAGTGATTCGCTATGGAGCTTATAGAAGGCCTTGAACGAAGCGTTGGTCCGTGGTAAGTGTTGTGAGGAGACGAGAAAAGCCCTTCGGAGCTGTAATGACCGCTGCTGCTGTCACTCTCTTCACTGTCCAGCAAGGGGCTGAATGTGATGATAATATTATCAGTAGAAAATAAAATATACAAATGAAGCTAATTAGAATAATATCGAGTTTGGGCGCTGTCAGCTGAGGAATAGGTGCATTTGTTATTTCCTGCTAAATCGGACATACATCCCATAAGTTACCCTCCCTCCCCACCTCTCAAACGTCATAATTGCACACCCCGTGCAACTGCGCAACCGGGTAATAGAGGAGAGCCTTAAGGTTGACCCATCAAAACCACACTTGTGAAGTTCACTAGAAAGAGGAATCTGAGTGGACTCTCGGAACCTCTATTCTACAATGCTAGAGTGTCTAGAGTGCCCTTTCAACGCGAGGCAAAGTATCTGGGGTTGTAACTTGATGCAACGCTCACTTGGAACATATTGCCCACAGAGGCAAAGGAGCTCTCATGCGGGTCATGCGCACAGGCAGGTAACTCTACGGCCATGGATGGCGAGGTAGATCTACAACGCGATAGGCCCATAATACCGTACTGCTGTCCTGTATGGTGGCCTATCGTTCCCTCACCAGCGTGCAGAGACTGGCCTGCCTAGCCGTCACTGGCGCTACACATGGCACTCCTACAGCCGCCATGGAGGTTCTGCAGGGCCTGCCAGGTGAGGCCGGAATGGAATCAAACCTGGCGGGAATCCACCGAAGCCATACCACAATTCTGAGAGAGATAAACATAACAGTACTAGACATGGTGGCAGATGTCATGCTCAGAACTCCCTCTAAAATCCACTGATACAAGTCATCAATGACCTTGGCGGGGCAAACGGTCACACAATCGGTCCCAGTGACCTGATCTGGTACACTGATGGATCCAGAATAGAAATAGGGACAGGCGCTGGGGTCTATTGGGTCAAACCCAAGTGGTAATACACCACACCCCTAGGGAAATACACCTCCGTAATCCAGGCCAAAATTCTGGCGATCACTACCATGCGCCTTGGAGAGTCTGAGATGGCATACTAATCCACACCTCCACATTCTCTCTGACAGCCAGGCGTCGATAAAGGCTCCACAGCACCCAACATCTCATCTAAGGTGGTGAAGGACTGTGAACAGACTCTCTGTGCCCTAGCAGCAATACAGTGTCCCTTAAGTGGGTGGCGAGGCACACTAAATCTCATTCGTAGACAAAAGTTGACAATTCGTGTAACGCTTACCTCGGCAATGTTCTTATGTCCGCTCCTCCTAATCCGATGCAGGCCAACATGGCTCCAACGTCGAACAATTTGACTTTGAACTTCGATCGACTACTTTCCCCGTTCATTGGCGCGCCAGCCCAATCTGAAATACGAAATAAATTGTATAAAACATCAATATCTAAGGTCAGGCCAAAAGGACTATTTTTTAGTACAATGAGGTCGTATTCTGTCCATATTAGTGAGACACAAGCGATAGCGGTTGCCTCTACTCTAACATACTGCAGACTGAACTCAATTTCGTTTCACTTAAGTGCATCCTTAATGGCCTGGCCCTAAATCCAGCTAAGTGCCCTATCTCTTCTTTCAGCCACTGTCCCAACCCTATTTATTTTTTTTTTCTACCACATAGATGGCACTCCTCTTTCCCGCTTTTCTCTGAATCGTGACCTTGGTGTGCAGCTTGACCCCCAACTTTCATTTTTTGAGAACGTTAACCAGGCCGTTTCTTGGGGTAGACGGGTCCTCGGGTTCCTAAAGCGCCACACTCGTCAATTTTCTCAGACACCTGATCTCATCACCTTCTATTACCCATCGTTTTGCCTGTACTGGAATACGCTTCTGTGGTTTTGGGAGGCCTGATCTCGACCACAGATCAGCCCCACTCACAGAGGCCTCCCAACCGAACGTGAGCGAGCGACAGTTAACGTCAGCAAACTTCCAAAACCGAACAGCCACGAAATATCGAAGATGGGGAAAATAATGACCCACAACGCTCGGCTCGAGGACTCCGACTCCAAACTCGCCCTTGGTGGAGCTCACCTAGGATCAGGGAAGCCCAAGCCACATGACTTCGACATAGCCACCCGAAGTGCTCACCGGACCACCAAGTCTCGATAATATATCAAATATAGATTAGAGACAGCGAACGTTTGGGTGTGCGACCACGAGTGAGTACTCAGAAAGCCAACACCCTTACAGGTTTGGAGCAACTTCTACACCCTTATACCATCAACGGTTTTGTTGTTAGACGTCCCTCCGTGGTCTCCGATCTAGGTGTTCTTTTGGGCAGAAAGTTGATTCAATGAACACATTGCCCAGGCATCTTCTCGAGCTAGTCTTTTTCTTCTCAAATTTACAGATGATATGAAGCTCTTCCTTCAGGTCCCTCTGACTCCATTACTTTGCAGCTTCACCTCGATGACTTCATTTAGTGATGCTTGGATACTGGCATTTTCCTCAATCCAGACAAATGTTCGGTGATGACGTATCACTGCTCGTTGTCCCATATATGCACCTTTGCAACATCAATGGTGTTGCTCTTCGACGTCCCTACGTAGTCTGCGACCTTGGTGTTCCTTTGGATAGACAGCTGAGCTTCAATGAACACATTGTCCAGGCATCTTCTCAAGCATGTGCGTGCCTGTGGATTTGTAAAACCAAACACCAGGGAGTTCACCAGCACCACTGCCCTCGTTGCCCTCTATCGAGCTATCGTCCAATCTCACCTGGAGTATGCTTCTGGTGTCCCTCATACGAATTCCATGTGGATCAGCTCAACAGGGTGTACCGTGCAGTCCTTCGTTACTTGGCCTTCAAACTTGGGGTCTACAGTGTCCTGGGTCACCAGTTTCACCTGCCCAGCTCCTCTGCCCGCTGGGCGGACATGTCCATCATGCACGGCATCTTCTCTGGGCGCATTGATGCCCAATGGCCTGCGCTCCTGCAATCTGTTTGCTGTGCCATTTTCGCCCACCAACTACATGTGTCCTCGACCTATCTGCCGACTTCCTAGAATGACTAACGTGCTGTCGGACAGCATCCCACTCTGGAGCTCCTTTAGTCGTGCCATTTTGATCAACCAACTATCTCTACATCGCCCTCTTTGCCTCGACAATCTCCTTGCTGACTCTCCCCCTCATATCAATTTATTCTGCACTTCGACAACATCTCTGAAAACATCTCTTCGTGATTTCTTTGCCTCTCCATTGATACCGTGTGTCTGTTTAGAAACTATTCATCTCCTCTCCCACTGCATCACATAACTTTTTCTGTAATCATTATTTTTGCCACAATTTATTTTCCTCTAATTGAGCTTGCTCCCGTTTCTGTAATAAATAAATGAATAGATTGTACACACAAAGAAAATATGGTAGAAGCAGTCACCTTGATTTTGCGCCTGTTTCTCTAAATTAGGTGCTGAATGGCTAAATTTCGAATGTCGTGGCTCAGTGGGGCAGCTGGTGTTGGTAGGCACATGTCTCCTCCGCTTACCGTGAAACGTACTTGGGCCCCAAGTTTTCCCCTTCTCTCCACCCACTGAAATTACAAATAAGGGTGATTTCAATGAATTACATTCGTGAAGTTGAAAAAAAGTAAAGTAAAATTAATGCGACTCACTAATTGCTTTGTGTGTGAGACTGGGGGAAAGCGAAGGGCTACTTGGAATCCCTACCGGTTGAACGGTGAGAATATGTTGAAAACCTGCAAATAAATAGCGGAACACAGTCAGTTAAAACGTCATTAATAACCTATATTAAATTATTTTCAATATAAAAGACGTCACTTACCAGTAGGAGAACTGATGTCTTTTCTTTTACTAAAAAGATAATTTTTCTTGAATTTCCCTTTCCTCGTCGGAGGACCAGGCGTGTGCTGTTGACATTCCATAAGCGTGATGAGGAATTCTTTCCTAAGTAGTTCCCGCTCTTTGTGAATTAGTTCGCGCTCTTTGATCTTCAGTAGCTGTTCCAGTCTTTGTTGTTTGTCTTCTCTCGCTCTGAGCTCCTGTAAAAACATCAACAGAATGTTAAGACGGTGGTTGGGGAAAGTGGTGACGATTCGCGGTCATTTTTGGATGTTTTGGTCATCACTGAGGAGAGAGCGTCAGGAGGCGTCAAATCCTGGATCTCAAAGATCCAAAGTATTGCCCAAGTGGATGATAATTGGTTCCCCAGAACTGGCTTATTATACTGGATTGCTTTCAGATAGCGTTTCTTCCTCAAGCCAAAAACAGCTGTGGCACGTATGCACTGCCACCACGCTTTGGTGGAACTTGTATCGGGCAGCAAAGAAGCTGCACTCGTATTGCGGTTAGGTAGTATTGAAAACAGGGTCTTGAGTGTATGTTTCAGGGGAAATAACGCTGCAAATTCATTCACAGGGGTTGGTTATTCCTCGGACCAGGAGCATGGAGACTCACTCCAATCGATTCAGCGTCCAAAATTTAGTGAAGAATGATACCCCACACGCCTAGGTACCAGAAATCTCGAAAAAACACATTCACAATGGATAAATAGGTACCCATTTTGACCCATAACCTATTCCAGTGGGCGCCAATAGTTCTGAGACCCATTTTATTGGATTCAGCGTCCAAAATTTAGTGGAAAATGGCACCCCACACGCCTAGATTGCCAACAATCTCGAAAATCCATTTTTCGAAATACACATTTTGATTCTACCCCGTCCAAATTTGGTCCGATCGGGCTGAAACGTTTTGAGGACCATTTAGAGCAGGGAACGGACCCCTGATCCAAATTTCAGATTTTTAGAAAATTCTCTACCACCAAAAAGGGCGCGGACGTTGGAAGGACATTTGCTTATTTTGATCTAGGCACTCTGAAACGCCCAGAATCAAATTTTGGGCCGAATCAGGGAGATTGACTTTTTTGCATGAATACATACGTTGATTATTTAAGGAATAACCAACCAAAAGGTCGGCCAATGGGTAGTCCCATTTGGGGGCTTACTAGTAGCCTTGCTAAAAACATCAATTGTCCCTCAGTGTCATGCCTGTGCTAAACTTAGCCAGTCCTGAGGATGGGAAAAGGCTTCCACTTTACAGAGAATCCAGAGGTCAATTGACCTTCAGTCTTCCCTCTTTAGGGAACCCTTCCAACATCAATTTATAAAGGGGGGCAACACATTTTTGGACATCAATCCTATTATAATCAACTGGTGCAAATTGTACTAAGAGTCAAAAAAGAAAGAATATAATAAAGGGTGACTCCTATGAGATCAAATGCACTAAAACAATGCCAAAAACTCAACTTGGCTTAACAGAATCACTTACTGTTGAAGCTCAAATCATTACCTCTTCACGAATTTCACTACAAATAAGAAATGTGCACTCTAATGATGAAAGTGAAGAGCAAAAGTAAAGAAAAAGAATTCACTTCTCAGAACAAAACTAACATCAAATCTGTTCTCTTTTTACGCTAATGGTTCAGTTCAGGTGGCGCTAGTGAAGCTCCAGGGTAAGATGGGGTACGATTGAAATCTACGGTTTGCCGGAATTTGTCATAAAAATAACGGCTTCAAGAATAGTTATGATGATCAGAGTAGGTGCAGGAAGATTCTGACCCAGGGTGGCCAACAGTACAACATTAACATTTACCGCCTCCAAATCTCCAAATCAGCCCTGAAACCTGCCTCATTCTGTTACTCAATCATCAACATCCTATTTTTACATCACTTTAATTACTACAATTCTTGACAAATTTTCAATTCATTCAATAATTATTAATATGACATCTACATTGATATGGTCATGGGCTAACTCATCATAAAATGGTTGTAGGCTTACTGTTATTGTTTATGAATGGCTATGCTTTCATTGCATATCAAACATAGCGCCTTGTTACTGGACTCAATTACGATAATGTCAGGAAAATAGAAAATGTGTTGGCATTTTTCAGTATAATTTGCAGCCTTTTAAAAGCGTTGCATACTTTTTCGGGCTTTTTGTTTCATCAATGGGCTATTCCACTTCTTATCACTGGCAACAATGATAATGCTTTTGGCCCTTGGAACATACTGGAGTAATTGATATGACCCTAAGGCTGGAAAGTTTGGAGACCCCCTATTCTATAGAATTTGAAAAGATATAGAATGGTATCAGTGGAAGTTTTTTCCAAAAAATTGGTTCATGGTTGACATTTTCATGAAATTTTGGGTAGAATCCGAATCTGCGGTACAAATTGGGGTTTACATTTAAAATGAGAAAGTTTGTGTCACTTGCCCACATATGATATTCGAGATCCTTGCCAAAAAATATGACACATACCATTTCAAAGTTTTTCATAAACTCACAATGATTTTAGAATGGGAGGGGAGGGGGTGTTTCGGATGACACCCGGTATAAAATATAAAACATAAAATACATTAAGAGTATAATAAATCAAAAGAGCGAGATTTTAGCGCTGATGCAGAAAAAGATACTTCAAAGCAGTATATGTACACCATTCGTTGTACTGTTGGCAACCCTGAGTCATGATTACCTTCTGAAAATCATTTGATCACGTGCCAAAGGCACCAAAAATGACACCAGTTGTATCTTCTTCCCAATAAATCCAAAAGTGAATCGAAAAGTACTTAGTAAAGTACCTAGAGGTCCCAAATTGCCAACTGAACTGCACCTTAAGGTGGATAAATAAATGAGGGGCTCGAACGAAGAAATACTCAAGAACAGACAAGGAGGGGGTTGGTGGCAACAATTTAAGGAGGACAAACATGCACGGTCAAGCACACGACCTAACCCATCTTACCTCTTCCCGAGAACGAAATGCCTAGCGAGCATGGAAAAATAAAACCGTCATTATTCAAGAAAATTTATAACCATTCATACGTCAAATCTCCAACTGGGAATTGATCTAGAATTATCGCAAATTAAAAGAAATAAAAAATTTGAAGCCAACGTTTGAGTTTTACCCTTTCTTTATTTTTGAGTTCTTGAAGGACTTCTTCTATTTCGTGTTTCCAGTTGTTCTGCATCGTATGGAAACTCTCGTACGGTGTGTTGGCAAAAGCGGAATTCACGAAGCGGTCCAAACGTTGAAGGATGTCGTCAAAATACGGTCGATTGTGAGGATCTTCGGCCCAACAGGCTGAGGGAAGAAAACAAAACGAAGAACTTTGGTGAAGTTGCGTGAATGGGTAGGTCATATCATCAACATGGGGGAAACAGTGGGTGTGGCGGGTCCCGGACCCATTCCAATTGATTCAGGGTCCAAAATTTGGTGGAAAATGATACCCCACACGCCTAGGTACCAGAAATCTCGAAAACCCACATTCGAAATGGGTAGATAGATACCTATTTTGACCCATAACCTCTTCCGGTTGGCTCCAATCGTTCCGGGACCCATTTCATTGGATTCAGCGTCCAAAATTTAGTGGAAAATGATACCCCACACGCCTAGGTACCAGAAATCTTGAAAACCCACTTTCAAAATGGGTAGAAAGTTACCCATTTTGACCCATAACCTCTTCGGGTGGGCGCCAATCGTCCCGGTACCCGGCTAATTGGATTCAGTTCCCAAAATTTAGTGGAAAATGATACCTCACACGCCTATGTGACCAAAAATTTTTTCGAAATACACATTTTCGATACTTTCCTTTCAATACATGGACTAATATCGGTACTTTGATTTGGTACATATCGATAGCATATATTGGACCAGTCACCCCATTTTACATGCATATGTACATGAGTAGACTACATAGCGAGAACATACCTTCCATAAGGTCTTTCCACCCTTTGGGGCATGTGGTTGGTACAGGTAACGCCAGAATTTTCGAAGCAACTCCAAAAGCAATTGCCATTGGTTCGATGTTTTTGTACGGAGTTTCCCCGGTCAGCAGTTCCCACAGCACCACACCAAAGCTGTAAGGAAACACAATGTGAGATTCAAACTTGTGGAACGATAAATATATTACTCAGGTTAACCGTATAGATGTCAATCGTGTTCAACAAATGTTTAAAAATGAACTACCCTAGTTTTTCCCTCAGCCTAGGTTTTTATTCAATGTTGAGATAATGACCAATACGCACAAGAAGAGAAATCCATGAAAATTCATTTAAATCATATTTATATTAATTATTGAAATCATCAAAAATATCAGCTTTTTCACTTCATTCACAAAAATCCTGAAAACACATATGCAAAATGGTGGTAGATACGTACCCATTTTGACCCATAACTTCTTTCGGTGGGCGCCAATAGTTCTGGGACCCACTTCATTGGATTCAGCGACCAAAATTTAGTGGAAAACGATACCCCACTCGCCTAGATCGCCCAAAATCTCGAAAATCCATTTTTCAAAAAACACATTTTGACCCCTACCCCGCCCAAATTTGGTCCGATCGGGCTGAAAATGGATCGTGGATTTTCAAGCAGATCGAGATTCGAAGATACCTGCTTTAATCTGAGTGTCAGATACTTCAGTGATCATACCTGAGCCGCCTCGTTATCAGACTCATACTATCAGGGTCACATATCGATACATGCCTGTCTATCAGGCGACAGAGTCCAATGTGTTTCTCACCCCAATGCAAGGAAATGAGCCACAATTATAAGGAGAGCTCACCCCACGGGTTATGCTTCTCCCCCCCACTACAAGCAGTGAGGATACAGTCTTAACAGACCGGAATGATCGTCCCTTCATTCAGCAGGGCTTGGATAGGGAGTAGTGAACTGCTCCCCAAGTACCGACTTGCGGTAGTTCTTGCACTACAGCAGAGTGGTTCCCGAGTGTTGCATCTCAACTATCAGAGCCGGTCTGTATTGGTACATCCTACATCCGATGCAGCACAGGCACCTTCATACGGTGAAACCCTCTGGCTGGGGTATGCCTCAACCACGACCCCCGCGAACGGTCCATTATTTCGGACCGTAGTTTCCTACCTCAATTGGGGAAACTGGCCGGTGAAGCTTTGCCGAAGCATTGCCTCTGTGGCCAGCCCCCCCCCCCCCCCCCCCCCGTACCAGTTTGGAAGGATACGTGTTTATCAGCACTCTGACGACCTTTACTTCTTATAAGGGCTAACTGGCTAATATCCCCGTGACAGAGGCTGTGTACCGTTTCATGAAGTGCCAGAGGTTTCCCTCTTCTCCCCAAGCGGCCCAGATACCTGTTCCACTCAGAGAATAGCACCTCACAGGACGCGGTCCCTTAGTATGGCCAGCATTCGTTACACCCTGACCATCACTCTGTCAGACCCCTTCTGAACTTGAGTGATGCACTCGCTCAATCTCTCAAACTGGGTGAGCATGGCTTGTTCAAGTCGGACCAGTCCTGCAGCTACGACCCCAGAGTTGATCTCTCTCTCTAGTATACTTTCCTCTATAATTTCGTCCCTGGGGGCCAGGGCTCTATCCAGCTTTCCTTCCATTGTGCCTACGCACTCAGCAACTCGAGACACGCCCATTGCCACCTTGCGCTGATAGGCCAGCTCAAAGGCATTTTCATCTGCCCTTTTGCATAGCCTATGTATCAGCGTGGATAGCTGCGATACCACTGTGTCGAATTTGGTCCGGGCCCTCTCTGAGAGATTCTTGGGGTTGCTCTTCCAAGTCTCCCACTCACTCACAATCTGCATGTGGGCCTCCCTTACCTCTTTGGCATCCTCACACGCTACCTCGTCTGCTCTCATCCTTTTTGTCTTCCTCTTAAGACCACCCCTTCTGGATGGGGCCAATGAGGATTCGGAGGATCCCATCTCTGAGCTTGTGCATGCCATGGGACCCCTCAGCCTCTCCACTGCCAATGGTTTTGCTGGACTGGGAGCTAGGGCATCCTGTGCCGCGCCAGCCTCTCCTTCCTCCTCTGCGTCCCGTGGTGGAGGAGGAGGTATCTATCAGGCGACATCCGTATTTCTGTTATTTTTCACTATTACATTTCATTTAATTATATTCTTTTCTTATTTCATATTTTTATTTATTTAAAATAAAAATTTACATTGAGTGCCATGTTACGGTCGAGGATAAGTAGATAGATTGGGTAGCATTGATTGTTAACCTTACGGGGCACAGTATGGGTCTGATAAGGAGGGGGCCACCCATACTGGAGTTTCCCCCAACACTTTAATACGTTATCACTATTATCATTGTAATCCTCTTGAGATCTCACCTCCAGACATCGCTGCCTTTGGAAAACGTGGACTTCCGAATAACTTCAGGAGCCATCCAGGCGTAAGTTCCAGCAGCTGACATTCTGGTCGTCGTATAGACTTCTCTAGCAAGGCCGAAATCGGTTATTTTCAACGTTTTGAACCGAAGGTCGTCACTGTCGATGGGCTCGGCTATCAACACTGCAATAAAAAGAATCCCCATTTAGTAAAGAATTAGTACAGGACGTCAACAAACAAACATGACAGGAAACAGTACCTTCCTCTTTAAAATTCAAAGTATATATTCTTGTTAACGTAGCACTGGCTGTTCCTAGTTCGTATTATCTACTGTAATCGTTCCAACTAACGTGCACGACTCTATAATCTACCCACCAGACTATGGCCACAGCCAGTTCTAATAAGAGCGATCGTGATGATCAAAATTAAGGTATTGGCTCAGTGGAAAGCCATACGGTCGCTGGAATGCAGTCATGATGTGTATTTTTGTACGTATTGCTAACAGAAATTGACACAAATATAGCAAATACATTTTACTTGGCTTTCTGTTTGGTTAAGTGGTTTACATTGCCTATACTAAAGAAATAACGCTGCAAATTCGTTCACAGGGGTCCTTGAACCAGGTGTATGGACTCTTTTCAATCGATTCAGGGTTCAAAATTTAGTGGAAAATTATACCACACACGCCCAGGTACCAGAAATCTCGAAAAAACATTCAAAATGGGTAGATAGGTGCCCATTTTGACCCATAACTTCTTCGTAATCGTTCTGGGACCCATTTCATTGGATTCAGCGTCCAAAATTTAGTGGAAAATGCCACCCTACAGGCCTAGATCGCCCAAAAAACTCGAAAATCCATTTTTCAAAATTCACATTTTGACCCCTACCCTATCCCAAATTTATTTCGATAGGTCAAAAGTTTCGAGGGCCAACTAGATCAGAAAACGGGTCCCTGACCCAAATTTCAGATTTTTAGAAAATTTTCTACTACCAAAGTCGGCGTGGACAGCGGACGAACATTTGACATTTTTGATTGGAGAGATTGCATGAAAACATAGGTAGTAGAACTAGGCGTGTGGGGTATAATTTTTCACTAAATTTTGGGCCCTGAATCGATTGGAATGGGCCCGGGATCCGCCACTGGTTCCCCCATTTCCCACATGTTGAAGAAATGAGTCTCCATGCGCCTGGTCCTAGGAATAAGCAACCCGTGTGAAAGAAATTGCAGCGTTTTTCCGTACCATGAAACGCCAGATTTATGTAAGACTAACAAAACGAACCTTTTCATCAACCCCTGAGCCCAATAGAACTCCTAAACATGATTCCAAGGGGAAGTAAAACCAACGCTCACCATTCGAGGACTTGAGGTCGCGATGAATGATGGGCATGGGAGCGTTGTTGTGCAAATAGTCCATCCCTCGTGCTATTTGTATGGCCCAGTCGACCAGGACGTCGGGTCTGATCTTCCTCCCGGACAAAACCCTGTTCAACGGTCCGCCACGAGCGAATTCCATGATCAAACAGAGATTGGGCGCCTCGAGACACACGCCCTTCAGATGGATGATGTTGTCGTGACTCAAAAGCCAAAATAATTTCGCTTCGGAAATCAAATTGTCGTACACTGTTTGAGGGTCGTCAAGTTGGCCCTGGTGAACGGTCTTGACGGCCACCTCTTCGCCTCTCCACGAACCGCGGAAAACTCGTCCGAAGCCTCCAGCTCCGATTTGTGGCCCAACTGTGAGTTCTTGAAAGTCGATTTCCGTCGGTTTGATGTTGTCCAGAGCGGTGAATATGTCGTCGGTCTCCTCAGCGACGAAATTTGCTGGGAATATGCCGACGCAGTTGCCGATTTTGCCCGTCCACCAGCCATCATCACCCGATATTTTACTGTCCTTGGAGAGCACTTCTACGATATCACCTCGTCTCAAAGTGAGCTCGTCCTCTCCGTTTCCCTCATAATCGTACTTGGCTGTGCACAAAGTGGTCACGTCCGGGGCGAGAGGCACGTCTATAGGTATGCACTCGAGAGACCTGTAATTATTCGGACTATTTCTACTGCAGCTCGACTGCGGCGAATTATTCTGACTGCTTTGCGACGGGGTTCTGACGAATAGATCATTCGTGTAACCAGTCCTGGAATGGTCCATGGACGTCAATGAGGGAGGCATTCGACACAACGTGGATGGATACGAAATCCACCCCGATTTACGACCCTCTTTCGCAAATAAGTTGACAACTTACGAGCTAGTCGAGTACTCGAGATACCGTTTCCTCTGCAACTCACGACACTGGATAAGTGACTGTTCGATTTCCACTCAACCGCAATTAACAACCACCATTGATGCTATTCTATTGAGAAAAGAAAACTTTGTAAAACAAAACCTAGAACCCTTCTTATTCAAAATTACAGGTTTACTTTCAAAATCAAAATGGACACAGATCACAGACCAAACACCCTTCAACCATAGCTGATTGACGCCATGATCAGCGGCAGTGTTGCTTTTGCATTTAATTTCTCAACTTGTCGACTGACTGCAGCTCAGACAACCTAATTTGTTGATGATATGATAACAATTTAAGAAAAAATAAAATTTGAAGTTGAAAAAGTTGACAAAGAACGGTACGACTACTTTAACTTCATGAAATTATCTCACGAAATGGCAACACTGTTTTCTTATCAACTTTGTTATCGGGACATTACGTGGCCGTGGCGGCTGCTGGCTCCTGTTGTTTGAGAATGTTTACATTTTCTTTTCGTGTGAAGTGCCCGAAGCCCGTTCCTACCTTCCATATGTGATCAGTTCGTAGTTGGATTAATTTAGTGAGTCGTTTTTCCCTATCATCTTTTAAAAGCGGACCTCTCGTAAGTTACAGGTAGGGATAGCTTTCATGTGCATAGTAATTTCATCACTATGCAGCAGTAGACTGTACAGCACTTACATTCTTGGTGAAAGATGTGGAGATGTATGGATCATCCATTCAAAAAAGGAAATTCGTATTGATTCTATCTTCCTCTGTGCCTACTTATTTTCATTCTAAAAGCCGCTTATTTCCATAATATCAATTTACACAAAAAAATGTGTAACAACAATTTACTTATAACTTTATTTTGTAACTACTTTATCCACTAAAATAATTTACACGATGGTTCAGGTTGAGAATTCACTTAAAGCCGTCCGAAAAGAGTTATATTGTGGTCCAAAGGAGCTTGTGAGACTACCTCAGGCTCTCTTGTACTCCTTGAGTACATTTTATATTTTTATTATTAAGCCAGTGGCACGAAAATATCAACCTTTGCAAATAATAAATTAATTTTCTATGTCATTATTGTAATATCCTTAATAATTAAATAAAAGCCGAGCACTGTGCGACTAAAACAACTGATTGGTTAGTAGGTCCCGTAGAATAGCTTTATAAGGGAGGCGCCACGGTGGAGTGATGTTGCCTTGGTGATGTCAAAATCTGGGTGAAGGGTCATATAGTGCTGTCCCAGCGACCTGGTCTGGTACACTGATGGATCCAGAATGGAAACAGGGACAGGCGCTGGGGAAATGGGATCAAACCCAAGTGGCAATCCCAGGATTTTTCCAACACCTCATCCAAGGTTGTGAAGGACTGTGAACAGACTCTGTGCACTAGCAGCCCGCAATACAGTGCCCCGAGCGGATGAGCTTGCCAGGAGGGGCTCCAAAACCCCCTTTGTGGACCCAGAGTCGGCTGTAAGTTTGCCCAAAAGCTCCTTCAGAGCTGCCATCAAGGAGTGGACGTACAAGAAACACACCGACAGATGGCGGAATATTGAGGGGCATGTCCACAGTAAGCGTATGGTGGCAAAACCCCATCCATCACTCACCAAGGACCTACTCAGGCTTAAACGCGGCGAGCTAGTAGGCCTACTAACCGGCTTCGCTCCTCTGCGTTTTCATCTGAACAGCATAGGGGTGACACGATCAACAACCCTATGCAGATTCTGAGAGGAAGCAGACGAAACTGCAACTAACATAATCTTCGAGTGCTTAGCACTCACATCCTGCAGATACACCCTCTTTGGGACACATACCCCAATGAGAACAACACCCTGCAAAAAGTTGGTCCACAACCTAACAACCCTCATCTAGGGCTGTTAATGGACTAAATGAATGGGACACCTAAGAGAAGCACAAGAAGACACCTGGCTTCTGCGCTTGGGGCCCTCTATAACCCCTTTTTATGTGTCTGTTACCATCTACCATGTCAGAACCTGCCCAATGTCCAGATGGACAACAGAAGCCGGGAGCCTCTCCTCACTTAAAACTTGGGTAGTCATCTTTTTTGATAGAAATTATTATTCCATATCCTGGCTGAACACTTATTCTTGTTTGCACTGTGAAGCAACCTGGAAAATTCATGTACCAGTAGTCGTCTTTCTGCTGCTCAAGTCAAATTGAGTTGGGTTAGGAGCAATTTGAGTCCTTGAACGTGAAGTAGTTGCTGCAGTAAGGCTGAATTGTGGCTATGCCAAAGGCGGTTATGGTTTAAATGAATGCAAATTCAATAAGTTGGTAAAAACCGTAGTTAGCTGTGTAATTATGCAACTTCAATGGATCGATGGTTATGAATTGTGGTCGTCTGGGCTCTGGGGTTGTGATTAGGTAACATTTTTTGGCTAAAACAAGCAAATTTTTTCATGATGGTTGGTTATTCCGTGGAGCAGGAGTATGGAGAAAACGTGAGTGTAGAGTGTCCTGGACTCGTTCTAATCGATTCAGAGTCCAACATTTAGTGGTAAACCCCACACGCCTTGGTACCCAAAAATTTCGAAGCCTCACCCTCAAAATAGGTACTAGGAGTCCATATGCCAAGGGTTTGCAGTGGTTGCAGTAGTCAGTGCCCTTAGCGCCATCATGCTCAGGCTTACTGCTGCTAGATTGTGTGAGCTTGGGCAGCACATTTCCAATTGGCTCGCAATCTTCCATAGATTAAGGTGTAGCATATAAAAACCCTGTATGGTGTAGGTGTGTCAGACAAATACAACTCAGTGAGGGTGCAAGGTGTCGTTCTTATTCCTAAGAACTCAGGATACATTAGTATCCCATTTTGACCCAAAGCCTCTTCCAGAAGGCAGCAACTGTAACAATAGAAAATCCTTGAGCATGAAACACTTGAGCAAATATTGGCCAAACACACAGAAGAGAAGGACTGTCAAAGTCGGTTTGGCTCATCAGATGGCAACCCTGTAGGGTGCGAGCAACTTTGATAACCAATGACGCTTCCATATTTTTTTTTTTCTATCATAGTTTCTTCTTGGGACTGATGGGTTTAATGAGCGCAAATTTAACAAGTTGGTAAAAACTGTAGTACACAAACTGTATACAAACAAAGTGCTTTTCAGAGTCTGGTACCATCATTTCTGTCTATGGTTATGAGTTGTGGCCGCTGGGGTAAAATTGGGCAAGATTTGCTGGCTAAAAATCAACAGACCCCACTCAAGCTTGAAATTCAGGCATTTTGCTAAATGTTTATACTCCAATTCTCCAAAACCACCTCATAATTTCTGAACATGAGTTCTGACAAGTTGAAAAGCACACTGGGTTGACTAAGGAGACACTGCCAGGGTAGGCAGGGTATGGTGAAATGAAAATGAGAGCTTGATCGGCCATCTTGTGTGACACAACCACAGCATAGTCTGCATACTCACTTGATAGTCTAGCAAGCACTTGTAGGTAACAGCTCAAGCATACCTACAACATACTGTGATTGGTACATGTTTCACCTCTTAAAATTACTTGTTTGTTTGCAGCTTGAAAATGGCTCAACAAGGAGCAGTATCTTCAGTTTTACTGCTGTTGTGCAACATGGTTTATTTTTCTGGTGGGCAAAACCATGTGCCTCCAGGCGTCCATCCCCAGCACTACCAGCAACCTCAGGTTTGTAGTTGTATCCTGTATCCATCTCCTGTGAGTAGGTAGCAAAGCAATCTTGATGAGTGTACATCAGGATCATGGTATCAAGCTAAGGGTGAAGAAGCTGCTATCAGGATATGAATTTAGCTATCCAAGCTAACCATGAGATCCAGATGCCTTAATGCAAGCACACGTCCACAGTGGGCAGATACACTATTGAATGCAGTTATTTTGCAATCATGAGCAAGTACTAATCTACATGTAGCAGGTCATTTTGGTCAGACACAAGATGGCTTCAAGCAATATGTGCAGCAAGGAAACAACTGATGCAAACCATTGCACAATCCTTGCTTTGGATCACATTGTTTTACATAATATTGCGTTAATACAATTTTTGAAAATGATAAATGTGAATTCCTAAAATGGTCTTTGTTTAACAAACTTGCTTAATATTGCAAATTGTTGTTTCTTACATCACTAACAATTATTGTATAGAGCTCATAACGCTTCACTTCTGCTATGTGTGTTTTTCCCTTTTCCAGCACATTCCCCAGCAGCACGTCCCTGTCCAGCACATGCCTCAGCAACACGTTAGTCATCAAATAAAATTCTATTAGCCATATCCAGTTGGGACCCTCATCAGTATATAAATGTAACATTTCAACTCTCATCTGTCCTATTCACAGATGCAACAACCTGGGATGCACCAACAGCAATACGTCCAGCAGCAGCAGGTACCTGTCCAGCACATGCAGCAACCAGCTATGCAGCAGGTGCCAGTTCAGCATCAACAGATGCAGCATCCTGGTCCTGGTCACCACGGGCATGCGCCTCCACAGGTTCTTAACGTCGCTAACATTGCTCAAGAAAAAGAGTGAGTTCTACGGGTTCTTAATGCAGTTTGACGACAATGGGTGTACTCATGGGTCTGAAATTGGTCAATTTTTTGTTCCAATAATGTTGTCCATAACTATGAAAGTTAGGTACATCAGAAATACTGTGGATGATGGGTTTTCAAAAAAAGCTTCCTGCTGAACAGTGTAATCACAACATGCTTGTGAAAGTAAAATGGCAGTTACATTTGAGACAAAAATGGGAAGAGCTCAACAGCAGTCCTTGCCTTCCAGGGTACTGCAGGCGTTTCTTATGACTAATGATGGTAATAACTCAGAAATCAAGGAGAACCTCACTTGGGTTGTCTCAACAGGGGCAGGAAGGCAAACGCTGAACACTGACGTCACAGATTTCTTTATTATTTTTTTTTAAATTAACTGTTTTGATTTTAAGCAAAAGTTAAGTAGGTTCAAACCCTCCACAGCCCCCCTTTTTGCATGCAATTGGGTCTGGGGGGGGGGGGGGGGTAGTGGGTACACCCCATATTGTTGAGTCTTGCGCTATTAACCTAAACCACATCACTGTGTTCACTATGTTTTCATCCAGGCACATCCAGGAACACATGGCTGTACCTATCGACACAAGTAAAATGACGGAGCAGGAACTCCAATTCCACTATTTCAAAATGCACGACGCTGACAACAACAACAAACTTGATGGATGCGAGTTGATCAAGTCCCTCATCCATTGGCATGGTGAGTACCTGCTTGGTTGATTTGAGTTCCATTTTTCATTTAATGTGTTCTTATTGAGATTGAAACTGCTTATGGCCTTTTCTCTTGGCTATTAAAATTTAAGAAACGCCTCTAGCGCTTGTTCCGTTTGGCTTTCTTAACACAATCTTGGTCATTGTTGTTGTTGGAAGTATGTCTGCCAGAATGAGTTGAGTGTTGGAATACTGCCCGTATTTTTCCTATGTCAATATGAATATTACAAAATCTCTATTAATACCCAGAGTGGCAGTACTTCATCACATCAATAACATGAGTAGTAAAAGCTTGTTTTTTTGAGACTTTGAACTGTGTGTGGCCCAATAACAGCTCAAGGGAACTCTCACCCGACGACTGGACAGAAAGCAGTAGAGGAGAAGCTGTTTAAAGACGAAGAACTTGTCAACCTGATTGAACCCATTTTGAATTTGGACGACAACAACCTCGATGGTTATATCGATTATCCAGAATTCGTCCGAGCGCAACAGAAGGCCGCCGCTGCTGGCTCTAACCCTCCACCACCTCCTCAAAGATAGTTTCTCTTCTACTTAATGTGTTGTGTGAACAACAAAAACGGGATTATGTTCAGTCGCAGACGAGGATACCGCGTGGGGATTGGTTCCAGTTAGCTTTATTTGTTTTGTTTAGTTTTGGTTGTTACGTGGTTGTTGGCCTGAGCTGTCTGTTTGGCTATTCAGAGGAAAACTTAACCTCTACATAAATGGTTCTTAGAGTAATGCATAATGCATATTATGGCTTTCCATACAACTCAAAGAACTAGATCAATACTGAGCCAATTCAGAGCAATTTCAAAAAAGTTAGATATTAATAGTGTTTTCATGGCATTCGCTTTATGTAAATCATAATTTTCCACCCATTATCAACGAGAACATACAAAAAATACTCTTTTATAAAGATATTATTTATTACAATTAATTATTCATTATATTGCAGTGCAATACAATTGGGGGTGTATTTTGTGTTACTTTTAAAGAAGAAAACGATTAAATTGTATCAAGTAAGACCTGAACTTATTGCAAATTCCAAAAAGGTATAAATTACCTAATTAGTGAATCATATTCTGCAAATAGTCGTAACAAAACATAAACGTTAATCAAGAAACAAACTGATTTGGAATAAGTGGCCCTCATGTGTATGGGCATAGTAGGATTCATGATGGCGTTGAGGGATAATGTCGCCTTTGATAGAATGAGCAATCGATTGTACACATCGATTATCTTCCCATCTTGTTCTCTTTTACTCCGAATAAGGGTGAGATCCACACTGGTGGCCCTGATTGGTCAGCTGCTTTCCCCTTTATACAAAACAGCTACTGTGTTGTTCTAACTTTTAAACATCAAACCAAATGGATCAAGTTTGAGCAAACAATTACCAATCTTGTCACTTGAACATACAAGATAAATTGAGAAAAAGAATGCCAATTCTTCAATATAACTTCTTACATTTCTTTGAGGGGTTTAAGTGTTATCTCAATCATAATTCCTATGGTTTTGTCTGCTATTATTCATGTGTAATGATTGTTTCTGTGGTGTATTTGTTTTACCTATTGGTTTTTGGGTTGTGATGTTATGAATGTAATATGATTGTATTCTGAACGTGAAAACAGCGAGAATTTGATTTCGAATAAATGAATTTTACGTTATTATTGACTGTTCTGCCCCTTTTGTTTTGAATTGTCGTGTAACGGCTTGGCATGTAAACGAATGACAGCACTATAATATTTTTCCTTCGCCCGCATAACGCATTTTACTCATAACAGCAAAAATATCTTTCAAGGCAGGCGCCTCACAAGTTTTTCATCAACATTTGCCAAAATCATTTCATTGCTTAACATTTTCCTTCGTTCTTAGGTGAAGAAAACAAGGATCACAAAGAAGTTATCACACTGATAGTGATATCGAATCAATAATCGATTCAGTTTTAAATACCGCGGACAAGGACAATGATGGTTACATCTCTTATACTGAATTCAAAATTTTGGATTCCTAAACGACGCGGTAGTATTATTAATATGTACGCTGAAAGAAAATTCGTGGACATTTTTGTACATAAATATAACCTTTCAATAAATAATGTTGAAATTCGATATAAATGTTTCATTATTGGTGAGTGTAGGGTACAAACCTTGAATGAATATCAGTACGCAGTACATGAGAATTATGCAAGATAGAGATGGGTATCGATGTTAAAACGTCAATACTCGCTTAGTAGAATAATCGAACCAAAATCGTGTTTCGATATATCGATTGTTTTGTAAGAAGGAGCGCCTAGAGTTACTTCCTCTGGTTAAACAGGGTGCTTTTCAAAAAATTTTACAATAGTGAGGAGTATTGACTATTATTCTTCCCAGCAAGATTGATTACATGACCGTAGTTCACAATTGGCTGAACAATTTTATTTAATTTTCATTTTTCTTTCAAGCTCATCGATGTAGCGATCCGGGACATTGTGACTTCTGAAAAAGAAAATTTACAAGTACTAAACAAGATATCAGTTCAATATTGATAGGTGTATGCAATTAAGAGTAGTTATGTGCATCTGCTAAGAAAAATGTTAGATCTGAATTGTCTCCTTATTGCTAGCAACATGTGATCACGCTGATTAGAACTCAATTAATTTTGTAGCACTTGGGACCTGTTTTTACATCCTTTGCTCTAGCAATAGAGGTTAGGTTAGGTTAGCTACCTCGCACAGAGGTCGGAAATACATCATGATCCAGGCTGTTCATGGAAAATGGCCAGCATTCCCAAACAGGTGCATACGAGTGCCCATTTCCCTCAAGCGCCCCTCCTAACATCTATCCATCTCCTAAATGGAAAACATTTATTTGAACAAATTTGTTCGCTGAATTACCAGTGGAAAGGGGTAGGGGGATTGATATCCGCGGCAGCGAGCAGATGGTCGTCGGTGCTGGGTAGACAGCTGAAGGGGCAGTGCAGCAAGTAATTGGTCGACAAGAAGGGACCCAGAAGAGGTCACATGTGCTGAAACCTGGTCATCGGAGACCAAATCAGGGTAGGAGAGATGGTGCATCGATGCACAGAGTGAGCCACAGTCGGTGCTGTCATAAGGGATGCCTAACTTGAAAGCGGGCTTGAGACAACTGAGGTGTACTCGAGGCATGGCTGAACAACATACAGTGTGATCAGGGCTGGGATGCGGCTGAACTCTCTGGTCTCTGCAAGACATGCTCATTGAAGAAGAGCTGCAGATCCAGAGCCACCCCAAGATCGCGGCTGAATTGAGAACCATTGATGCTAGAGGCATGGTAGATAGGAGACAGCAAGCGGTGACAGGTGGATACGGTGCACTTACTTCGGTTCAAAAATAGGCCGACAAAGAAACAATTAGTGACAAAGGTGCCCAGGCGAGATTGGAGAACAAGGCAGTCACAGATGCATTGGACGCGAGAGAAACTCTTGAAGTCGTCAGCATAAACGAGAACCTGCCCACCCCCAAGCCCATGGCAGACACACTCAATGGTGAGTATGAAGAAGAGAGGGCCCAGGAAATTTTAACACTTTTATACAAACTTTCTGGACAAACCTTGCCTACCCCCATGATGGTAAGACTAATAAGAGCTCACTTTATGTTGTCGATTTTCCTTCTAATGGTGTTTTTGAGTCCTTCATCCCTCGCTTTAGTCTCAAGAGTATTGTAATGGCCTTCTCTGTACACATTTTTGCGAGATTCGATCCTTTCTTGTTCTTTTTCATTAATTTGTTTAAGTAGCGTGGCTTTGTAAATTAGATTATCCTGCAAAAATATCTTTGTCAATCTCATCAACTCAGAGTACAAAGGTTCCTTGTGGTCATACTATATTTATCTTAGGCATAAGGACTATGTGACCAATGTTTGTTGATAATATCTCTTCCACACCTTTCTTCTTCTTTCCTGCTCTTGCTGTATTCGCCTGTCCATTTCTTCAGTAATTTGCTGTATTTTTAATGTCTCCTGTTGCTCTCTTTCCAACTCTTTGGCTTGAGTGAGTTTCTTATTCTCAATCTGTCTTGCTCGTTCTTTGAGGAGCGCTGTCGCTTTCTTCTTTTTCTCCAAGATGACAGCTTTCTCCTTTTCTCGCCATTGTCTTTCGTACTGAAATCACCAAATCTTTTGAACCGACGTACATAATCCAATGATCAACACAAGGTTATACTACTCACCTCATCTTGGATTCGTTTGGCCAAATAATCATCTTTGTTGGATTGTTCATCTTGTAACTTCTGCTGTTTGGCCCTTAATTTTGCCAGTTCTTTCTCCCTCTCCATGTTGGCTTTGAGCTGTTGGGCCTCACGCTTTTCTTCTTCTTCTACTTTCCTCTTCATAAATTCTTGAATCTGAAAGTAAAGTAACTTGTCTGGCCAAGTGATGAATCACTTATTTAATCATAAGAGTACTGCGACTTATCTAGTTCACAAACCCGTAGATCAGCCAACTTGGCCTCTTTCCTTTCTTGCGCCAACTGTTCCAGCATATGCTTGTTGATTCTATTCATCTCTTCGCGCATTCTTTGCCTTTCCTCTTCTCTTTTTTGAATCGCTCTCAGTTCGTCAACCCGAGCTTGCAAAGCGGCTTCATTCAGTATTTTGCTCTCCTGCGTGAACAGATAGGCACGACAAATTTGCAATAATGAGAAATCACTCATCATTGAAGTATGCTGGCCAAAAATACTGTTGTTGTCATTTCACCGTTAAGTTTTAAATCATTTTAAGAGTTGCATGAGCAAATCTTGACGAAGCCAAGAGCAAGGGAGGTGCTAATGCATAAGCAAGAGACCTTCACCACAAGTAACAGCACTCCTGGGACCCATTCCAATCGATTCAGAACCCATAATTTAGAGGAAAATGATACCCCATACGCCTAGGTACCAGAAATCTTGAAAGCACACATTCGAAATGGGTAGATAGGCACCCATTTTGAGCCATAACCTCATCCAGAGGGCACCAATCGTGCTGGAACCCATTCCATCCTTATGTTATAAGAGTAAGTTTACAGTCACGTTAGACATATCTTAGTAGTGTGCCGAATGGAGTTGTATTTCCAGGAGCTGAGGTGTGCCAAATTGAAGACGTGACTGCAGCTAACTGCAGAATATGGGATGGACCTGAGCCAGGGCCTGAGAGCTGGCTTCTCAACATAGGTCATTTCTGGGTAGATTGACCAAGGAGGGATCACCCTCACACCCTGATTTTGTTAATTGGCATACCTATCAGTCCAACCATGAAAGAAGGAGTCCAACCTCATGGAAGAACCTCCTTCTTTCATGCCAACGCGTAGTGACATTTGAATGTGCTTGCCCATGGAAAAAAATACCTAAAAATGGGCGACAGAGCCAACACTGTTCTAACCAAACCTTGCCTTACCTCCACCAATCGCTCTGCTTCAACTTCTCGTTCAAGATTGTTATTGCGGACCTGTTCAGTGATTGCCTGCCTGTATTCTCTTTTCTTCTCTTCCTGCTTCAACTGTTCCAACATACTCCTTGCAACCGCTTTCTTCCTTTCTAGCTCCATCATTTCATCCAACCTCCTCTCTTCTTCGTGCAACTCTTTCCTGGAATTGTCCCAAATCAATTACTGCTTGACAATCAAATGAAAAAAGCACGAGTTATTAACAACCTCGATATGTTGACACATTGCGTACTCTATGGTTTTCTTTTCAGCAACTTGGGCATCTCGTATTGCCTGACATTTAGTGCCAAGAATCAACTTGTTGCACAGTTTGATGTCGTCGTCATCTTCTTGTCGAGCTTCTTTTGCTCTGTTGAGCAAAAAATTGCTCTTGGCCTCTGCCTCTGTTTCTAGCTGAAGAGTTCAAATTTTTGTGTCAGTTCTAGAACGATTGATGGTAAATCATGCTGGTTCGCAAAAATGTTTACCTTGTCCAATCGAGGAGGATAGTTTCTCAAAGTAGGATAACTTTGGAGGTCCTTCTTCCTCAGGGCACTTTGCTCTGCTAACTCGTATCTTTTCTGCTTGTTTGCTTCCACTGATTCTGTTGATCCTGGTATTAGTTCCTAAGTGGGGAAAAAGTTGATGAGAAATAAGAGCCATACTGATGGATATGCCTGTCATTTGAGGTTGGGAATGGCATCACACTGAAACGCTGTGTCATACCACTGAGCTTTTGCAAAATATATGAATCATTAAGACAGCACTGAAGGAAATGTAAGCGACAATGGGGGGCTCATCTGGCTTGTAATCATTGGTAAAAACAACAATTAATCAATTTCAATAAGAGCTTATGACCAAGTTGATATTTCATGATAATTACAAATGTATCCTTTATGACTAGCAACAGGATGAAAGAAATGAGCTATTAACACTGTTTTTCCTTTCATCTTGTGGGGAACCAAGTTCCATTTAGCCATTACTGTACTATTCTAAAACGATTGGGTTATTTCAGTTGTCAAAGGCCAACATTTCAGCACTTAGTTCTTCAAGATTCTAACATGTTTTTTTTTCTCAATTTAATCCTCGTAAGCTGCGATGATGCAAATATTTTGCCAACAGCTTTGGTGAACAGCCTAGTTCAACTAAGATGATCCCCATATAGGGGAAGATTGGGCAGTTTTGACCACTCCTTGCATTCCTTGGTGGTTTGAATTTTAGCGCCATGAGTCGTAATTTATTGATGTGGCAGTGGATTCAAAGGTCTAGCAGTGAGAAGAGCCATTTCCCAATCAACCTTCAGCTGGTGGTTCATGTGTTTTCCTCACAGAAAGGTAATTTGTCAGGTAGGTACATTTAACATGCAAAGCTTTGCATGAAGTTACTGTGCCACTGTAGTGCTTTTTCGCATCATTTTACGTGAAAAGTGTCCAGTTTTAGAAACTACCTTCATCACAGATTCAGATCAAATCTTCATATTTCTTGATAAATCAAATTCCTACCACCTAGTGCCCCTAGGTAACCTGGGTATGTACGAAATCAAGAATACTGAAGTAACTCACCCAATAATTTGGTGTCTACATTACTTAATATTGAAGTAAACTACTTTGTTCTCAACAGGGGATGTATTTCTTCAGTAGAGGGGAGGAAACCAAGTATTTGAAACAGGATGAATTCAGAAGATGGGTTATTTTAGCGAAGCATAGTTTTTCAGAGGATCAGAGGAGAGCCAAGAAGACAAGATGGCGTCCCAAGATGGCATGTGTTCAAGTAGAAGTCGAATCAGCTGAAACCACTGCCTCCCTGATGGGTAGTGAGGGCTAGTAATAAACTCTGAGTGTCAACTCAATATTCACGATATACTGGGTAGTATAATTATGAACACAAGATTGGCTATTCCCAATGGTGAGAAATCAACCCGGGTTTCATTTGGCAAATAATTTCAGCCCTTTTACTCCACTTTGAAAATGTGGTCACATGTGCCCCATACTGTGGTCATATCTGCCCCACATATGGAGCAGCTGTGACCAAAGTTAAGCATTGGGGAAAAAATCAGAAAAGGCAATTATAGTTTGATTTTTTCGTCAACTAAATCCGGATTCTATTGGCAAAATGTCCTAGTTTTTGGCGAGTTTTTTCTTTTCAAAAAAATTCAGTTCCCTACTTTCAATTGAAGGATTTGTTGAAAATGGTCACAACTGCCCCACCTTCCCCTATACTTCCTTACAATATGCATGAATGGGATTCGTATAATCAACATACCGATGGGGAAGTGGTGAGTTTCTTCAGCCCTTCAGGACAAATGAACGCTTCGTTCTTGTTTGGTTCGCTATTCGGAATTATTAAATCTCTGACGTGGTCGTGGCCAACAATACGAACGTAGCGTTTTCCATTTCGAACGAATTCGCCTCCTAAAGCGTGCTGCGGCTTGACCATCACCCCCTTTTGAAGAAGATCCAAATACAGCGGCAAAAAGTGGTAACAAAATGAGAAGACTCACTCAATTTGGAATAGAAGAAAATCGGGTTTACCTAGGCACTGTGGCTTGGCTTGCCTTGTAAGCTTACGTTTTCACCAGTCGGACATATTCCCCACTTCCTTGGTAACAAGTAAACTTGAAAAACATCGATCGTGACTCAAATTCGTGTGGCTGAAGGGAAAGGCTCATCAATCTTGGAACAGAACGAGGGGAATACACTTAAACTCTTACAAATGAATATTATTTTTAGGGTTGGTACCCAAGTATGTAACTGGAATTCTCATTGTCTACTACTTTGAAAATTTATAATATTTTTTAGGTACTTACCGTCTCAGAATTAACTTTTCTATAATTATTTTAAAACCGGATTAAATTTCCTTCTCATGAACGACAAATCCGATGAGGAAGATGTCGTGGGATATCATTTTCCAATTAATTTTGGAAGGGTGGTGAATCGATCTCTACGATGTAAGTCAGGAATTGGAAAGTTCTTTTGTATTGCTCACTAAGATGACCGACTTATTCCTTGTATCTAGAGTAGGTATAGGGGGAAACAGTGAATGTGGAGCCCACATGCCATGTTCCCAAAAAATTCCAAAAATCGAGTTTGAAATCAGTGGGAAATGATACCCCACACGCCTAGGTACCAGAAATCCCGAAAACACATATTCATAATGGGTAATAAATACCCAATTTGACCCATAACTTCTTCCAGTGGGTGCCAATCGTTCTGGGACCTATTTCATTGGGATCAGCGTCCAAAGTTTTGTGGAAAATGGTACCCCACACGCCTAGGTACCAGAAATCCACGTAGAATGCTTTTTCAGGATTGGTAAACACAAGACTTATTTATCCAAAGCGATACGTTTATTAGTGAACTATAACTAAAATGTCGCAGCCGTAGCAGCAGAAAGGTACATCCCAGAATAGGTAGTTTTTGGTAGATTGTAACGAAATTCACTCAATGAGGATAGAACTGGCGATATGTCTCCAAGTGGTGAGTGTGAATCTCAGAACAAGCTCCAATTTCCAGCTTGAATAAAGATTGCTGGCACTACCTGGCTTGGTCCCTTAGGAAATCACTTAGTACCCAACAGAATTGTATTGAAGAGCCAGTGGTCACAATCAGGCTCTAAGCGGCCATTATGAGACCATGGCCTTCAGATTCCTCAATCTGTATCCACATTGGCAGCCATGAAAGAACGCCAGCTGATCAGGAATCAGGACAACAGATGGGAGGCTCCCAATTTGTCAGAGCAAGGAGGTGGCTATTTTTATGTCCTGCTTTCTGTTCAAGCTGGGAGTGCAGTTGACAGAATCGAATACCCATGAACAAGGGAAGGAGGTTTTGGACCTGAAAAGGCTTCAGGGGGAAGGTAGTGATCCTGCAGACTGCTTCTTGTAAGCGCACCTTCATGAAGAATTTATATTCAGCAGTACAAGAAAGAACAAAGGATGATTGGTTTTAGGGGCGATCATTGAGAACAGGGTTGCAGTAAGACCACTGAACCACTTTCTGCCAGTTCCACCATGCTTTGAGCAAGCTCAGTGAACAGAAATGGCGGCAGAAAGCATCAGGAAGAAGGTTGTGATTCTTCCAACTGTTCTTCCAGCAGTACAAGAAAGAACAAAGGATGATTGGTTTTAGGGGCAATCATTGAGAACAGGGTTGCAAGTAAGACCACTGAACCACTTTCTGCCAGTTCCACCATGCTTTGAGCAAGCTCAGTGAACAGAAATGGCGGCAGAAAGCATCAGGAAGAAGGTTGTGATTCTTCCAACTATTCAGACAGCTCGACGTGAGCTAATTTTCTGCCAAATACGACCAGTGCCCACTAATAGTATTGCCAACCTTCATTTTGGTTTATATGGGAACAAATCAAACTCCCTCACAAATCAGCCTTTTGTCAGATCAGGCGTTCCTTCAATGATGTCAACGAGACCCAGTTTCCCAAAACATTTGATAATAGCTCCACATCGTGTTGAGACGTACATTTCCGCCACTGGTGCGATATCTTCACACAAGGCCCACAAAAATAGTATATTAAAAAAGAGTGTGTCATTATCTGAATAAAGCTCGTTATTGGCTCGAAAATAATATTCATCATTACATCGGTAAGATTATCCAAATAACATTAGTACAATCCAAACTAAAATCAGAGACAGTCAATATTTTTTTGATTTTTTTATTTACTTCATTTTACTTCGTCAAATAGTCAAACAAATCGCACTTGAATCGGTTGGCGACGTTTGCCGTAAGATTATAGCTCTTATTACTGATCTAAATTCGATAAATACTCTAACTACAAGATTTAGGTTCGATTTTAAATGACCTGGGGATATTTTCAAAGAGCACCACAATTTATAATACTGAAATAATCAGTACTCACACACTTATTTTGGTAAGTAAAATTAAATTTCATTTTAATAGTGTATCTATCTTACTAGACAAATATACTCTCTGAATAAAACTACAGGGTTAAACGATTTTTGTGCACTAAAATGCAGGTACAATTTAAAAATTGTCAATAATTAGTTAACTAACTATATTTGAATCCACAGGAATTTTACATAATTTGATCAGTTGTAGAAAGGTTTTGGTAACTTGGTGTTGACGATTGATCAGTTATTTATTGAAACATTTTGATAAAAGTTCATGAAAATAGAAAAACGTGTGAACTTATGAGATATGTCATTTCAAAGCAAAATTGAGATGAGAACCTATTTTGCTATCGTACAAAGAATATATTGACGGAAGGAGTGATTCTTGGATGGTTGGCATCGATGACCGCTTGTTAAGAGTTGGTTTTACATAGAAATACCGTAAATATGAGTTCTTATGTTATACATATGGTGTGGTTATTGAACATTTTTAAGTTGATTCCTACTAACAAGGCAACATTAATGGAAGTTTGGGTATCTAGAATGGGTCCAAGCATGGGAGAAGCTGTTTGGGTTTGGGACCTTGTATAGGAAATACTTCTTTACATCACGAGTAGGAAGAATATTCTAATTTGTAATGACTTGTGGGATACCATAATACTAGACAGAACGGGGCTGACAGCGCCTAGCGTGACCAACTTTGGTCCAGAAACAGAACAGTGCTAGGAGTCTGGCATATTTCTTCAAAGGCAATGAGGTTAGAATTGAAAGGCCTCACCTGAGGAGCCAGAATGATTCTTTGGCCCTCTTTGTTCCTACTTTGTCTCAATTTTGGGAGGTAGCGTTAATGGAACAGATTTGCCAGCCTGTGGCTTTTTCTCCTTTGCAGCGCCATCTGGCTACATGGCTTGGAAGTCATTTTATAGCCAGCAAGAAGAGTAGCCATTTTGAAAACTCATTTCTGTCTCCTTTGAGGGCGTGATAGGTCCAAGATTGGCCTGAGCCAGTCTCAAAAGCAAAATTAGGTGCCAGCAGATGGCCCAAGGTCTTATAACTGGCTATTTTTAATGAGGTGCAACCTCGCTAGCCATCGTCATTATAAATTGATTATATTGTTGACTTCAGGTTTATCGAAATCATAATTAAGTCAAATCCATTTATTTTAAAGGCCCACAAAAATATTATTGAATCAAGCTCTCACGGCAAAGCGCTGGCGTCCCCAATTTCTGTCTCCACACTCCTTAACAAACATCGGGAGAAATTAACAATCTGTTTATTCTACAAAACGACAAATTGTTGGTACAGCAACCGTAATCTCAATTGCAGGCACCTGAAGCTGACCCCGTGAAGTTGACTTTAGGAAATCAATCTTGTCAAAAACACCTTCATGCCAATTGGTCCCGTTATATCCTATTAAAACTCGAACAAGATTGGTGTTGACGTTGTAGATGAACTAGTTTTATAATGTGAATAACAAATTGAAAAAATAAATTAACCTTCAAACCCATTATTAGGACTTGTAGGATCGAAGTTGTGCTTGACAAGGTAGGTGAATTTGAAAAGAAATGGCACAATCACATTGAAGAAAACAGCAGTGCCAACTTTTTTCAGGCATTTTATACCAAGTTTAGGTTATTGACCGTCGAGGAGGGTTCAGAATACACTGGATAACTGGACACAGGTGCAAAATGATACACGAATAGCACCAAAATAAACGTTTTGGGAGATTTTGAAAAATAACTGGATGCGTCACTTTTGGCACAACAACTTTAAGTGTAACTCTGACAGAAATTAAGAAGATATTTGTGTTTGTTGTAATCAAAAGTGTCAATTCAAAGTCGTTTCAATTGAATCGCCGCCTGAACCAATCTAACTGGGGATTGCCCATGATCGTCAATGATCATTCATGACCCGTGTTTGTTCTCATGGCGTCACAAGACAGCATTCAAGCAACGTTGGCCAGAGATGGATCATACTCATGAATGTGAATACAAATAAAATAATTCATCACATTGTAGAATGCGGATTTGAATACGAATAAAGCGTTAGACTATCTTTTAACCTCCTCAATTGGTAGAAGGGGTCCTCCCATGCAGGATTGCTTGAGCTAACCCCTTATTGGGTATCACATTTGGACAGTTTTACGGTACTGCACATATGTGTGCGTTGTATGACTCACAACGTGGCCTTTATACTGTGATGTGATAAGATGCGAAACAACGTTCATATTTACTGAACTGTTATGAAGTTTATACGGCACAAAGAAACTATTCTTATACAGGGTCCGCCATCAAAGTAGGACGTTTTTGAAATGGGTAGTACTCAGCATGGGGAACTCTGTGAGGGGTGGGGTTGGGACCATTGTGTTCACAATGAAGGGACGTTTTTTTAGGTTAGTTGCAAAGATGGTTTGGACGATGCCAACAACGCAAAAACAACGTGTTTTTGCGGTAAGTCGGTTTTTAGTGAATGGTGAGTCGATAATTCAAACACAGAGAGATTTCCGTCGAGAGTACGTGATTTCCCCCCGCAGAGCTATCCCAACTCGTAATGTAATCCTAAGGTGGGTTGAAAACTTCAGGGAAACGGGCAGTGTTACGAAAAAAAGGAGGGGAGGAGATCAAACAGCGCGAACTCCAGAGAACGTTGAGCGCATGAGAGTCCCTGCCCTCCAGAGCCCACACTGTTCCGTCCGACTTTGTGCAGCAAATTTGAACCTCTCACAATCAACTGTTTGTCAAATATTGAAAGTTGATCTACACTTTCATCCGTATAAGTTGGTGATTTGTCAGCAATTATTGATGACCACAATGACCTTCCTTTGCCAAAAATTTAACGGTCGACTCATTTCTCGGTGCAGTGACGTTCCCTGCCCCCCCCCCCTCCCGGTCCCCTGACCTATCCCCCTGTGATTTTTTTTTTGTGGGGATACCTAAAGGAAAGAGTCTACAAAGATAAGCCGAGGACCCTGAACGATTTGAAGGAGGCTATCACCACGGAAATCAGCCGCATCCCACGAGAAATGCTGGACAGCGTTTTGAGGAGCTTCACCGAAAGACTCGATAAATGCATTCAAGCTGATGGGCATCACATGCTCGACGTCGTCTTCAAAAATTGAACATTACCAGAAAATTCCACTTCTTGTGAACAGTTAAAAAAAATATATATATATTCTATCTTGAGAAATAACCGAGTTATGATTTTTTTTAATCCATCCTACTTCGTTGGCGGACCCTGTAGTAGTACGGCTTGTATCTACAATCAAACCATTCTACACTCAAATACAGATCAAAGTGAAATTCATATAGAACTACGATTCTCGCTTTATTCGTATTCCCCCATCTCTGACGATAGGGAGTAGATAGTTCGTGGGGTAACCCTCAAGGTACATCTGGACTTTCCAAATCGGCGGGGAGGTCCCCCTAAAATATTTGTGCGCAGTCAGAGTTTGTGTTCAAGTTACTTATTAATACCAGTTAGCCGCAATAAACACGACAGTAAATAAGAGTTCGATTTTTTTTCTTGGTTTGAAAGAACGCAAACGTTATTTCCAAAGGTTGGTAAAGCGTATTAGTAAGAGTAGTTGATTATAAAATGATAAGAGCCAGTATTCAATTAGAGAAAGTGTATGATGATGTGTGATGTTTCAGCGTTTGAATTTCTCTTTAGAGAATGATGCACTTTTTCTTTTGGTTATTGTGCATAGGTTTGACGACGGGTCGCTCGGACGCTTGGAATTTCCGAACAATTCGAACGAGCTCGTGAAATGATTGATCGACGTTCATTCGGAGTTTGGCGCTGCATTCGATGTAGGGGATTCTCAACTCTCGGGAGACCTTTTGAGCTTCCACTGTGGATATCTGTAAAACGAGATACGGCATGAGGATTTGTTAAGAACAGGAAAAAAGTTGCAGTTAAGAACAAACGCCTTATAGATTTTCAAAAGTAGCGCGGTGGTAGTCATATTAACTCAAAACTCTGAAAATTCATTCCTCCGACCAGGCGCATGGAAACTCATTTCTTCAACATGGGGGAAACAGTGGGTTTTGCGGGTCCCGGGCCCATCCCAATCGACTGAAGGTCCACACGCCTAGGTACCAGAAATCTCGAAAACACACATTCGAAATGGGTAGATAGATACCCATTTTGACCCATAACTTCTTCCGGTGGGTGCCAATCGTTCTGGGACCCATTTCATTGGATTCAACGTCCAAAATTTAGTGGAAAATGATGCCCCACACGACTAGATCGCCAAAAATCTCGAAAATCCATTTTTCTAAATACACATTTTGACCCCTAGCCCGCCCAAATTTGGTCCGATCGGACTGAAAAGTTTCGAAGACCAACTAAAGTTAAGAACAGACCCCTGACCCAAATTTTAGATTTTTAGAAAATTGTCTACCACCAAAATCGGCGGGGACGGCGTACGGCGGACGGACATTGACTAATTTTGATCTAGACACTGATCTATCAGATCTATCTACCCATTTTGAATATTCGAAATTTTGAAAATTTCGAGGACCAACTAAAGTAGAAAGCGGGTTCCTAACCCAGATTTCAAATTTTTATAAAATTTTCTACTACCAAAATCGGTGTGGACGGGGGATTGACATTTGCAAGTTTTGATCTAGACACCTTGAAACGCCCAGAAAATCAAAGAGATTGACTTTTTGCATGAAAACATAGGTTGATTATTCAAGGAACAACCTACCAAAATCAAGTAAAATATTTAGGAATTTATTTCGAATGCAATATGAAATGGTCTAAGCAGATTGCGATTGTTGAAGTGACATTGAGGAAGTTGATCATTATTATAATATCATTTTTATTATATTATACGTCTTCTCACTATTGAATAAAATAGTTACCCCATAATAATAACCAATATAACCAACCAAAAGGTGGTACTCCAATGACTTACAACTCTTTGGTGTTCGAGATCAGCTTTGTTGCCAACCATCATCATCGGGAATTCATCGCGGTCTTTCACGCGGAGAATTTGACGGTGAAATTTGTGAATTTCGTCAAAACTTGCTCGATCCGTGATGGCGAAAACGAGTAAAAACCCTTCGCCAGACCTCATGTATTGTTCTCGCATCGCACTGAATTCTTCTTGCCCGGCCGTGTCAAGAACTGAAATCAAATGGTAAAGTTATCAAATTTGTTATTTTTCTACATTTAGATGACAGTAGAGAACAAAATACATAAATGTCAAAAAGAAAATTAGAAGACACAAAAACCTAAGTCGAATTTGGGGCATAGAAGCGTGTCATTTTACAGGCATTGCTACTCAGCGCTCTGTCGGAACTTTCTCCAAGTTTTGGAGATTGAAGTGAAGGGGCAAGTGCACCATTGACCACCAACCAATGGTAGTTATTTTTCCTCTAATTTATGTGAATATTCCATGAAACTTTCATTGAATTCTTCATTAAATTCTTTCCCTTGTTGGGCCATTTATGCATGACAATGCAAGAAGATGGTGGAAGAGAAACATACAGCTCCAATGTTTTCCCTTATACAAAAATTTGACTAACAACTTGATAATTGATCAATTGATCTTCACTGCCTCTAGTATGTACACATTCACTTCCAATACTGTGCATTGAATGGACCAACAAGACTTCAACATTTAGACTCTCAAGAAGTAGTTTATGCTTCCCATCTGAAGTGTACAGAGTAAATTCTAATTTGTTTTAGGTAAAGAGGAACTCCACGTAGATACAAATTATTAAACGTGGATACCTGTATTTAAAAATCAGTATTATATGCATTAATCATTCCCTAGATATTTGCTGACCACAAAATACAGGAACAGACAAAGTACGACGTCACTCAGAAGAAATTTTGAAAACCCATTGCAGATAGAAATGGTTAGAAATAATATTTTATTTCCACTAACACAAAAGTACTTAGTATTATTACTGATGATTGCCTAAATCGATTCAACATTGTTTGTTTGCATTCGTGGAAATGTAGGGCTATTTCTAAACCATTCCCAACATTGAAGGTTTCTACTTCGGCCTCTTTTTGACATTAATGTAGTCGTGGCACTAAAATTGTTGTGGTTTCATATTTTCTTCTGTCCCTGTGCTCGAATCCATTTCCCCACGTTTCTAATGTATACCCCATTCATCAGTCATTCAGCCATTAGGGCGGTATTGTTGGTCTCAAAATTAAAATGATCAACAGACAATACACAGGATACGTACTACGTTGACCAGTGATTCTCAATTAAACAAAATGAAATTACCCACTTTGAGATTTATAAACAAACGTGCTTAATGCTTTAAGCTGACAAAGAAAAACTGAATCTCAAAAATTAAAACTGCCATAGTTCTTGAAACCAAGACGTAATGGAGTGTTTCGGAGGGTTTGTCGTGATTTCCAATGATGAGGCACAGAAAATCCCGTGATTCATTCGACTCAGGTTGTCCTGACAATCAACGAGGTATCGATTTTGACTCAGTGTAGTTTTGCAAGTGACTACTATTTATACGAGGAGCCCTTCCAGAAGCAATAGCAATTCTATAGCATCCGCCGCAGAGCATTTATAGCATATTTTAGGTCAAATTTGAGGTTTTCCATTTTATATTGAAGGTAGATGGAAATAATTCACTTTTAAATGCCGCAACAGTAGCCCTCTAGATTCTGAAAATACCTACTACGTGCAACACATGACGAAGACATTCCATGAATCCCTTCCAAATGTCATTCTATTCCGTTTATAATGTCATTTTTACTTGTAGAATACAATATTTCACTCGCTGAATTATTGTTATTGCTTTCCGTATTTGCTTTTTGAATTTTTGTCATCCTCCAAATTGATGTGCAAACTCTGTAGCATCCGCCTACTGGCCCTCAATAATGGTATAACTACACGCTGAACTGCAGAGCATCTATAGCATTTTCACGTCAAATTTGAGGTTTTCCATTTTATATTGAAGGTAGACCTAAGGGATCCTTGGGCCAACTGTAGCATTTTTACATCATAATTTTTGTGGTTCGTTTCTCATAAGTTTTAAGCGACTCAACGTTAGACCGTGTAGATTCTGAAAATACCTACTCCGTGCAACACAACATGAAGAAGACATTCCATCTGTCCCTTCCTAATGCCATTCTTTTGAAGGTGCCTTATTCTAAACTTGAGTTTCTAATTAACGCAGTTAGTAACGACTCGCTTTAGTTTAGTATTTATTAGTTCGGACGTTTCTCAGAATTGACGTATAGCACTTTCAATTCAATATGGAAAACCTCCAATTTGACGAGAAAATGCTATATTATTCAGCAAAAGCCACACCTTCATAACAGTTGGCATACCTAGACATTGAGTAGAGATCATGATGATAATGGTAATGAGTGCTGTTTATTACTTATGGCGGATCAAAAACATGATAATGAATTTTCCTAGTTTTCCCCCTAATGTATTTTGTCCACGTTTAGAGACAAAATTGTGCATTAGTTAGTTTTTAAACGAATAGTTAGTAGTTATTGGATCACATGAGCTTGGTCGCTAGTATCTAGTAAAATTGGCTTCAAATGACAAGACAGATTCTACCGAATACTCGCGTCCCGTGCTATTCGGGTCGTAGAGAAAAATTACGTTTTCATATCACTCACTATCCAATTTGGCCGGGATGTCGTCAATGACGCACTGTTTCGTGTAGGAGTCCTCGATCGTCGGGTCATAATCGGTGACAAAATAACTCTGAAATCAACGAAAAACGAAATTCTTGCTCAAAAATTCTTGCAAAGCCAAAAACTGTCAATAACCGAAGGACTTTTGATGTAACAGCGGCAAGGATACGCCGAGTGGGTGTCGAAGGTTCATATCGGGCAGTTCAATTCACCTTATAAGGCAACAGGACTTGAACTAACGGAAACAAACTGGGCGGGCGAACGCCTGGAAGACAAATCAGAATGTTTCTAGTGACGCATAGTCACATCTTCCTAGATGAGGATCAATTAAGGCTACTATGAAGAAAATTGAACGTGATCAGGGTAAAGATGGGGATAGGAAAAAATAAATTATTTATGTAACAAGAGGCTAAGGCTGGAACGAATGGCCGCTCGAGCTCATTAATATAAATATCAACGTCTGATTTGGGTTATAAAATAAATTCAAAAAGAAATGGACGTGTTAGTTAAATATGAATTAAATAATAGAAATAATTACTTGTATAAATTGAATAGTTATTGCTGATTTTCCAACTCCTCCTCCTCCAACAACGACGAGTTTATACGTCGACGAATAGTTTTGACGTTCTTGATTCTTGGACATGATGGAGGATGTTCAACAGATTAACATCATTAGACGCCCTACGAAGAACATCTGCTCGACCCGTTTACGTTACGCCTACCGAACTGTGTGAAGTTTTTCGTCGAGTTCGGAAGAGAAATACTTCACACGGACGAAGTCAAAGATGGACGGGATTCCTCTCCACTTCCCTTTTGTCACCCCTTTTCTGACTTATCGAGCCGGGGTGGGGGGAGGGGTTGACTCAGATCCGGTTGGGAGTTGAGTCGTTGATTCGGTGATCAAAGCTAACCGAAACAGAAGGGTCGTATCCCTTTTTCGAAAAGCTCAGCCCGAAAGTGACGTCATAAAATTATAATTTAGGTCAACTTTTCGGCCAGGACTTTGCCAGTCTTTAGCAGTTTAAATCAAAATCTCCAGTCAATAAAATGACAAACCCAATCGGATTTCAAGTGGCCAAAATGATGATGTGGTGGGAGGGGCAGAATCTTGACAAAATACTGCTATCTCTCATAATCGAAGCGTTGAGGAATCATCAGAACGCTCTACCGGTTTCCCTCATAAATTGTAAGAACAACACCTTTTTAAGTCTATTTTGGTTGGTTATTCCATGGGAGAGAAAATACGACTTTTTATTCCATGAATGATCAAACTATTTTTTCAAGTAAAAAGTCAATCTCTCCGATTTGGCCACAATTTTTTTTTTTTTTTGACGGTTCAAAGTGTCTAGATCAAATTTAGTCAATGTCCGTACGCCGTCCACGCCGATTTTGGTATCGTAGACCCCAATTCTAAAAATCTGCAATTGGGTTCAGGGGTGGGTCCGTTCTAGCTCTAGTTGGTCTTCGACACTTTCAGCCCGAAGGACGAATTTTGGTCTTGGGGGTAGGGGTCAAAAATGGATTTTCGGATTTTTGGCGATCTGTGGGGTATCTTTCCACTAAACATCGGACACTGAATCCAATAAAATGGGCCCCACAACGATTAGCGCCCACTGGAAGAGGTTATGGGTGGGTCAAAATTGGTATCTACCTACCCATTTTTTGGTGTTTTCGAGATTTCTGGTACCAAGGCGTGTGATAGTATCTGTTCAGCTAAGTATTCTGTATTGTGCGAGGATGTTACTGCTTCTAATTCCTCCACGCTTCGGTAGTGAGAGGCAAGTCAGTTTTTATCTATTCCGATATTCTTATCGCAGTTTCCTTATCACAGGGTAAATATTATAATAATAGAATACTATAGTACTTAACAGTTCTACGTTTGTAGAATAGGTAGGATGATAATGCATTAAACTAAAATTTACTGTGTTTTATCTCAATTCCAAGTAAGTTGGTAGCCAATTTCCAACACTTTTAAGGTAATAAAACATAGCTTTTTGTATGTTCTTCAGGGTAAAGGCGAAATAAAATGTAATTATGGCTGATTTTACAATTTCTACTTAAATGTTGTTCTTTTCAGAAGGTTGTTCAAGTAGCTCGTTGTTGCTGTTATCAGTCATTCAGCTGTATAACCGGTCGCTGAGTAGTTTCAAAAATGAATTCTGAAGAGAGTCGACTTCGTACATTTAGCGGTTGGCCCGAAAATGCTCCTGTCGACTTCAAAAGAATCGCTAAAGCAGGTAAACAACGTTACAGGGATCATTTATTTACTATATAATAGGGGTTGGGTCCTAAAGAAACCAATTTTGGGAAGTTAACGTGTTGCCAACCAATTTATGACATCTGAAATGGGTTTTGACCTGTTGAGACTCCAGTGCCATGTAGATTCAAATTCAGAAGCAGTTATCTGCAATAAGATTCTAAAGTTGCCCGTATATTTATCATTTGTCTATGTTTTCGGTTGAAATGCACTGTCGGGGGCCCCTTCATAACACGATTGATAAGGCGTCTAAATACCGATTTCGAATTCGAGATCACTGTATCGATGTTACTGTCATGATAAGAGATGGCAGGGCGGTGATTAACGTGTGCATGTCAACACGTCACTGTAATCATACATTATGATTGGCTATTGTCTAAATAAGTGGGTTTTATTGTGGTTAAATTAGTGGTTTTTCTAATTTTATTAGTGGCTTAGTATGGAATATACAGTTATTGGGACGTCACACAAGTATCGATTATCTTGCTTGACAGGACGTATCGATATATTAGGACGCCATGACAGGGGCCCCCGACAGTGCATATGGACCATGTTTTCATGCAAAATGTTGACTTTGGAAGTAGAAAATGTTCTCAAAATCTGAAACTTTGGTCTGGGGTCCGTTCCATGCTGTAGTTAGTCCTCAAAACTTTTCAGCCCGATCAGACCAAATTTGGACGGGGTTGGGGTCAGAATGTGTTTTTTGAAAAATGGATTTTCGTTATTTCTGGTACCTAGGCGTGTGGGGTATCATTTTCCACTAAACTGTGGACCCTGAATCGATTGGAATGGGTCTGAGACCCGCCACACCCACTGTTTCCCCCATTTTGGAGAAATGAGTCTCCACGTGCCTGGCCCAAGGAATAACCAACCCCTGTAAAAAAAAAAAAAAAAAAAAAAAAAAAAAAAAAAAAAAAAAAAAAAAAAAAAAAAAAAAAAAAAA
>CM034005.1:9107333-9122493 GCA_019603395.1 Cyrtorhinus lividipennis
AAATGAATGCTTTGAAGAATGAAGAGGCTGTAAGCCGAAGAGAGGGGGGGCACCCCGAAGTAATGTGTTAAACAGTACCGGGGTGGTCCTTTTTTCCTCAGGAAGATCAAAGGGACCACCAGGAGCTGCCCTCCTCCCTCCCAACGATAGAAAGTTCCGCGATATTCCCCATTAACCGAATAATCGTTGATACTCGTATACAGGGTGTTAACCAATAAGGTTAACAGCCTTCAAGGGGTCGATTGTACGACTCATTTGCAACAAAAATGTCGTAAGGACTTTTCAAGGCAGGGGTATCATTTTCGACAAAATTTTGGGCGCTGAATCCAATGAGATGGGTTCCGGGACAATTGGCACCCACCGGAAGAGGCTATGGGTCAAAATGGGTACTTATCTACCCATTTCGAAAGTGGGTCATCGAGATTTCTGGTACCTAGGCGGGTGGGGTATCACTTTCCACTATATTTTGGACGCTGAATTCAATAAAACAGGTCCTGGAACGATTGACGCTCACCAGAAGAGGTTCTACATTGAACGTGTACTTTATAGGCTTCGTTTCCGAGTCATTCACGACTTAAGATTCGTTTCGTGTTTCTCGACCTGGCGTCACTAAAATGGCCATAACTCCCTTAATTCACAAGATAATCTCAAATCTGAATATACCGTTGTAAAGATCGTCAATTTTCTTCTGATGAGTCCCTTCAATACGTCTTCATTAATTGAGTACTCAGCCTAAAGGAGCTAAGACAAGACCAGTCCGGGCCATTCAGGACCTCAATCAGCTCCTCCCGAGTCAGTGAAGCCCCGCCAAAATATCTGATCCGCACGTATCCCAATATCGGGCACACTGCCAGAAAAAGCTCCGTTGTCTCATCAACGCCGAGGTTGCACAGGGAGCAAAGGTAGGTTCTGTCCCGGGTCCAGGGCTGCCAGTTGAGGTTCAGTAGTTCCCCGCAGCATTTCAAACAACCATGGCGTCGTACTGCGATGAGGTCCTGATATAACTCACCCCCAGGTTGAGATGCAGGTTGAGTCATAGAGTCGACCTCCTGAAGGGTGCTAACCAGGTCAACACCCTGTAGGTATAGTAATTCATTACTCAATTGGCTGACTATCGCTAATAATTTATTTGATAACTCAATCGCTCAACTGCTCACACTGACTTTGGAAAGCCATAAAACCGTAGGATCATGACTCATCATGAAATGACGATCATTAGTACATGATCGGTTATCGGTCTAGAGATTTTGAGCGCCAGTTATCGTGGCAGACCGACAAAGATCTAATGATGAATGAGCTGATCTGGCGTAGATGTTTGTTAGTGTTATTGGTGACCTCAGAAACCAATCAGACTCAGAAAATCGACTATGCGGCTCTCAAAAAGACTCCTTTGAACTTGTACGTGTTTTTCTCAACTATGTATGCATAGAAAGTACAACGACTAAAAGTCACAGGTAATTTCTAAAATATTGCAAGGTGGTAGTAGATAAAAGTTACCTTCATCGTCACTTTGTTTCTTGGGTTCTTTGATTTCAGGCGGGACGACAGCGGCATTTTCGGCTTTTTTCTCCACTTGGGGAGGTCTATAGTACAGGGAAAAAAATCAACATAAATTACAGGACATTAGATAACGAAAGGGGGAATACAAAGCGTCGCACAGGGTTGACAAGTTCACCCTAGCGGTCTCTGACCGACAGCACTGGGAGGGTGCTTCCCCCTTATTTCACATAGCCTGGCCTGGGGGTGAGGAGGCTGGGTCATGCACTGGCTGCCCCCCTAGGCCGGTTCGTCACTGTCTACCAGGCAGAGGACTTGCCATTGCTGCCTGTGCGAGGAGATCCACCGAATAGGGCTCACCATACTCTCAGACAGCCAGGCAGCTTTAAAAATTAAACTAACTTAAAGGCTATTGCAGCCTTCAAGTTGGCGTGGGAGTGCCTTCGGTCCCTGAAGAGGCTCGCAAGGAGGAACGCGGTGACGCTCCTCTGGGTGCCGTGTCATCAGGGTATTCGAGAGAACGAGGATGCCGACCTCCTCGCCAAGCAGGGGTCGGCGTCCTCTCCTATTGGTCCTGGACCTTGGGTTGGGACCTCCAAATGCAACCTGAACCAGCAGGTCAAATTGTGGGAGCGCTCACAAGTGGCTGCATACTGGCAGAGGCAACCTAGTCTCAGGAAGTCCAAGCTCCTTATCTCACCAAACTCAAAGAGGGCAAAGACCCTCCTCACGTTGAGCAGGAGGGAGCTTAGAATCCTCACGTTTATTTAAACTGGTCACTGCCCTCCCAGGTACCACCTAGACAAGCTGAGCAAATCAGAGACAATAAACAGCCCAGCTTTTGCTGCCACTCGGCAGCAGATCTTCGATAAAGGCTATCCAGCCCAACTGACATTGCAAAGATGGCTCTGACGGGATCCTTCGCTATCTTAGGTTGGCGGGGATCTCGCGGTTTTTTTATTAGTAAGGGCGGACGGGCACAATAGACCCATGGAGATTGCAGCACCCACGGGCAGTACTGCCCCCTGCCATCAACATAAAGGAAAAAGAAGCGTGGAAACTCACGGTGCTTCGTCAGCGTCAGTATCGTCCGAAACCTCTGGCGATATCCGTTCTCTAGTTCGAAAGACTCTTCGGGGGAGAATTGGCGACACGGAGGATCTACAACAAGAAGAATCCACAACTCAGTACAAACAGTCAGGTCATCTTCAACGAACAGATGGCTGCGGACAAAACATGGCACCTTTCGTCGTATCCAGAACTGCTGTTTTCTTCACTTTGAATGTCCATGCAGGCAAATATGAGCACGTCGGCTTCCCAGTCCTGGTAAGGGGTCCCGGAAGAGGAGAGTTTTTGTCTCAGAGCACATTTGACTCGAGAGGCTTCAATGCCCATTTCTAGAGCGGCCTGAGAACAGAGAGAGGATGTTGCATAACTTGTCAGATAAAACAATCAGGCGAGCAACGTGATGCATAGGAATATCAATATGAAAATTGCACAGCAGCGACAACACTGGTGTGTTGGCTTGTGGATTGGTTGGCCCAGCGAAGTAGCGAAAATACTAGTGTTTGCAGTCAAGTTTTAACAACATACAATTATTGTGGACTCTACAACTTCTAGTGATCAAATTGAGGACCACAGGAAATCCTAAATATAATATAGATAATAAAACTCTGCAAATTCTTTCATAGGGGTTGGTTATTCCTCGGACCAGGCGCATGGAGACTTATTTCAATCGATTCAGCGTCCAAAACTTAGTGGAAAATGATACCCCACACGCCTAGGTACCAGAAATCTCAAAACTCCACTTTCAAAATGGGTCGATAGAAACCCATTTTGACCCATAACCTCTTCGGGTGGTCGTCAATCGTTCAGGGGCCCGTTTCGTTGGATTCAGCGTCCAAAATGTATTTTAGAAGAAAATGATGTGCGCCTAGATCGCCAAAAACCTCGAAAATCAGTTTTTCAAAAAACACATTTTGACCCCTTCACCCCCCAAATTTGGTCCGATCGGGTCGAAAAGTTTCAAGGACCAACTAGAGCCGGGAACGGGTCCCTGACCAGAATTTCAGATTTTTAGAAAATTTTCTACTACCAAAAACGGCGCGGACGGCGGGCAGACATTTGACTTTTTTGATTATTCAGGAGTAACAAACCAATAATTATATTAATGACGGCTCCGATGAACAATTTTTAAGGGCTCACCCAGCTCAAACAAATCCATCAGGATAAAAATATCAATACCAAAATAATATTGGAGGGAAAATATCGGTTATTGGAACAAAATCAGCGCTCGAACACTTAGCAGAACGTCTGAATCCCAAGGGCATGCTCGCGTCCGGCAGATTGTTGGGCTGCAAACGTTGGCTGACCTGACGTCATTTGCGTCAGGTCACAAACACCCCCCCCCCCCCAAACATGGCCAAGTACTGACATAATAAACAGCTTCCTACTTTTTCTGTCAACTTAATACGGATGTTAGGGTGCCAGGACATCTGGAGAAACTTCACTGCCAGAATTTAATTGGACTTAATTGGACCATCATGACGTCACAGCAATGGTGTGTTTTCAGGTAAAAAAATCTCGGTTTTATCTGCTATTCCTAATGCTGAAAGCTGTAAATAATATAAAAAATAAAGAGCCTAACATGTTTCAGCAATAAATTCCCAAGAATGTCAGAACAACATTGGAGCAGCGCGGGGAATGGGCTCTCTGTGACGTCACGTAGTCTATCAATAGTGAGGAAATCAGCCATTTTGAGTGCTTGAATCATTTCTGCCTTCCAACTGGTGATGATCTGGCACCAGCAAAAACTACCCGTGTGGTGTCATTTCCAATAAACTACCAAACATGCATTATAGGTGCGTTATAGGCACTGACCACAGCCGCAGGAGAGCTCATGAGTGACTGAAGCGCATGATCCGTCAAAGGATGACTTTCACGGGGCAAAGTACGTGGTGACGTTTCCATTTCCTCCTGAATTGAGCATATATTTTAAATTACTATTACTATTAGGTGAATAAAATATTCATTCAAGGATATAAAATCACATTGGTCCAAACCTTTAAAGCTTCAGGCAGTGTCTGCAGCACCTCTTGAACGAACTCCGGCCCTTTGACCATAGTAAGGAACGTGCAATCGCTGAACCATTTGGCGTGCTCCGCCCAAGGTACGTCGTTCTTTTTCCACTCTTTCAGGCCACCGTCGCAATGAAAACACCTCACTTTGTCGCCAATACCTTGAAAAATAAGTTTAGAAATTCAATTTATTTTATAATAGGTAAGTTACAACAAAAATAGTATATTATTCACCTACCGGTGTAGTAAAAGCCGGCTTCAGCCAAAACTTCAGGGACCTGATTGTGCAGCGGGGGCCATTTGTGGAAAGACCTTAATCGCGCCTCGACTGTGGCAAATTTCGGATTCTTGGGTATTCGATGGTAGTAGACACCGAGTGATTTCAACGCTTCCAGTTCAGCTTTTGAGACAAAAGGAGATTTTTATTGTAAATTTACTAAATTTGGGTACTCAGGCACATCCTTCAGCAGAATCGAGGTCAAATCCTTCCCTTCTAACCCAAACGCCACTCATATGAAGGGTACAGGGGAAAAAACGCTGCAAATTCTTTCACAGGGGTTGGTTATTCCTCGGATTAGGAGCGTTGGAACTCACTCCAATCGACTCCGAGTCCAAAATTTAGTGGAAAATAATACCCCGCACGCCTGGGATCGCCAAAATGATCTCATAAGGAGAAAATAATACAATTTGGGGCACTTTTTTCTTGCATCAGATAAAAGTTGCCCACAAAATCGCCGTTTTATTTTTTAAAGGAACCTTTTGGCATCAACAGTTACCTTAATAAGCAGCCTACTACCAAACCAAGTAATTTTTCTATCTTTGTACCCTGATAAATCATTTTATAACAAGCAGAAAGGAAAAAAAGACCCTTCTTGTCCGCAATCAAGCTCAGCAACCATTTTAGAACCGCATTCTACCTCCCTGCCCACATAAATTGCCTCGTCCTTAAAATAGGTTTGAATGAATGTTGGATCACAGTTTTTTTTCCCTCTCAAAATCATATCTACTTTTTCCAAGAGCTTTTCTGCAAGAACTTCTTCTTTAGTCGTTTTGATGGGCTATTTTTCGCAGGTTTTGATTGATTATTCAAGGAATCTTTGTTTCTATTTTTTCATATAAATAGTCAATCTCTTCGATTCGCCCCAAAAGATTTTTTTTGCACGTTCCATTTTTCAAAATAGTGAAAATCTATAACCTACACGTCTAGATCGTCTGAAATTTCGAAAACACACATTCGAAAGGGGTGGATAGGCGTCTATTTTGACCCATCACTACGTCCAGAGGGCTCCAATCGTTCCAGAATCCATTTCATTGGATTCAGCGTCCGAAATTCAGTGGAAAATGATACCCCACACGCCTAAGTACCAGAAATCTCGAAAATTACATTTGAAATGGGTAGATAGGCACCCATTTTGAACGTAACCTCTTCCAGAGGGCGCCTATCGTTCCGGGGCCCATCTCATTGGATTCAGCGTCCAATATTTAGTGGAAAATGATACCCCACACGCCTAGTTACCAGAAATACCGAAAAGCCATACTCAAAATAGGCACCCTTTTTGACCCATAACCTCTTCCGGTGGGTCAAAATGGGTAGATAGGCATTCATTCTGACCGATAAATTCTTCCGGTGGGCACCAATCGTTCCGGGACCCATTTTATTGAACTCAACGTCCACAATTTAGTGGAATATGATACCTCACAATCACCAAAACACACAGTTTGACCCCTAGCTCTTCAAATCTAGTTCAATCGGGCTGAAAAGATTTGAGGACCAAATAGAACCTGAAACGGAAATTTAAGATTTTAGAAAATTTTCTACTTCCACGTCGCCATGGACGGCAGACGGACGTTTGACTTTTTTGATCTAGACACCTTTAAACGCCCAGAAATTGTGGGCCGAATCGGAGAGATTGACATTTTGTTTGAATAACCAACCCCCGCCCAAGCAAAATCGTTAATTATACATAGTATCTACCGCATAGCTCATTCACACAACCAGTGAACTACAGAAACTTACAACTTTCGGTAATTCTCACGGGGTCGCGAATCGTAATATTAGTGTAAGGGAAGATCCGATACTTGAGTCGATCGTTGATAAAATCGCACGCGGGGTAGCATTTTTGATGAATGAGTTCTGGATCATCTCCTGGATTCCAGTGAACGATGGCTCCGTCACAGTATGCGCAAACGACCTGAAACCAAAATGAACGTGCTAGTATTTCTGAAATAGCGACAAAAATGTTAAATTAATACTGGAAGCCTGCCTTGTGATGCACATGACCATCCTGTTTACCATACAATCATGTTCAATTAGTAGCGGGAAAAATAGTTTCGACAAAATCTATTTACTACTCTTATTCAATCTTCAAGGTAAGCCAAATTCTAGAAAAGTTCCATGAATAGGGTGTAAACCTCCACATGCTTTTCATTGATTTCGTTCATGGGGGGCTGTTGTGCGGACTGTGTGTCCCAGGAAAGCTCGTTCAACTAGTGAGGATGACTCTAATGGTTTCAAAGACCAAAGTTAAGGTCTGCAGTATGGCATGCGTATGGTGGCGTAACTCCATCCATCACTCACCAAGGACCTATTCAGACTCAAACGCAGCGACCTAAAAGCAGTAGTTGGCCTACTAACGGCCAATTATATCGGCATAAATATTACCGTTCGTTTTCAAACACAACCCTTGAAGACTCATTAAAAACGCTGCAAATTCATTCACAGGGGTTGGTTATTCCTCGGGCCAGGCGCATGGAGACTCATTTCATCATCATAGGGAAATAGGGGAAAACAGTGGGTGTGGCGGGTCTCGGACCCATTCCAATCGATTCAGGGTCCAAAATTTAGTGGACAATGACACCCCACACGCCTAGGTACCAGAAATCTCAAAAACATATTCAAAATGGGTAGCTAGGTACCCATTTTACCGATAATCACATCCAGAGGGCGCCAATCGTTCCGGGAACCATCTCATTGGATTCAGCGTCCACAATTTTTATTGGAAATGATACCCCATTCGACCAGACCCCACTCAATCGCCAAAAATCTCGAAAATCCATTTTTCAAAAAACACATTTTGACCCCTACTTCGCCCAAATTTGGTCCGATCGGGCTGAAAACTTTCAAGGACCAACTAGAGCCAAAAACAGAGCCCTAACCCAAATTTCAGATTTTTAAAAAATGTTCTACTACCAAAAACGGCGCGTACGGTGGACGGACATTTGACTTTTTTGATCTAGACACCTTGAAACGCCCAGAAAAAAAATTTGAACCGAATCGGAGAGATTGACCTTCTGCATGAAAACAGGTTGATTATTCAAGGAATAACCAACCAAAACCACCAGCTTGAGATTACGATTGTTGGGGAATGAGCTGCTACTAAGCAGGGAAGAAAAGGGGAATTTTGCGTTACAATTAGTTCTCTTCTTCTCCAGAAGAGTGCAGTCAAGGGAGAACTTGGAACACTCGAGGATCAACCTGAGACTGGAGTCCTTGATACTTTGGGTTTGGTACAAAGTATCAGATTGATTCCCTGCAAACTTGGCAGGTCTGTGTCAACAATCATGATCTTTTCTAATTGTAATGCAGTACAAAGCATCAAATTATATGGTTAGATCGAGATAAATGGTGGAAATCGTGAAATGTTTACTGCCTGTAAGGTATAGCTGCTTACAGGCACTCAACTTCAAACATCTACTGCAAACTCACCATATTTTGGTTGCTTTACCTTGGATTGGAAGTTGGTGTAGTAGAAGCCAGCGGCAGCCAACTTGGCCGGAGACGCCACAGAAGGGATTGGCCATTCGTCGAAACTCGCCAAGCGGACGGCCTCGTCGTGGTAAGGAGCTGAGTCGTCGCCGGACCCGGCCAACGTCGGCGCTTCCCGGACGTGACGAGGCGGAAGAGGAACGAACGACGTGGAACCGCTCGCCGAAGGAGCAGCGCTCCGAGCGGGAACGTTACCGGACTGCGGGCATTTCATGGAGCGTGAGGACAACGGAATATTTACAAAACACGTTCAGATGTCTTCAGAATGATAACGCCATCATTCACTAGTTCAAACCTCAAGAAAATTAGCCATAATGTACAATCCGGGGTTGGTTATTCCTCAGACCAAGCGCAAGGAGACTCATTCCAATCGATTCAGCGTCCAAAATTTAGTGGAAAATGATACCCCACACGCCTAGGTACCAGAAACCTCAAAAACCCACATACAAAACAGGTCGAAGGATACCCATTTTGACACATCCTAATCCAGAGGCGCAACTCGGTTTCATTTAATTGATTCAGCGTCCAAAACTCAGTGGAAAATGATACCCCACTCGCCTAGGTACCAGAAATCTGGAAAACACACATTCAAAATAAGTAAATTGGCACCCATTTTGACCCATAACCTCCTCCAGTGGGTGCCAATCGTTCTGGGACTTTTTTCATTGGATTCAACGTCCAGAATATTGTCGAAAATGGTATCCCACACGCCTAGATTGCAAAAAACCTCAAAAATCCATTTCTCTAAACCCTTTCCCTAAAAAGAATAGATACTAGCATTTTTACGTCAAATTGGAGGTTATATCTATTGATGAATTAGCTAAAACTACTCCTGTTTATCCAACTATGGTGACAGTATCTTTTATAAGTTACCTGGTGCGGATTCAAGACGAAAGGGCACCTCGGATCGAGAGCTTTATGGCGAGCCATGACTTTGTCCGCATAGTTCCATTCGCTTATCCTTGAGCCGCAAGAGAAGCATTGTACTTCAAGGTTTTGACCCATGTAATAAAACCCTGAAACAAAAATTATCTGTTTAGTTATGGATGTTGAAAGCAAACATTTACAAGACAAAAGGTGTCCAGAGGATGTAAAATCATGCAATAATTGTATTGCTGGGCCATTGCTGTAGTAAAGATCTTGAGCTACTCTGCTTTCCCTATAATATTTTACTATTGATGTATGGTACTAATAAAACAAAGTACTAGGAACCAGAAACTGGCTTTTACAAAACTGCATAAATATTTCCCTTCGTTTTCTAACACAACCCTTCGAACACACTTCAAAAACCTGCAAAGAAATACTGTATTCACCATCTTCCTGAAAGGTTGAGTGAACACATTCCTGTAGTAAAAGTTAGGTGGAGAGTTTTTTTTGGCACTTTTAATGTTTAAAACAATAAACTGCCAGAGCATTATCCAGCGACTCCAGGCTTGAAGATGACAGGCACATGGTATCATGTAAGATGCAGGCTGTGGGATTTTGACAACAAAGCAGATTCCATGCTTCGAGTTTCATCTGGGCCCAAATCCATTGATATATTAAAGCTTACCGTATATTTGTGAGGAGGCACGCATGTCAGACCAGGAGAACTTGTGCTGGGTACCATCCCCACGTATGATTCCATAGTCATCGAATAGCTCGGCTCTAACAGAAATCGTTGACCCCAGAACGCCAGGGCCATCTTGGGTGATACGAACGTATGTTGCGGAGCTGCTTTCAACTGAGGGATATTATGAAGGAAAATAGTTCAATCATTATACAGGGGTCTTGTTAGAGTCCCCCCCCCCCTAAGTACTCGTCAAAAGGCATGTAAACAATTTAGTTTTCTGTAATTCTTCATATTTCTTCTTCATTTAATATATCCCTTCATATTGAATATTCCTTGAATAATCAACCTATGTTTCCTACATTTGTTTAAATCAGACCTTAAAAATTTGTCTCTCTACACAAAATACCAACCAACCTCACTGGATATGTGTTACGACAAAATTTGAGGCTGAATACGGAAAAAAACGCGGGTTGGATATTCCTCGGATTAGGCGCATGGAGACTCATCTCTTCAACATGGGGAAAATGGGGGAAACAGTGATTGTGGCCCGTCCCGAACCCATTCTAATCGATTCAGGGTCCAAAATTTAGTGGAAAATGATACCCCACACGCCTAGGTACCAGAAATCTCGAAAACAAACATTCGAAATGGGTAAATAGGTAACCATTTTGACTCATAACCTCATCCAGAGGGCGCCAATCGTTTAAGGATTCATTTAAATGGATTCAGCGTCCAAATTTAAGTAGAAAATAATACACCATACGCCTAGAACGCTGAAAATCCATTCTCCGTCACCAACGTGGGATTCTGCCCGCCAACTTGAATCTCAAATCGAATTGAACGCATTCACATGGATTTATCAATTTTCCGTCCCTCCTTCTTTCATGAACGTATGAGACGGCTGTGGAAAGGTTGTTATGTAATCATTTTCTCCATTCCACTAGTGACTCCGACATCCAGAATCTTTTTTTTCAACTCCCATGTGGACATTTTATAATGCGGGTTCGATTAATTACAAAATCATCATTCGCACAGGAATGAAAATTATACATTATGACGTCAATATTCAACCCTCACCGATCCAGATTACGAAGAAGGAGACAATGGAGTATGCTAGTCGACTCATTTCTTCAAGAATCAATTCTGCAGTGTGAAGCAAAACAATGCGTCTACGAGGAGCAACCATGGGGGGGAAGTTTAGTGCGCTCTAGCGGTTTTTGAAGTAAGCTCCTGCGTTGTTCCTTGACCTGATAACGTCACGTAGATAACTGATAACGCTTTTTAATAAAGTTCTCCTTGCCATGAAACAAGGGTTTCCTTCCATGCTCCTAACAAGCTAGAAAAACATCCTCAGTAAAATTAATTTTTTTAATATATTTAAAAAATTTTCGTTCTGTTTTGGTTTCGTCGTTCGTGTTGCGTATTTGTTGTCACTGTGTTCCAATTTGGTTGGTTATTTGTTATTTCTTGAATATTTAAAATCGACCACAACTAAATTTATCCACAGGGTGGGTTATTTCTCGGACCAGAAGCATGAGACTCATTAGATTCAATTTAGCGTTCAAAATTTAGTGACAAATGATACCCCACACGCCTAGGTACCTGAAATCATGAAAACCCACATCAGAAATAGGTAAATAGACACTAATTTTGACCCATAACCTCTTCAGGTGGGCGCCAATCGTTCCGGGACCAGTTTAATTGGATTTAGCGTCTAAAATTTTAGTTGAAAATAATACCCCACCACGCCTAGGTCGCCAAAAATCAATTTTCTGAAAAATCTTCAACGACCCGCTAGAGCGCGCTGAAAATTCCCCTAATGGTGATCCTGTAGACGAAAGCTTGGCAATGTGACTTGAAATCTGGAAAATCATACCCCCTATACCTCTTCTTCCTCTTCTTATCATTCACTTCATCATGGTTAGGGTTGATTAATTTAACTTGAGGATACAGTCCGTCTATTGAAAGTATTTTTCTGTGTTAAGCTGATGTTAAATAGAAGTAGTAGGACTGTATCGATACCCAATAAATAATCGAAATAGTATCGATACGTAAAATATCGAATGGTGCAATATGGCCACAAAAACATCGTTATTTTGTGGAATAGTATCGATATTTAAACATATCGGAATGATACCAGTACCCATTGCTCGTTCGCGTACCTATTTTGTAGATTATAGTTGAAGTATTCGTTGGCTGTTGCAGCGTATAGTTGGCGTTGTAGCTGATTGCTGAGCCAGTCGTCAAGTGGAACAAGCAAGTTCGTATTTCCTATCACTACGTATGGGAGTTGATTTTTCCTTCAGTCAAATTCTGTCGACCGTCTTTGTGTACCTACGTACGTAGATGACCAACCCGTCAAAGACTGGGGTCGGCTTCATTTTGTAGCGGCAGTTGATGTTGGAAGGTTTTTTGCTAGTTTTATACAGTTACTATCTAGTAAGGTATTTTTCGCCACTTATCGTGGTCCATCCGCCCTTCCGGGCACTGATAACAGGGGTTTAATAGTTTACTTACAGGCCGTAATTATATTGTATACGTTACACTACAACATTGTCGACTGGGTGAGATTAAGTGTTTACAAGACTGCTGAAGTATCGTTCCGGGAGCATTCCTGTTTTGCCGAAGTAGACAACACTTACCGGTGTACGAGGGGATGGCGTGCATTCCTTCTCTCCCAACAGAACAAGGAGCTAAATATGATCCCTACTCTTTCCCAAAAGCCACTTGGTAGTTCTCTAACGCCGTCCTTGAATTTGACCTAATTTCCTTACTTAGCTCAGCAGTGTTGATGGCCGCTTCGACGACTCTCTTGGGAGACGCTCCCGAGCCGGATTCCCGAATCGACCGTCTCAGCGTCGTAGAGTCAGACGACCTCAAACTGGATCAAGAACGAGCAAGTACGACGAGGATTTTATACGGAAATGGGGATTCAATCTCAGCGACCTCTACAAGATGGCCACTCATGTTCTACAAAGGTTTGTTCATGACGACAAGTTTATTTGGTCAGAGGTGGATAGCCACTTGTCAACGCGTCAGATCTGCCCACAATGGAAGCTGCTTGTGGTTGGCTATGAAAAAAATTGACTCTCTAACACACATGTACAAATAATTGTCGTTACTTCTGGGTTCTGTTCCTTTCGTAGAGAAGGAAGGCTAAAAGCTGTCAGTTTATCGTACCAGGATAAAGCTGAAATTGGTCGGACTCACAAAGCAAGTGACAATTGGGAAAGTTCAACCCCGACACGTGTCCTCCCCTCGGAGTGTTGGACGTCATTGGACGAGACCGTCGGTAAGTGAAAAATGCTGCAAATTCTTTCAAACGGGTTGGATATTCCTCGTACCAGACGCATGGAGATTTCTTCAACATGGGGGAAACAGTGGGTGTGGTGGGCCCTGGACCCATTCCAATCGATTCAGGGTCCAAAATTTAGTGGAAAATAACACCCTACACGCTTAGATCGCCAAAAACCTGGAGAATCCATTTTCGAAATACACATTTTGACCCCTACCCCGCCCAAATTTGGTCCGATCGGGCTGATAAGTTTCGAGGACCAACTAGAGCCGGGAACGAATCCCTGACCCAAATTTCAGATTTTTAGAAAAATTCATATTATTCAAGGAATAACCAACCAAAAGGATAGAGAACACCGCTAAGATATCCTTGGTATGCGGGTCATTTTGACCACTTTCCGTTCCTTGCTGAACTCAGCTCTTGACATTTTTACTGAATTTTCACATTTTTGGGGCAATTAATCTTTTATTTTTTTCAGACTGGCTTGGCAATCCCTGGGCGATCTGTCGGCAGAAGACGCCATGGTGAATTTCGTTGAGCTCATCGACGACAGATGTCCTCTCTTCAGACCCTACGCGCAAGCTCACAGAGCCAACGTGGAAACCCGCAGAGCACAGTAAGTTTTCTGTTCGCCTTGTACAACGTAGTCACCATTGATGGAAACTGAACTCAGCATCTTTTGCCAGAGAGCTGAAAGAAACGGAGAACGACAATGACCGACAAGGAGCAACGCTTGTGGAAAATCACAGTCTTGCCACTTCCATTTCTGAAGATCCCGAAACGAACAATGTCAATGTGACCAATTTGGAACTTCACAAAAGGAGTATCATGGAAGCGCTGAACCGTCAGACGTACGATCAGTTTAAAGCGTACGTGGAGCAACATTTTCCTGGTGAAATAGCGCGGGTAAGTCTTGTAATTGTTGGGAATAGTGCTAAGCTGTGTGGTCTCATTCGAGCTCATTGTCTGTCTCGTCTTGTCGATTTTGGCGATTTAGGCGTGTGGGGTATCATTTTCTACTAAATTTTGGACGCTGAATCGATTGGAGTGAGTCTCCACGCGCCTGTCCGAGGAATAACCAACTCTGCCGTATGCAGCCACTTGTGAGCGCCACAATTTGACCTGCTGGTTCAGGTTGCATTTGGAGGTCCCAACTCATGGTTCAGGACCAATAGGAGAGGACGCCACCCCTGCTTGGCGAGGAGGTCGGCATCCTCGTTCCCTCGAATACCTGATGACCCGGCACCCAGAGGAGCGTCTCCGCGTTCCTCCTTGCGAGCCTCTTCAGGGACTGAAGACACTCCCACGCCAGCCTTTGAGATGAGCTTGAACAGGCTGCAAATAGCTTTAAAGCTGCCTGGCATTCTCCGCAGAGTCTGGTGATTCTGGTGAGATCCCGTTGGTGAATCTCCCTGCGCACAGGCAGCACCCATGGCAAGTGCCTGGTAGTACAGTGACCGATGACGAACCGGCCTAGTGGGGCAGCCAGTGAATAACCCAGCCCCCTCACCCCCAGGCAAGCCAGACCATCCACCAGCGATCCATCAGTGTATTACTTCCATAAGCACTGGGAAAGTAAGGGTGAAGCACCCTCCCATTGCTGTCGGTCATGAATAATCACTTTGAAAGGTATGTGGAAGTTGGTCTCCTCTGGTATTACATCAGAGACCGCTAGGGCAGACTTGTCAACCTTCACCGTGTTTAGGATTTCAGTTAGGCCCTTCAGATGGAAGTACTTGATGTGTCCCGTAAGCGCCATCCACCGCCACCTGGAATGCACATCGTTGCACAAACAGGAGAAGGGGGTGAGGTCCAGGAGGTTTCTGTATGGGTATATGAGACAACCCGCGCAACCGTTATATACTCTATTGATACAGTTTCAGATCACAAAGCTAATTTTTCAAATGACCGGCTCCCTATTAGAACCCAGCCATTGGGTTAATGCTGTTACCCGGTGTTACTTATTACTTACC
>CM034005.1:9136164-9172014 GCA_019603395.1 Cyrtorhinus lividipennis
CAATCAAGCACAATACTTAGCTTGGAATGTACCTTAAATTATTCATTTTGTGTGATATTGTGTGAAAACAACGGTGGGAAAATACATTCAGCAAGGGCACAGGCTAAGCCACTCTTGTGTACCTTCCCAAACGAGATGAACTGTCCACCATGAATGTGTAAAAACACGACGAGACTACGCTACTTCAATCCCCAACGATGTTTATCTCTTCCCATTTCAAACGGTGGAATAATTTTGTTGATCGGAGCAAGGCTCTTCGAAAGCATACGTCAACATTAGCAATTTAAAATCGCGCTTTGCATCGAGTAGGCGATAATTCACCGTGGAAAGTGAAACAAATCACATACCGAAGGGTTGGTAAGAGCTGAGGTCATAACGTGTCTCAGCGGCGCCCATCGCACTCAAGTCGTTCAGCATCGTCAGAAAGGCGTCAGCGTCGTGGATTACGACGAGGTGGGCGTCTTGAGCTCCGGATTTACTAAAAACACGAAAAAACGTGAGAATCAACAATTCACGTTCAACCTTACCCAGAGGAGTAATACTTCTCCCCATGAATCGCCCTTAACAGAGTAGAAGGCTTATCCTAAGTAATAAAAACATCATTTACGGTAAAACATGTGGTAAAAAAATCTGCAAATTCTTACACACGGGTTGGTTATTCCTCGAAGGGGGGAGAAAACAGTGGTGTGGCGGGTCCCAGACCCATTCCAATCGATTCAGGGTCCCAGTTGGCAATTTTCAATTTAAATTTAGTTGGAATATGATACCCCACCCACGCCTAGGCACCAGAAATCTGACACATACAAAATGGGGATACATACCCATTTTTGACCCATAACTTCTTTCCGGTGGGTGCCAAATCGTTCTGGACACACATCATTGAATAAGCGTCCAAATTTAGTGAAAATATACCCCACACGCACTAGGTAGGGCAGAAATCCCGAAAAACACCTATACCAAATGTGGTAATATATCCCAATTTGACCCATAACTTCTTCAAGTGGGTGCCAATTGTTCTGGGACCCATTTTATTGGATTCAGCGTCCAAACTTTAGTGGAAACTATACCCCACACGCCTAGGTAGTCAGAAATCCCGAAAACATATTCAAATGTGGAATGAACACACACAATTGGACCCATTACCTGCTTCCAGTGGGTGCCAATCGTTCTGGGACCGTTTCATGGCTTCAGCGTCGAAAATTTAGTGGAAAATGACACCCTACTCGCCAAATCGCACAAAATATCAAAAAGCCATTTGTACAAAAACACATTTGGACCCCCTACCCCGCCCCAATTTGGTCCGATGGGCTGAAACGGCAAGTTTCGAGGGACCCATCTCGCGCCGGGAACAGAACCCCTGACCCAAATTTCAAATTTTAAAGAAATTTTCTACTACCAAAAACGGCGCGGACGATAGACGGGTACGGGCGGATGGACATTGACCTTTTTGATCAGGACATCATGAAACGTCCAGGAAATTTTGACCATTATCATGAAAACATAGGTTGATTATTCAAGGATAACCAACCCAAAATACAATATATGCGTTTAAAAATGAACTGAGAAATCGGCGCTCTTCAAACATGAATAACATGAATAAAAGGTGGCTGGGCACCATTAGTAAGCCATGAAGCATTGTCTAATGGAGATGCTGATATCCCTTATTTGATCCATAAACCGCCAAAATATACTATGTAACGACAGATAAGAATGATCGTTATTTGAAAAGAAATGACGTTAAACAGATAGAGATCACCAAGTATCTGGTCGGAGTTCGAAAAGGAGAATGCATTTGTGTATGAACCCGCCTTCTATTTATAAAGAAACAAACAAACAAAAAATGTATAACCTGACACTGTTCTGCCCACAATTATCCTTGTAGATGAATAGAGCGCAATAACATGTTCACAAGTGTATTACTTACCCTTTTTCCACTTAAATTTAAATCTAAATGTCTTCATCATTACCCGCTTTCTCTGAGATGCTGAATGAGGCGCAGTATAATTCTGGGCATCACCGCTTCCGTGACGCACATCAGGTCATGAGGAGCGGCGGGTTTATTGACTTGCGACCTGGGGCCGTGCCTATCACAGAAGCTGCAAAAGTGAAAAAGCGAATGTAGTTATTAGTACAGTCGTTATAGCCCCAACGCACATCTGATGTGATAGACAAAACTATACACGATATAAAACAAATTTGGAACTCATTTATATCACAGTCACGTCAAATTGGAAGTTCTTTCCATTTCAAATTGGAGATTTTACACATCAATTTGGAGGTTTTACACATCAAATTGGAGGTGGACGGAAATGGCTCGTTTCAGATTAAGTAGTTTTTAACGCAACGCTAGACCGAGATTCTGAAAATACTTACTCCATGCAACACAACATGACGAAGACATTTCATCCGTCCCTTCCAAATGCCATTCATTCGGATTGGCCGTTGACTCGTCTCATTCTAATCTCAAATTTGACGTGAAATGAAAATGCTATAGACCTGTGAGCCACTCCTCTAGGGAGAGAAAGACGTTGAAAAAATTTGTTCATTCATTTCCCGTTTACTACGTTCATTCTATATTTGCTGAACATTGCACTCGCTTGTTGTTTCACTCGCTCATGGTTCTTGCTTGCTTTTCCCAAATTTCGATCATGTATTTCTATAATTTTACAAATTGATGGGTAAATCCTCTAATTTGAACTCACGTGAAAATGCTATATAATAAACGGAATGGTTTATTTTTACATTCAAGCCGAGAACGTAGCACGTAGGCTGCCTTACTTATGACAGACATTAAGTATATGCTACCCAATACAAAGAGATCAAAGTGAAAAGTTTGACATTAGCTAAAACGAGTCAAGTTACGCCACAACTGAATCGATAATAGTATTCTCAACTGTAAGCCCCCAGTCCAGCTGTCGAAGGATCGTAACATTTTTCCTAATAGGCTGAAGCCCCAGTACAGTCAGCCGGTCAAGCCCTTTCGTCATCGGGGGTGGCTCAATAGGAAAAGGAAAAAGAAAATTTTACTTCGTCTGTTGATCGTACGTATAACTAAAACTAATTTAGAATGAAAGTTTTCTGGTTTACAATTTCATGAATAATCAACCTATGTAATCATACCAGTGGTCCAACCTCTCTGATTGCCCCCAAAAACTATTGCGTTTCATGTCTAAATCAAAAAACCCAGCGAATTCTTTCACAGAGGTTGGTTATTCCTTGGGCCAGCAGCATGAAGGCTCATTCCAATTGATTTAGCGTGCAAAAATTAGTGAAAAACGATACCCCACACGCCTAGGAACCAGAAATCTTAAAAACACAGATTCGAAATGGGTATATATACCCCATTTTGACCCATAATTTCCCATAATTTCTTCCAGTAGGTGCCAACCGCTCCGGGACCTGTCTCAGATTGGATTCAGCGCCCAAAATATAGTCGAAAATGATACCCCACACGCCTAGAGTCGCCGAAAATTTATTTTTTTCAAAATACACATTTTGACTACAACCCCCGCCTGCATTCGGTCCGAAAAGTTCGAGGACCAACACGAGCCGAAAACGGGTCTCTGACCAAAATTTCACATTTTTAGAAAATTTTCTTCTATCAAAATCGACGTGGACGGCTGACGGCGGACGGACATTTGCTTATTTTGATACTCCTAAATATTATTTGGCTGAAAATGTCATCTTCGGGCTGGAACTGGACCAAACAACACTCCACAGCATTCACACGTACCCTGTTTCCTTCATGACGGATGTATCTCCACAGTCGCACGCTCCACCGGCTTGACTCCTGAACATGTTGAAGTCATGGCCATCGTGGTCTCCTCTCTGGAAACATTCCGCGCAGAGAGACATGCAGGGCGAGATTCCGCATGTTCGACATCGATAAGCGACGAAATTCGCTGTCCAGACGAGGCCGCAGGTGGTCGCGTTGTCGTACCTCCGAACTGAAAGAGAGTAGAGAGGAATAAATTAGGGAAAATGTTATAAAAATTTAGCTAGAGGAATTAGGTCGATTTTCCATTATCAGGCCGGTATAGACTAGACGATAGATTACAATAAAATAAAATAAATCCTCTAACAACATTTAAATTCATTATAAGCCTTGCCAATTCACGTCTCAAAAGGGTGGGTGGGAAAATATCAGTCCAATTGGTGATTCCCGATGCTTTAGGCCATTACATTAGAATACATGAGAGAAACCTCCACGTTTTCTATAACTTCTGCAGAGCGGAAAAATGAGCCACGTCGGTGACGTGACGGATGTGAAGCATGATCTCGATAGTGCACGTTGAGTCGTTTCAGAGAGGAATCAATTTTTTTTATTCTAAGCTGCGATGAAGGAAACGTTCATCTCATTTAGTGGTCGTCATGCGCAGCAAGGCGTCTTTCCAAACTAGTACTTCAAAAGCTACCCTTATTCTCTGCTTGTGGCACTTCCTTCTCGAATTATAAGAGGCAGGACTTCAAAATACATTAAATTTGTACAGAGCGTTCAAGTTTCTAAGTGATCAAAAAAAATCAATATTAATTATGAATCATTTTTACATTTAAAAAAAAAACGCCCTATTTACTCTCCAATCCAAGCTGGCATTGAGCAGCTTCCTCCGTCGCAAAGCACCAGTGACGTAATAATCTCCTTCTTGGCAGTCAATTGTAAAGAATAGAAAATCATGGACAGCGTTTCTATTGTCACAATACGAAACGTGCAATCATTTTTGCCACGGCCGCTGTGACTGGCCGCAAATATTGAACAAGGTCGATCGAGGAAGAAACAATTGATTCAAACGGGAACTGAATATTGATCAAGGTTTTAACATTATTGAAACAATTTGTAACAGTAACCGGTAAAATCAAAATTCTTGCGTTATTCAGCATCACCTTCCTGAAGAACGGACTAGAACGAGCTGAACCTTTTCAGCAGAATATTCTATATAAAAACAAAAGTTGATGAAATGTTGCTTCAAAATTCTAAATCTGAACCATGAATGAATTGGAAAAAAGGAGAAAGAACGAACGGGGAAATTGCGCAAATGCTAACAGTATACCTGCTATTATACCTGCTAGCTAACTTGGATTTTTGTTGAAAATTGATAGGCACAATATTTCATTCGTAAATATTGAGGAAAAAAAAACTTGAATGTTTACTAGACCATCGTGAACCAATGTAAACGTACTCATTCCAGGGAGGGTGGAAGAGAGGCCGTAACCAGCCCCTGGTCGCTAAATAAACAATATCAATCAATCAGTCATGGTATAGATCGAAAAACGCTGCAAATTCTTACACACGGGTTGGTTATACCTCGGACCAGGTGAATGGAGACTCATTTCTTCAACAAAATGAGGGAAACAGAGTGTGTGGCGGGTCCCGGACCCATTCCAATCGATTCAGGGTCCAAATTTAGTGGAAAATGATACCCCACACGCCTAGGTACCAGAGATCTCGAAAACAGACATTCGAAATGGGTAGATAGGTACTCATTTTGGGTCGTAACCTCATCCAGAGAGCGCCAATCGTTTCGGGATTCATTTAATTGGATTCAGCGTCTAAAATTTAGTGGAAAATCATACCCCACACGCCTAGGTACCAGAAATCTGGATAACACACATTAAAAATAAGTGAAAAGGCACCCATTTTAACCCATAGCCTCATCCAGAGGGCACCAATCGTTCCGGGACCCGTCTCATTGGATTCAGCATCCAAAAGTTAGTGGAAAATCATAACCCACACGCCTAGGCACCAGAAATCTCGAAAACACATATTCAAAATGGGTAATAGATACCCATTTTGACCCATAACCTCTTCAAATGGGCGCCAATCGTTCTGAGACCCATTACATTGGATTCAGCGTCCAGAATTTAGTGGAAAATGATACCCCACACACCTAGATTGCAAAAAATCTCAAAAATCCATTTTTCAAAATTCACATTTTGACCTCTACCCCACCCAAATTTGGTCCGATCGTGTTGAAAAAATTCGAGGACCAACTAGAGCCATGACCAAAATGTCAGATTTTCAGAATAATATCTACTACCAAAGTCGGCGTGGACGGCGGACAAACATTTGCTAATTTTGATCTGGACACCTTAAAACGCCCAGAAAAATTTTTTTGGACCGAATCGGAGAGATTGACTTTTTGCATGGAAACATAGGTTGATCATTCAAGGAATAACCAACCAAAATTCCGGTTTGCAAGGTCATAACCGAACGTCTAATCTCGAACGCTGAATCCAATGGGCCAATAAAGGTGATTGAGTTTTAAAAAAATACATATTTTCGATGCAATTTAAACAAATTTAGGTTTCGTTTTCAGGTTTTGGACGTACAACCGATTAAGATAGTTTATATTTACTGGAACAACGTTAATTTTCTCGGAAGAATGACACAAATATAAAGAGAATTTATAAATATTCAGGTGCTATAAGGAACTTTAGCAATAATATAAGTTTTGAGCGTATCCCTACGGCTTTATTTATTATTTTCTTTTAGGAGCTTTGAGCTCAACACCGCTGTCGAGCCCCAACACCGCTGGGACTAAGGCAGGCCAATACTCCGCATAAGTTCGGGAGGAGGTGCCAAGAAAAAGGGACAGCGCTAAGTCGATATAGACCACGGAAAAGAGACGAGTAAAAAAAAGTTGGCTTCAAGCCTGGATTTTTTCGACTTTTTCCTTCAGTCAGGTCGCCAGCTAGTCACTTACAGTCGTAGACGAATTCGGAGACATCATTATTGCCTCGTCCAGCGTAAAAACGGGTAATTAAAAGTTGACGTACCGTCTAACTTGACCTTCATTTTTGGCCAGAGTACAAAGTTGGAGGACGTTGTTAGGTTCAATGGATACCTGTTCATTCGATGTCAAAAGGAAAAGATGGGATTCAATATCACTTGGGCAGTTCTCTGAAATCTGGGACCTCACATTGGCTGAAGCAAATAATTTTCTTAGGTAAAAAGTACGACACTCTAACGTAGGCATATTTACCTGTTAGTAAAGTACACCTCTATAAAATAATCGATAATAAATTCGTTCTTATCTCACAAAAGGCTTCAATGAGAACGGTTACAGTTACGGGATGGACGGTATGTCAGTGTAAATTTGTACAAATGATGATTTCAAGCGAGATAAATACGCGTTGCTACAATTCGACGGATGTTTTGCAAGAGATAGCAGAACATGTAATAATTAAGAAATGTATCCTCAGGAGATGAATTGGCTTCATCATTTGATCGTATCGAATTTCATCAGAAATATCTCAACCTTGCCTCCTAAGCGAGTTTTTTTAACTTACACTTCGATCTAAATGGATTGAGCTGAGGAGGAGCATAAACAAAGACTGGTGTCAGTCACACCGAGGATCACGGTCGGTTTGGAATCTGCCGATCGGATCTTGCGGACTTGCAAGGTCGACCTCAATGACACTGACCGGGCGTCCCCGTTTAAATACTGGACGCGCAGTATAAGTTTCCTTGCACCGCAGTAACTGTACCAAGGCTTCGCGTAACTGAGAATATAATTTTCTGAACGACAATGGGAAAAACCTCAGCTCAAATCACCGCTGAGCGTGTGAGGGGAAAGAGTAAGAAACCGACTAAATTTACGGCAACTGTCAAGTTCACAGAACGGTGGGTGGCTTTTTCAAGGGAACGAAAACTAAGTATGACATCTCATCGCCTTCATTGGGTGAGTCACAGTGTCTGCCAAAACCATACTGACGGGCATTGCACAATGAAGACACAGTATTAAATGATGCAAAGGAAAATCATAAAACAAACATGCAACAAAAACACGTAGTGTGAAAAATGAGATTTGTGGTTTATTATTCTTAGGAAGATCTTCTTCGAGGAGAGAAATGATGGCGTCTTTTATGTTACTTCTTTGTATTGAGTATTGAGGGGGGGGGGGGGGGCTTCATGAGCGCGTGATCAATCTAGTGATTAATGAAACTTGAGTATGTAGTTACATCTTAAAATGGTTCTAACGAAAGGAATGCAACTACAGCCATAGTCTAATCTAAAAAAAATGTGTTCTTAATTTGGGGAAATCCTGACTAATTTACCACTCTACTGACCAAGCGGCCGACTAATCTGAATAAAGTGGGCTAGATGTAGAAGTAGGTAGAACTTAAAAGTTCGCAAAAAGAAAAAAAAGAGATAAAATCGTGCTACTTTCCCTCAACTGGGATACAAGTTGACCGATTGAGGATCGGCATTTCCATATTTGGGGCAAGGTCCGGCTGACAGTAGCCAACTTCCCAAGGCTTCGACAGAGGCTTTCGTCATTGCGAACGCACTAATTTCACTAAGCTTGACACCTTGAAAGGAGGCAATTATAATCTGCAGGACAGAGGGTACCTCATGTAAAACCAATAAGGGAAGAACGACGATTTCAACCTCGAGAGGTGCTAACATATTGGATTGCTCCGAGTAGATGTATTCTGTATTTGGGTTTGATATTGGGAGGCTAAATGGAGTTCAAAACCAAATCACACAATATATTTGACAACAATGAAGCTATAATTCGCGCCGCAATCCGCTGATTTGAGAATTCGGATGCTAGCTTGCATAACACGTAAGCCGCCGAACAAGTTTGCGCTCAATTTGGGGACGCTGAATAGGTTTAGATGGATTGATTGAAGTACTAAGCCATAGTGACATTGTATAATGGTAAATATTATCAAGAATTGTAGAGACCTGGGCTCGTGGAGTATCATTTTACACAACTTTTGCTTGTAAAATAGTTTCGGCTGAGTTCTCTCGCGGTCCGTCAGAAGCTATCAAGCACTTGACTCACACATCTTCCAGCTAGTTCATCAAACTATACCTAGTCCCAGGTGGCAACGACTTTTTTTTCTTCTTGTGGCTACCCCGTCGGATGCACTCCATAATTGAACGGGAAGGAACAGACTGAGGATGACCAACAAAAATCGACGACAACTCCGATTTCCTCCGTACGTAACAAAGCCTCATCTCTAATTGTTTCGATAACGAAAATCTGCATTCATTAAGAAAATATTGCCAGCCGAAATCCTCGAAATAATTACTAAGCGACTAATACCAACAAGCTTTAAACCGCTGAAGCAAGTTAATTCAAGGTTTTCAGGAGCCCCCGGCCTTCGATGGAGCACTCACCATCTCGAGGGCACGACATTAACAAGGAGTTTAGGATTTGTGCTGTCCATGCATCATGAGGCGCAACGGTGTTGAGAGAAAAATAATAAACCATCGAGCAAACACCAACAATGAGAAGGAAACCGACGCGTCAACTGTTCTTGGATGAAAATGTATTTTTCATTAAAAATGCGCTCAAGACAAAAAAAAATTAAATATTCAGGACAAAGATGCAGCACCAAGAAATCGCAAAAAGGAAAGATGACAGCAACTTAAATTGAAGAATACTACAACCGTTGAGTTACTAATAATTTTGACAGTAGTATGAAAATCAAGAAGATCGTTGTAACATTTTTTTAAATAGGCAAAATAATTAAAACTAGAAGGAAAGTAAGGGGTCGTTTGATAGAAAAAAGGGTGGACAAACGATTTTGCTTTTCCAAACTATGCAGGTTCTTATTATTTTAATAATTTTCATGACCCGTAAGTAACCTCCTTCCATGTGTGAGGCAATTGGTCCGGGATCAAAATCTAATAAGAAAATATACATGGGGAAGTCTTTCCGATCGCCTAGGACCCAAATTATAAGTAAAAGCTATTTTCAAAACCTCAATATTCAGGGGCAATCAGTTCGGAACTCTTCTCAATCGATTCAGCATAAGAAATTTAGTTCAAAAAGATGATTCCCCACGCGCCCTAGTTTCAAAAGACCCATAACTTGCGCAGCGATTGAACTGTAAATGAGTTGCGCATAACTGGAGCCTAGCATTATATGATTTTTAGGAGAATTTTCGCCATTTTTCGGCCAAAACGGTGGACGTCCTGGATTTTAATGAACACATCAACGGTAAATAGTAACAATTTTGGTGAATCGGTTTTTATCCTAATCAATTTGAATGTATCAATAAGTACAAACCACATCAATTTTATGATTTACCAAGGAATTTTCTGGATCGATAGATATACTACGGGCACTGTACAGTTTGCATGGAAATTTCCAAAGAAGAAGTATGAGGTGACCTTTTTCATTTGAAAAAGTGGGAGGACCGATAAATTAAAGTCAGTAGGGGAAAAAGCCATACTCAGGCTCTTGGACTTGTCAGCAAAGCATGAAATATACCGGAGAGAGTGACAAGTTGACATTTAACAACATTAGATCACATATATAAAGGTTACGCCTCCATCGTTCCTTCTATTTCCTAGTGAGTAGGTAAAGAATGGAGTTGCGCACTTCTAGAGGTTTATGACCTCGTTGCCGACTGCTTCAGGGTGAGTATGAATACGGAAGCAACGAAGTCAGCGGAAAAGAAGGAAGTCGCGTCAGAAAAAAAGGAAACCTACAAAAGATAACTTCCAGAAAACTAACGCAATTATAATTTATTGTAATTCCGAGCCTGCCATAAAAAGTCAGGTCCGTCAGAACAGGTAAAAAGCGGAGCCCTCTGGAGTTAGGGCAATGACCTGGGAGAAGCAGAGGCAGCGTGGTGGGATTCCATGTGATTGCGCTCCGTCAACCTTCAAAACTAAAAGGCTGTTCTCTAATAAGGAGAACGACCCAAACATAACTCTTCCCTAACTAATTGGCCGCAAAAAAACAAAAGACCACCAACTTGCAGCAGTATCGTAAGTACTTGTGCGCGAAATGTGGTATTCTCAGGTGAGTTGGAGCATGCAGGTCTGGAACAGGCCAACCAGGCTGGTGCTCCCATGGCGGTCACCCTGGGCTCACGACCTTCACCCGGAATAGGACATTGAGACCATTTTCACTTCCTCATTCTCCACTCGTTTTACTAAGTCGCTCTCCGATGGAAAATCGTTCTTTTCACGACCAACCTCCTGAGACGTACCAGGGGATTCTTTTCTCTCTGGGGCAGTGGCCCCCAAACTGGAGGGGCGCGCCCCCCTGGAGTGGAAAAAGTCCAGGAGGGGAAGGGGCGTGACAACCAAATGAAATAAATAAAAAAAAGTTACAAAAATAATTTCCTCAGATTTCTGAGATAAAGTCTTTATAAGTTTTTAAAATTGTTTCTGAAATGTTTCAATAAAGTTGCAACAACATAAAATCAATTCTAATTAAAATCATAAATGGAAAAAACCCTGCAAATTATTACACACGGGTTGGTTATTCGTCAAATGGGGGTAACAGTGGGTGTGGCGGGTCCCAGACCCATTCCAATCGATTCAGGGTCCAAAATTTAGTGGAAAATGATACCCCACACGCCTAGGCACCAGAAATCTGACACATACAAAATGGGTGGATACATACCCATTTTGACCCATAACTTCTTCCGGTGGGTGCCAATCGTTCTGGGACACCATTAATTGGAATTCAGCGTCCAAAATTTAGTGGAAAATGATACCCCACACGCCTAGGTACCAGAAATCCCGAAAACACATATTCAAAATGGGTAATAAATACCCAATTTGACCCATTACTTCTTCCAGTGGGTACCAATCGTTCTGGGAACCCGTTTCATTGGATTCAGCGTCCAAAATTTAGTGGAAAATGATACCCTACTCGCCTAGATCGCCCAAAATCTCGAAAATCCATTTTTCAAAAAACACATTTTGACCCCTACCCCGCCCAAATTTGGTCCGATCGGGCTGAAAAGAAAGGTTCGAGGACATCTCGGCCGGGAACAGACCCCTGACTCAAATTTCAGGTTTTTTGAAAATTTTCTACTACCAAAAACAGCGCGGACAATGGACGGCGTACGGCGGACGGACATCGACCTGTTTTGATCCACACACTATGAAACGTCCAGAAAAAAATTTTGAGCCGAATCGGAGAGGTTGACCATTATCATGAAAACATAGCTTGATTATTCAAGGAATAACCAACCAAAAATAGTTTAAGAATTGATTGTGTTTTGTTGAAAATAAACCGAAAAGGCTCTTTGATCTCAACTTGATTTTAAAGTTAAATTGAATATTCCCAATGTACATTAAAATGTTAAAAAGTAATCCCCAGGTATAAAGATCATTTATTTTTTGAATCGTTTTCAACTCTTGTGGCGATCAAAACCAAGTACGACAACAAACTTGATGTCGAAAGTGACCTACGCTATGCTTTGTCGGTCAACTTATCAAGAACATGCAAGCGCACCCATCTCACTAAATTACATTTTATGTTTTGTAGGTAGGCCTATTGTTCCACCTTCCTTAAATTGAAAATGTATCTGTGTCACAACGTTAAATTTTGTATCAGTAATTATATTCGTTTTTCATGTAATACTTGTTTTAATTTTCACCATACGTACAATTATTGACACTTTCCATTCTGCGTTACCACATTCAACAGAACAAAAAATCTACCTACTCACCGTATCAAGTAAGCACATATTTGGAAATAGGGTATTGCAAAATGATGTGTGTAGGGGGGCGTGGGGTCTCCAAGTAACCAGAGGGGGGCGTGGTACAAACGTTTGGGAACCCCTGCTCTAAGGGATGGATTCTTACTAGTTATTTGCAACAAGGGGAAACCCGATGAAGCGTGGAGAATGCACAAATCAGGTGGCTAAAATGTCAAGGATCTCGTCTGCGGAAGAGTCTGGACAGTTACACTATTAAAACCAGAACTGACGTGGAACGGGAAAATATGAATGCCGACAGTGTTTAGATTGAAATATCAACAAGATGGACGAGGTCACGAATGACTTATGGAAATACCGGAATGAGTAAAAGTAAAAGGAAACCTCGAGGGAAGATGTCATACGTCATAATGATCAAGGGCATAAGAAAATAAATTTAAACCGAATGCATTCAGTGGAAAATAACCGTCAAGAAACATCACAATTTCTTGTTACTCATCCTCAACAATGAAGCTTCACTGTAGTTTCAAAGCTCGATAAATGAACCACAACAGCTCAAATTCAGGTCCGATTTCGGATTTTACGATCAACCGAAAAGCAATATTGGGTGGGAGTCGCAAATTCCTGATTTTTGGTTGGTTAGTCCTTGAATAATCAACCTATGTTTTCAGGCAAAAAATTAGTTTCTCCGATTCACCCCAAAAACAAAAACAAAAATTCTGGTCGTTTTAAGGTGTCTAGATCAAAATTAGCAAATGTCCGTCCGCCGTCCATGCCGACATTGGTAGTAGACAATTTTCTAAAAATCTGAAATTTTGGTCAGGGGGTCCGTTCATGGCTCTAGTTGGTCCTCGATACTTTTCAACCCGATCGGACCAAATTTGGGTGGGGTAGGGGTCAAAATGTGTACTTCGAAAAATGGATTTTTGGGTTTTTTGGCAATCTATCTAGGTGTTTGGGGATCATTTTCCACTAAATTCTGGACGCCGAAGAGTTTGTCGAGTTGACGCGATCGCGGTGATGCATTTTTCAATAAGAACGATAAACAACAAGTGAGCCGTAAGAGGCATGACCCTAGTGAGGATCGATAGCAGAGACGCACGCAATTTAGATGATATTGCCTTTACGTACACGAAAATCTCAAATTTTGTGCATATTTTTATCTCAAAGAGAGAATCTAGCCTAAGTAGAATATTACGTCCATGCCGCAAATACACAATGAGCTCCATTTCATCATCATAGAGGCGAATCAACATGCGTGACTCTTCTCTAAAAAACAATAATAATTCTATCAGTAAAATGTATTAGGGACGACAACAAATTTACTTTGTAAATCGGTGTTCCTGCTAGATGAAGGCTTTGATTTTATGTTTCAAATTATTTTTAAACTCTTAACGTTTTTATAGAAAGGTATAATTTGTAGAAGGAAAATGAAAGGCATTGTGAAGATTTTCACTTCGATATCCCCAGTTGAGACATTTCAACGCATTCAGTCCCTTCAACAACGATAAGGTAGACAGCAGGCGATATGGGATTCAGATGGAAACAAGCACATCTGGCGTCCCTTTTGAAACCAATTGCAATTATTATCTCAAGGAAATGAGAAACAATCCTCTAAGGAATAAAGGACGAAGGTCAAGCGATATCATTACATCAAATTCAGATGTGCCAACAACGGTCGTGGATCACGAAGCTGGGAATCGCGGACAGCTTTTCAAACCAGGCGGTATACAGCCAATGAACCGTTCAAGTGCCCTTCTCGAAGATATATATCAGCAAGAAGTTCATTAGCGACCGCGAGTATGACGTATGAACTCTTCCTTCAACAGCGAAGGAAAAATCCTTCAAGTCCAAGTGCATGCCCAGCTTTGGTGGGGGCAAGGTATTACTGGTGAGGTCACCTACTAATGACAAACTGTTTACTATTTCGCCTATAAGCTTAGTAACGAAAAAAACTGAGAAATTACAAAACCTCTGAGATTACAAACATTGACATAAACTTCTTTTGTTTTCCGTGATAATTCAAGAAAGAAGCGTCCGGTGGACGTGCGGGTCAACAACTTTCTACGGAGAAAGTGAGCAGGAAGATGGGCGGTTTTAAAAACAGTGGACAGGGGGAAAAATTAAAATCAGTCAACAAGAAGATGAACAAACCAGAAACCATTTTACTGCATCTGAGTACAGACTCAGTTCATGATATACACTCATATCATGCTTCCGGTTCGAAAAGGGTTAGGTGTACCACTACAGCCTAAATAAAGCATGTATACAAGCACAATTTCAGATTTTTCGAAGCAATTCAAAGGAATTGTTTTCACCTGGACGTCGGAAAACACTTCTCTTTGGGGACAATCTGACCTACATTACAACAATTGTTTATAGCAGTTTCACATCAAAATGGCGGTTTTCCATTTCAATTTGGAGGTTTTCCATAGCAAATTAGGGGTTTTACCCAGGAATTTAGCGGTCTTACACATCAAATTGGAGGTATTCCATTTAAAAATGGAGTTTGACGGAAATGTTTCGTTTCACAGTAGTTTCTAACGCCGAAACGTAGATTCTGAAAATACCTACTCAGTGCAACACAACACGAAGAAGACATTCTATCCATCCCTTCCTAATGCAATTCTTTTGAAGGTGCTGTTGACTCTCCTCATTCTTACCTCCAATTTGTTTTGATTTTGAATTTATTACACACTTTGGAACGAACTAAATTCGAGTTCCAGGAGGGACTTTTCTGGGGAAATACAAAGTCAAGGGTGAGGTTTTATAAACTTTTGAGAATTAAATTATTTAATTATTACCGATGTTATATTAATACATAATTTTATAGATAGTTACCATTTATTTGAATATAATCCACGTTATCTAAGGTCCATCGAGGAATCGGATACGTTCATAGTATATAACATTCGGATGTAGACAGTGTGGAAAAGATCAGGCCACTTATCAAGGACGCGTGATATATCTCCGATCTAGATGTCAGTAAGAGCACGTAACTCATCTAGTGTTTGTGAACGAAACACCGTGACAATATTTTTAGGACACGGGACGGAAAGAAACTCGATTTTGTGGGTGTTGAAGTTATTATAACGAAAAATCACGAATATTTGCTTGTGAAACCACTAGAGAGTGAAAACAGGATTTTTTTCCATTCGCTCAAAGAAGGTCTGAGACGATTTGAGTTGTACTGCTCTTTAAAAATCTCGGAATTTTGCCAATTTTACGAATTTAGCCAGAAAAAAGTCAACCAATAAACGAACAGTTATTCTAACGTTGTCTTAGTATTTTGGAAGCTGAATCTACGGCCGATCTAACCTAAACTAAGGGTTTCTCGATCTAGACATGAAACATTATGTTGTTAACTGTTATCTAAGGAATAACCAACCAGAAAATTACATGCTCAGATCGAACCTCTGGTCCCACCTAAACTAAACTGGGTGGAAATAATGAAGAAATTTCAATTTGCAAAATTAGTGTTCAGGTGAATTCTACCATTGGATGAAGCTGCTTGAACAATCTGCCATTTGAATTTGTTTTTCAGTTACTGGGAAAAACTGAGGCATTCAGGAATATTGACCGAACGAGGATGAGAGAATAGTCATGTAGATGTAGGTACGTAGTTTAAGTTTAGCCAATCAATGGGGATGGAGGACCACAGAGCCTATATAGAGATCAATAGTAATCAATACGCCCGGACAAATCCGACTTAACCACGGTTGAAATAAATCAACAATGTTGATGCCCCTCTTTGCAACATAAGCCATGAAACTTTCAGAAAGCTGATTTGTGCTTTACGATTCAAGATGTCTGTGGGCTGAACTGAGACAATGGAGAGGTCGCACGGTCTAGAAATAGGCAGCATCGCGACCCCTTACATCTTTGGATACTGATGCTCCAAAAATATCCGCGTTACCATATTCCTGGCCACCTCATTTTCTCGGGTCTTTCGTCATAATCTGAATGAACATTAAATTAGGAAAACCTTGGCAACTTATATTCTCTGTGCTTACGACATTTGAGATTCGTGTAATATTACTTTTAATGGATCTTGAAGAAGCCAGGAAACCTAAGCTTAGTTCTACAAAATAATTGTTGCTAGGTTGGTAACCATCGAATAAGGAGGGTCATAGGACAACCATGAGAACAATGGCAGCGCGCGTGATTATCACATCTAGTAAAAGTATAGCTGCCAGGTGACCAACTAATATAGGAAAATCCATGTCAACCTCATCTTGAAGCCCTTATTCCATGCTATTATCCACCCCAGACGGTTCAGCTCTCATGCTAACCATAGAAATACACCGTGACAGTCATATTCGGTAGGGCGAAGGACTTCAGAGTCTCGACAAGTACGCGTCATTAGAAATGACGCTAATCATCAAGTTAGAACCGCATGGATGCTCTCAGGGAATTGAACACCTTATAGGTACAGGATAGACCCCAACAAAATCATCAGTTCGATTGTCAAAACGAATCACAGTTTGGGTGGATTCGTTGCACATTTGTACGTCGAACATGTTTTGAGCCGATCAGACAAGATACAACAGAAGCGAAATTATAACGAGAGAAATACATCCCTTCTTCATTTCAACCGTCTAAGCCAAAACATAATGTAATCACAACATAAACGAACAAGACACACGAATTGTAGAATGTCATTATCAGAGTTGACTACCTCCTCGATGCTTAAACGAACAAGATATCAGTCTCGAACCTTCCAACTATTATTTTTTCGTGGACCCTATCAAATAACGACAGTTGGATTGGAAAGAAATATGACTGGCCCAGAGCAGAGCACTTCGCTTGGTGGAATACCAATATCGCGTCCAATCCTCATGGATCCAGTTCGATAAACCGTACCGGAGTATGCTTCCAACCAACTCAAAATCAAACTAATCGCAATCTTAGTACCGTGAAGAGAAATCGACAGTATGAATAGTAATGAATCGTTCTGCTGAGGTCATTGTACGTCATTGCACAACCATGTTGTCAAGCGGGGTACGGCGCACTTATCATGATCCCACTCAACATTGAGGGAATTTCAGCAACTTACCAGTGCTTGAAAACTCATCCGGAGTCCTTCCTCCAGCCATGAGCCATTTGATCCAATCAATCGTATTGACATCGTCGATCGCGACAGCAGGGTTCAGCAAGATGTCCAGGAGGTCATCAAGACTTCGATGGTGCACTGAAGTGGCGCATTGTGCTTGGATGAAAGCAGCTGCGGATCGTTTCCCCTTTTTCATCAGAACGTGACCTGGAGACGACTCCATCCTCGGAATGTGAGGAAGTAGGAATAGGGAGAGGAACGATCGGGGAAGAAGACGGCACACAACGCACCTGCACGACACTTTTAATCCGATGTGTATCTCAACACTCGGGAGAATCGACCACACGGCACTGGTCGATAGCTGTCATCGAAGAAGGAAACTCACTTATCACGAAGGGAATCGAGAAATTCGCAAGCGTAGCCTAAATTCCCTTTTCACTTCAAATTTCACTTCAACGTAAAGATTGTACGAGGTCGGCAGCAGCCGGGGTTACTATCCAATGAGTCGAATATTGCACCACTTACACGCCACATTTTCACATGGCTGCGATAATTACTCGCGGCTGTGGACAAACCTGTAACGCATTTTTTAAACTTTCTTTTCCATTGCTGAGCACGGCAGAAGATTGATACAAGGCAAATTACTGCGAAAGACTAATGAACTCGGGACAACATGGCTGCCATTCTTTCGGCCACCTGTATCCGCCATGATGGATCAAGGTCATGATTGTTGACGTCATCTTACATTTAGAAGGTTTCCATGAGAATGGAGATTGAAATGTCGAACCTTTGCTTGGTTGATTCCCTTCAAATCAATTGTTTTTTTAGAAATACCATATTTAAAATGATAATAAATATGAAAAAATTGAGTCACCTTGCTCACATACGGCCGTTTGCACTCACTCACGACCTTCAGTTATGTGGACTCAATAAACAATAATACAAAAGCTTACATCCTAACTTTTCTTCAATGTTTTCACATTTTCATCAGCACTGTATTTTTATTTATTTAATTTTCTATTAGCAGCTAGTGGAAAATAGGCCGGAAGATTTATTTAATTAAAAAAATTGACAGATAGGGTCTCTCCCTCAAAACAGTCGGTTCCTGAGGTTTTCCTTGATCACTGGATGAAAATTAAAACTAAAATAGAAGCAACACTGGGAGTTTATTCGAAAATTGAGATAATCTATGAGTGATTATTGACTTTTTACGATCATTCATGTACAACCGATTAGGTTTGTGTGGGGATTTTAACAGAGAAGGGAAGGGAGTATGGACGGGCACTGCACTACCGATTTCTGGCTATTGTGTCTCGGACAACGGATTCTCTACGGACATTTGCGGATTCAACACTGGTAGCGATGAGGTTCCAATACAAATGTATGACGAAAATGTGGCTGAAAGATACCATGAACTGCCAAGGATTCTCCTCTCACAGACTCACAGTCCAAATCCATAGATCCTAATCATTTGCGACGTGTAAAAATTCCTGTCCTTTCGGCAGACTATGTTGATGTTTGAGGTTCAGAGGTCCACCATCAACTGTTTTGTTGGCTAAACTGACTGTTATGATGATAGTAGATTTGATAAGAAAATTATTGTCAATATTCCCTAATATTTTACTTTTTATTTTACAATACCTGCGTTACTTGCCTGTAGAATGCCAGAAATACAAAAATATCCACTTCCCTACTTCTTCCAATCGGTCTGTGATGAATTATTCTGTAACACGCAACCCCGCATCTCCTTTCCAGACGTTTGAGGAATTTACATTTTTGCATTTACCTGCTGCAGGTACTTCATCATTAACAGACGTTAAATTACCGACGGCTTTGGTAAAAAAATCTCCTGTTCCCAAAAAATGAGTTGGGGTGGATAAGACAGACGTGAAGGGTTCGTTTTAATGAAATTCTGAATGCTACAACTTCCCGTTGAATCATCAAAATACTGAACCATCAAGGATTTTAAAACAGAGTCAAATGTGTACATAAGCAAGCGGGAAACCCCGTTATCGACGCCACAATGTCCAAAACTATATTCATCACTCAGGATGGACCGGCCAATGCTCTGGCGCTGAATAAGGACTATTCAAGAGTTGTTATCGCTGGCAGAAATGGTAAGTACATTCATATTGACTTGGATTGGTTTTGTGAAAGATTCCTAGTTTTGGCAAAAATACGCTAAGAATGATTGTGTTACTGAAGTTATGTATGTCCTCAGTTTTCAAGATTTTCGTTATCGAAGAAGATGAATTTGTGGAGCTCTGCAATCTGAGGGTTGGAAAAAATTTGAATTTGAATTTTTCATGCAATGACGTCGCGTGGAACGCATTAGAAGGTGAGTTTACAAATCCTGTATTCGTTAATGGTTCCAATATATATTTACATATTTCATGACGTCGTCCATTTCAGATCACATTTTGGCCACAGCAGCTACCAATGGAGCCGTTGTGGTTTGGGATCTGAATCGTCCGTCTCGATCAAAACTGGAACATGTTTTCGTTGAGCATAACCGCACTGTGAACAAAGTCAGTTTTAACCCAGTTGAGCCTTCATGGCTGATTTCTGGTTCCCAAGATGGAACGATGAGAACGTTTGATCTGCGAACTAAATGCGCTACAAATATATTCCACAGGTAATTTAAATGTATATACTAGTGAGTGTCCTGTGACATTAGTATAACGCGATACGACCCTGATATCTCTTGCCACAAGTTGGCGCGCTACGGGCAAACCTCTCGTGTCACTAAGCCAGCCTCAGTACAAAACCCTGCAAATTCTTACACACGGGTTGGTTATTCCTCGAATGGGGCGAACAGTGTGGCGAGTCCCAGACCCATTCCAATCGATTCAGGGTCCAAAATTTAGTGGAAAATGATACCCCACACGCCTAGGCACCAGAAATCTTGGCACATACAAAATGGGTGGATACATACCCATTTTGACCCATAACTTCTTCCGGTGGGTGCCAATCGTTCTGGGACCCACTTCATTGAATTCAGCGTCCAAGATTTACAGGAAAATGATACCCCACACGCCTAGGTACCAGAAATCCCGAAAACATATACAAAATGGGTAATAAATATCCAATTTGACCCCTACCCCGCCCAAATTTGGTCCGATTGGGCTGTTAAATTTCGAGGATCGTCCTAGGCCGGGAACAGACCCCTGACCCAAATTTCAGATTTTTAGAAAATTTTCTACAACCGAAAACGGCGCGGACAATGCACATCGACCTTTTTTTGATCTAGACACCATGAAACGTCCCGAAAAAAATTTTTTGAACCGATTCGGAGAGGTTGAACATTTTCATGAAAACATAGGTTGATTATTCAAGGAATAACCAACCAAAAGCACCCAGAAAAAATGCGTACAGTTCGTGCAATGGACAATGTGAATGACATTTGTATGAGTCATTTTCGAAACATTTTGAGGAGTCGTCAGAAACAGGCTTCATTAGAAAGATATTTTTGGAAGAGAAGTGCCCCAGAATGAGAAGAAGCGTGTGTTTCTACTAAGAAAACTAGAAAAGAAAGTGAAGACGATGATGTATCACCTCAAGTTTAAAATTCAAATTATATTACATAAGATTATATTGTTCATTATACGATTTTTTTTCACGATACGATCCCGGTCCAGGACCGGATTAAGATCGTATCGCGAGGTACCACTATAGTCAAGTATTTTCCTAGGCTGGTTCTAGATCTGCAAAATCTAGTAGTATAATGTAGAACAAGCGTTGTACATCCAGGAGGAAAACTAGCTTGCAATAGTTATGATGCGTTTACCTACTGTTTGAGACGTCAAATCCTGTTAATTCCTGAGTTTGTTACGATTTAAGAATTATTATTATAATTTTGTTATTTCTGTTTGGCAGTAATACAGAAAGCGTGAGAGATGTTCAATTCAACCCCCATACTCACTCAATGTTTGCGTCGGTTTCGGAAAATGGCAACGTTCAAATTTGGGACATGAGAAAAAATGACAAGTGCGTTCTTCAGTTCACTGCTCACTCGGGGCCAATCTTCGCTTGTGACTGGCATCCTGAGTCCTTTTGGCTGGCTACTGCTTCACGAGATAAAACCATCAAAGTGCGTTGTTCTACCAGCAACCTTCGGTCGGAACTTGAGAGATCAATTTTGTATAAGAAATCTAATTCATCTTCCAAAGGTATGGGATATGTCCACTTCAAAACCCAGTTTGGAGCAAACCATCAACACCATCGCTTCCGTCGGGAGAGTGAAATGGCGGCCTCTACAAAAATATCACATCGCCTCTGTGGCCTTAGTCGTCGACTGTTCCGTGAACGTGTGGGACATAAGACGGCCGTACATGCCGTACGTTGTTTTTACAAATCACAAAGACGTCGCAACTGGCATTGCATGGAGGGGCGATCCTAACGTTTGCCTCACCACAAGTCGGGTGCGTATGAAACAGTCAGTTAGCTTATGACCCTTCCATCTGTCCCCTTCAAGTCCACTATCTGTTTCTGAATTCTAAAGTGCATCTGCATCATCAGTACCCAATTAAAAACCAAAATAAAAATAATTTTGGTTCACATGAGTGGTAGGTTTGAAGTGGTGATGACGGTCATGAGATGACGTGAAGTACCTTCTCAACGTACTGCTGAAATTAAAATCCGTGAAAATGTCTAGGGTGAGATTATTGTATGGCTAAGTTCACAAACAGGACAAGTCTACCCGCTCACATAGCACCGGATGAGATCAGCCAAACTAGGCAGCTTTCCGTCTCAGCTCTCTGCGCAGAGCATTTCATACACCCAAAAGTTGAATAAATAGAAACGTATATCCCCAACTCTCAAATGGAATTCCTTGACATACAAATCTACCCCTATCCTTGAATGTTCTCAACGCCAACCGTCTTATTGCAGGATTGTACGCTCTACCAACACGTATTCAAGGACGCCACATACCCTGCTGCTCAAGTCAATCCTCAAGCGTTGGCGATCAGCCCGCAAGGCCACATTGCTTTCGCCTGTAAAACCGCTTCTTCAACCGTAAAAGGTTCTAAACTTCAAGGGATTTTGAGGTATACCTATTCATCTGTCACTGTCTCCCTATACTCGCAATACTGGTATTAATTGAATATATCGATGGAGCAAGCATTTATACAGGAAATTCACTAAAATCAGATTAATTTTGAAACATTTTTGTTTTCAGAATTTCATTTATTCTTTATTGTGTTTGTATGTTACAACAAAAAATCTACTCCGCTACTAATTCAGGTTATTTCAACGTAAATTCTGCCCTAAGAATCACATTGTACTGCACAAATTGTTCAAACTGCATCATGATGCAATTTCACCTTGATCGTTTCTTTTCTTAAAACAATTCATAAACGTTTTAATTTGTCGAGTACATTTTTCTTTTTTTTCCCTGAGTGCTAATAGAATTTTTATTTTGATGCAGGTTTTACTGCAATTTAAATAATTCTAATGTAAATCCCAGAAAAAATCAAATTTTGGTTGTAATTTTGTGAAAATGATTTTTTCAAAATATTGTTGTTCCTTGAATTAATTTTTCTGGAGTTCTTCTTATACATACTACGAAAAAGTAAAAACTCATAAAAAATTATGAGTTCTATTACGTATCTCATCATTCTATCAGTGTAGGTGACGTGACTTCAATTCCATTCGATTTTTCCAGGAGAAATACTTCCTCCGGTGAAGAGTTCTGGCAGGTGTCGTCTACAATGAATTTCATTACGTGCACTCGGAACAAAGAAATGAATTGGTTGGTGCAGTTTGCTACGCGATATATACTAACGGGGAAACCTCTTGGAGAAATCTGTGATCATAACTCAGCCGTAGCGCATTCCCTTGGGAGGTTTGCAGTGAGTACATTTACGCAATACTTCAAACATTTGGCCAATAAGGTCCCTCCATTCCTTGAGTCATAATATACTCTCAGCTACTGCAACTGGAATAGTTGACTATTTCTGTTGACTGCAACAACTATTCTACAACAACTTCTCAGCTAAATAATTAATTACATACGTTTTTCCAGGTCGGAATGATGTGGCTGGTGATAAAAACCCTTTATGCACAAGAAGAAGACCCCGGTAATTCCCAGTTTGCCTCCAAAGACGAACCCGATACTCCTCCTAGAACGATTGACGAAAATGACGCAATAGTTTCTAAATCTTCGATGAAAGAAAACGGAAAACGAAGAAGCATCGAGTCTAATTACGGCGAAGACAATCAGATCCGACGAAAATCCAATTCCGACTACAAAGAGGAGTCAGTCGGAGATTTTTTTTTCGGAGATGCTGAAATGGATCCGTTGAGCATGGAATTTGAAATAAATCATCTAGATGGTTTGATCACTCAAGTGAGTAATCACCTACAGTGAATACGGTGTCTTTCTCGGAAGTGTTTTCAAAATCTGAATGGTTTTTGTACAATTTCTGCAGGACTGGACACTCCAACCGGAGGCTTTTCAACTCCGGCATGAAATAACGGATCATTCGCCACCACCGGATCAGTTCAATGAAAACGATTCTCCTGATACGATAGGTGGTTCAATATTATGTGCACGCAACTTTCAATTATTAGAATTATATTTCCTTTTTCAAAATAACTGATTGAGACGGTTTCGTATTTTCAGGGCAGTTAAGGAACTAATACTAATTTTGGCAAAATTAGAGTCAAATCCATCAATGTTTTCTGTGAATCATTTTGCTTTATTATGTATTTTTGAAAAACGAGGAAAAGTCAAAGAGATTCTTAATTCTAGATTATCGAATTCGTCTAGAAAGTGCCAAGTGGGAATCCTGGTTGTGTACCTTGTACATTTTGAGGATAAATATTCAAAAATGGGCTCCTGGTAGGTTAATTGTTGTTGTTGCACACTGATTCGATCTCCTCTGGTTGATTAGCAAGATAATCTCCGGCGTTGGCATAAATTTCAATTTTTATAAACTACTCACCTATAAAAGTACAAGGGCCTGTAAAAAACTGGGAAAAGAAAGAAACCTGTGTTCTTTATCTCTGTAATACCTCTGAGGGGAAACCTAATATGCGGTAAAATTTGACACTTTTCAAGGCTAATCCACATGGCAGTTTCCTGATTTGGCTCATTCCATGAACCGCATTCCTACCGAAAACGGCTCGTTGTTTTGCAGGAAATGATCAATATTCCATTGAAAATGTCAAAAATACTGTTTCCATCGTAAGCTTTGATATTTCCAAATAAGATAGTTTCATCTACAAAAATAAGGAGACGAGAAAATATTATTGAAGGGTTTCACGGAAAATGGGCACTTTCTATTCGACAAAGTAACACACAAACTGCGATAAGTAAACTAACATCTCCATGTGAACCGACTCATGTGTTAACCTTACTTCCAATTTTGACTCAATTTCAGGATTTCGAATTGTGACGAGTGCATAAATACCGGTTGAGAGGTACAGTTATCGTGAAATTTCACGCAAAATCCAATTTTGTCTAAGAAGCAAATCTCTCTATCAAAAGTTTTTACGAAAATTATATTTATTAAATAAAAATTACAGAGTATACCTGTGGTTCATTTAAACAGTTGAACAGACAACCATCGTATGAGGAGTGAAAAGAGGATTTGCCAAAACAGTATTTTCGCTAGAATGGTCGATAAATGCGACGAAATGTGAATAAATAAATTGAATGAAAATGTTTTAAATAAAATGTGATTTCTATTGAAACTTATAAAGTAAATGGGAAATATATTTTAAAGAAAGAAGAAATAATTCTAATTTGTGTTAATTTTTTGGTGATCTCGCTGTATATTTGGATGCTATGTGAGTAGGATCGATAGCGATGAATGGTACATGGCTCATACAGGAGGAAATAATGAGTTGAATTGAAGTGACTTATTTGCTGTGCAAACTGTTCTCTTGTTCTGACTCCTATTGTCTTCCTTCTCCAGAAGAGGTCTCAAGAGTGAATGAAAAATGGAAAGGCCTTTCCGTTGCTGAGCCACTTCTTCCGAGAACATGGGACGAGAAAAATTCTGTTGTCTCCGCCCTTAAGCAGCACGGGACCAACGGAGATGTACAAACTCCCGTTTGCATGTTGATTGCTCTACCGCCAGCCAGAAGGCAAGCGCTTCTGAGTTTGATTGACGTTCATGACCAGGAAGTTTGGCTCCTCTCGTACATTTCACTTTTGAATCAACATGAAATGTTCACACATGCCAACGACGTAAGAAATTTGACAATTTATCCAGAACTGCGAATGTGCCTGATAGTCAAAGATTATGGCAACTGTTTTTAAATAAATTTTATTTTATCTAAAGCATTGTTCAATGGTTCGATATTTGCAGATTATAAAACTGGCGTGGATTCCAGAAGTCAGTCAACTCAACCAACAGTCAACTACAGTGAATATTTCCTGCAACCATTGCAACAAGGCCATCTCCCAAGGGACTCGGCTATGCAGCGGCTGCAGCGCTATGGTCACTTGTAGTGTATGCCACCAGGTAAATAATGGTCATTGTAATCCAATCGCCTATCAAGTGCATAATTTCAATTACATTTAATCAACAGTTGATTTGATTTGATGTCTCCAGGCCGTGGAAGGAGCTTACGTTTGGTGCCAGGGATGTATGCACGGAGGCCATCTTCTCCATATGAAAACATGGCTGTCCAAAAACACCCTGTGTCCGTCCGGCTGCGGTCATGCCTGCGAGTTCACGTAGCGCGTTCAATCGCAGGACAGAAACAATTTCTGTGTGTTCAAAATGTGAATAACTGCCCAGTGGAGATTTTCTATTTTTCAAGCGAGTGTAATGAAATTACCTGGTTTAAAGCTGAGTCAAGGAACATTTGCATCACGCTGACCTAACTTTCTCCAGAAAAGATCTCAGATTAGTAATATTTTATAGCAAGTAAATTTTTTGAGTTTGTACGTACCTTGTTTTTGTCCCCATTTTCTGAAGAATGGTGGTCTAAATCACCAAATCAGAAGCAAATTTGAATTATTTGCTCTAGCTTGTAGGATCAGGCTGAGCTGACTGTCTCGAACATTTCATGATGGATAGCTCTACGCTTTATCCTCTACTTTTATGGAGGCACAGATGTGCCTAGGCACCTACCTATAGATGTATGAATACGAATGGAATTCGAAATTACGCGTATCAAAGTTAATATGAGTAAGGTAACAAATGGAACTAATTTGCATCTTATCAACTATTTCTCGGAAATTCACGTGTATTATTGCATTTTCGGTGATTCATACCATTCTAATTTCTCAAAAATTAAATGTGGGTTAACATTTTAGTGAAATTGGGAACTGGCACAAAAAGGAATCCAGATGTGAGAATACAGTATCAAAATATAATATGTATACGAGGTTCAGTGAAATTCCCATGCAAATGTTATTTTGCTTCATTCATTCAAATGTATTCATACATTTCAACTGAATTCAGACTTAGGAATTTCATTCGTGCTTCATACTTATGAAGGTAAAATGACCAGTTTCTGTATGCAGGAGACGGTTTTACTTAGAGGACGCAACGTTGTGCCAGTTAGTAAATGCTAACAACCAAGTAAGCGATCCAGTAAGTTGAAAAGTTGTGGAGATAGAATGTAGGAAACTTCAGTGATATTGTAAACTTAGTAAAAGAGGTTCTCTTTGTACGCGACCACAACACAGCTGGGAAGAAAGTATGCGCTGGTATGGTGGAATAACAAGCAATCAAGGCGTGTCTATACATGATTTCTTTCATGTATCTAATTTAGAAACAATGAATAAATGTAGGTAACTACCCTGCTTTGAGGTGCTTAGTTTAATTCAAAAAGTTTCAATATCGTAGTTTATTTCCAAAGACAGTTATAATTTCTCTTCATGCCTTCTCATTAAGACATATTATTGTTTATTATGGTATTTACATGATATAAACAATCTGCCTTATCACAATAGGTACATTTAAGAAGGTAACATCAAGCGGTAACTCGTTCAAAATCACCACAAGTGACAGAAGACATTTTAAAAAACACCCCCCCCCCCCCCCAATTTACAATAATATCATTTAAAACTGAAATTCTTGCGAATAGAGTAAAAATACGATGTAATTAAAAGTTGGTACCTACTTTATTTGGTAGATAAAACATCCCTCTGTTGCCTGAGGGCAATTCCCTCTACGTTTCCTCTCTTTAATGACTTTAGCCGAATGATACTCAGTCGCTGAGGCTGTGGGGTCTCTCAGGTTCTTTAAAGTTAGAATGATTGAAATTACTTGTTCTTGTAAAACGATCACAAGTCCTAACTTTTGCATGAAAATCCAAATATTGGACATTTCGAATGCGTTCGTGCAGAATGAGCCCTGCAGGTTGCCGACGCAAAAACCAAATATTTCCTAAACAATCATACTTGGGGTCTTGGAATGCTGTGTTATAACATCAGGGTTCCTTTCTACAAATACTATCAGAATTTATTCTTAGCATCAGAAACCAGTGGAGTAATTTGTAATTATTCGTAAATGGTGATTTTTGTACAGAATATTTAAACTCTGGTACCTACACAGCCGATAATCCTATAAAAAGTGAATGTTTTCACCATGAACCACTAACAAGTTTTTGTCTAGAGAGAGAAATCAAATTTAGAAAACCCAAACTTATGAAAATTGTTGGAAAATTTGTTGACAAAATTAAGAAAACTGTGTAGGATGGTGTTTTCACCCTTTTGCAACAGTATTGCTGGATGTCGAAAACTTGAAAAGTAAAAGTACCTATTACATACGTTCACTTTGAGTAGAAACTGCAAATAACTAGGAATAAAAATTTTTATGAGAGTGTTCTAGTTTGATGTCCTTTCCCTCAGCAATTAGTTATTTGTAGAGTCGAACCCTGAAGTTCGTTACATCCTGTATATGAATTCAGACTACAATCATAAGAGCGAACATGAATAAAAATTATGCAAAAATGAAAATTTTACCAGAATTTCGTAAAAACACCAAGTTATCAGTTTATTTAAAAATAATATAATCATAAATTACAGAAAACATATTTTTCAAACTTACGTTAAAATGGCTAAAATTGCAGAAAAACTCGAACAAAATTTGAAATAGAATGGACAGATTTTCAAAACGTGTGTTTTGGTTACGTTTTTCCAGAAAATTGTAATATTTGCGAATTCATATTCCATCTTGAACCAGAATTTTATTCCTATTTGTACTGTCATCCTTGCTCCCAACAGCCTCCTTTTAATTAAACAATCAACTCCAAACCAGTCAAGAAAAGCTAAAATCACTCTATGGTTCCTACCATTGATTGACTTCTGAACGATCAAATTGCTTCAAATGCCACTAATTACTCCGAAGAGAGAGAACAGCCTTTTTCTGATACCATTGTGATCCCTAAACCTCATATAGCCTTGCTGAAAATGTTGATGAGAATGATAGAAGTCCCAAAGTATAACGACAGTAAATTCTCATAAGAAACAGAACATACATATTTCAATTTTGTGTTCTCCCTCCCAATTTTCTTTACTTCAACTCTCAATCGAACCCTGACAATCCAAAATGTGGGTACTTCTACTGCCTTAATATGTAAAATGTGATTTGTAAGTAATATTCACAGTGGTAAATTTTTACAATCGAATCAATCTGAAAGGAAAAAAAAAAAACTTTCGTACGATAGTCGTCGTATAAGTAGGTATAAAAAAGAGAAAATACAATTGTCTCGTGAATAGAAAAATCATTGGTGTCAATAGAGTCTGTTTCCTTCTCTAGGGGTAGAGATGGGTGGGGAAGAGGATTTCTTCAAATATATTCATTATTATGATCATTTTTTGAGTGAATTCTCACCACTGATACACTACAAATAGCCCTAATTTATTCACTCTGAAATTATCGCCATAGGTAAAAATGTACAACCTTCAACTATTGACGTCATTATGTACAACTTTCTATTCTAATGACTAGTTTTATGGACTTTTATGTGCTGTTGATTTATATCGCTATTGAACGCATGTCGTAAGTTGCAGCTTGTATAATGCTTTGATAATCCACAGCGTCACAACAGTTTAGTTCTAAATTAGTCTTGTTGGCCATTGTATTACGTTTTTATTAGGATGTTGTAACGTATCTAACGAGAACCCATTTAACAGTTTTGAACACAGCGATTCGCTAATTTTTAGGGCAACCGTGCCGGCGTACCGACATATAAATTTATTTACAATCGCGTTTATTTACAACGAAACAAAAATATTATTTTCTTAGAGAGGACTGAATAACAACAAATACATTCTTTCTTTTTACAATATTACTTCCGAATAGGGAAAATTACACGATAGTGCACGGGTTGTGAGCTTGAAAGGGAGAAGGAGCTCAGCAGGTTGTTGAAAGCCGATTACCGAACATGAATAGAAGTTTGAAATGTGCTTTTGTGACGAGTAAAACAATCGATCGAAATCATTTTCAGAGTTTTCTTCGAAAAATGCAAGATTTGAGGAGACCTAAAGTGTGAGATGAATATTCATGAATCAAAAAGTACATGTAAATACACTCTTCGCTACTATTCGTATCCAACGTTTCTTTTCATAACTCATTTTAAAAACCAGGTGGTTGCCGAGTTCTATCACAGTCAATCCGTTTTACTTAAACAGTCTAGGCGTAGAAGAACTCAACAGAAGAAAATTAATTAAACAACAGGGCTTCACAAATCCCTTATTTTCTAAAAAACGCCTCCTTTGGCTCAGAAGACCTTCAAAAATCCAGTAATGTTAATGCCATCACTACATAAACTTGTGCTTCCTGTGTTAAATCTCCTAAAAAGTTTGGCATTTTGAGCCAAGCAATTTAGCCAACTTTTAAACAAAGAAAACGTAACGTCATTCTCCCGCAGCGCATTCCTTTCAGAACTTACAGCTAAAGAGAAAATTTCCAACCACTTTGTCTTATCATATATTTTCTCTCGGGCTGAATGAGATACCGGAATGCTATTCTGTGTAGTATGAAGGTGCACCTAAATGTAAAGCTCGATTTCCAGTGGTGAGTTAACTGACCACGAAAAAAGATGAATAAATATTTCAGAATGATTGAGAAAATAATAATTTATTGTAGTTAAAAATGTATCATTATTTGAAAATGAAATAAATTATGAAGTTGACGACTCCAAGAGTAGGCAACGCTATGCGTGACCGTTCGGTCGTGAAGGTTAGTATTTCCTTTTAGAGTTCGGTTGACTGAAGGGGTTGTATTAGTTGATACGCTTACTAGGGAGGCTCCGCATGCGAGGTTGCTCTACATCTCAAAAAATAAGAATGTTACAAAGTTCTAACTAGTGATAAATTTCAGAGGTAAGTTCAGCAGATTGGCAATGGTACTCATCAAACATTACATCTACCATGTATTTCTGAAACGACTTGGAAAGGACTCTTGCGAAATGAAGAAATTAGATTGAGTGATAGGTTCAATTATCGGACCACTTCTCTTGAATTACTCTCTTCTGTCGATTAAAAAAATGACAAAAGGGGGACACTGAGAACCGTCACTTTTCCAAGGTAGGTCAAAAAGGTGTCTTCAAAGTGTCTGCGAGGAAAACGCCTCTGATTGATAATGAAAGTACACAACAACTATGCGTTTTATGTGCGTGTGCCAGTTACTTCACCTGAACTCAAGCTCAGGAATAAATGGCAATCATAATTTTTATGGGATTCCCTTAACAGGAAAAGTAATTTTACCGGTACCCCAATTCAGCCAACGAGCAGTTTTAGCTAAAACCTCAATTTCGAGAAAATATAACAGAAAATAACAGAATAACCTAATGTAATTGTCACCAACAGATTGCACCAGTAGTGAGGGAGGAACCGAATGCGAGTAAACATTCTTCACCACGCAAGTTAGACAAAGTGGATGCGGCTCATCAGCATAATAACGGGTGAGGAAATAATACATTTTATTTTGTCACAAACAAAAATATTGTAAATAAGAGGTTTTGCTGGGAATTCAACATCAGAAGTTTATAGGAATGGCGTTTTGGGACACACGCAGCTGGTAGAGTACATAGTTTTCTGAGAAGCTCTTTGTCGCTTTTTATAATTAATATTTGAAAGCAAAAAAAAGAAGAAAAAAAAATACTAAATTTGAATTGATAGTACGTTAGCATTGCTGATTCACAATACTGTTCTATTATCCCTCTGGTGCGCCTAGAAACTGTTTCAAATAAAATCGTATCGCCTATCAATATTATTGCGCTAGATTGAAACAAAATCAATTTTAATACTGATAGTTTTGCAAAGGAAGACATTTCAGAAAAATGAAAAAAAAATTGTGGCACCTAGAAAAAAATGGGATTTGGATTACGCGTGTTGTGCCATTCAAGGCAGTTAAACGTTTTACCCTTACACCAAATAATTTCAGTCAGTCGCTCCACACTCCCGTTCAGCTCTATTTATCAAGTCATATAGCCGAAATTTCTTCGTTGTCGAACATCACCTGCAAACATTGGTGAATATTATTGGTACCTGATGAAGATGTGAAAAAAAAGTTTTTGTAACTTTGTGTGTACTGTTGAATGTGGAAAAATATTCAAATATCGTCTTGTTTATGTCCCACAAAGCGTTTCAAATTTTGGGCTGAATTCCAAACAGCGATTAAGTTAAGATTGCTCTTCAGGACAAGTGTGAGTTTGGAACTCGTTGGCACTTGATGAAGGTCACAGCAAAACAAAAACATATTGTAAGAAAGACTTAATATTACAACCATTTCCACAGGAGGACTCCTTCAACCGAAGCATTGGAGTCTTTGTCAGCTGTATTTTGTTATCAGAGATGGGTAAATTCATATTTATTTCGAATTAAGCTCATGAAATTTACTTGTATTTAGATGTTGGCATCACCCCCCACCCCCCACCCCAATATTTGAAACTAGGTGCTACCTAGCAGCCTCATACATTCAAGACCACAGATCAGATGGAGTTTTTAAAGTTGGCAATCTTGAGAAGTAGTGCGCCAGTAGCTAAGCGACCAGTGAAGAGATCTTGAAGATGGCGATTGTAGAGCTTGTGACTCTTCAGACATTGGCAATATCTACTATCTCGTCTAGATTCCTCCTCCCGCCTTGTGTTTACTATTTATATAAATCCACCCATCTCTGTTGGATACCAACTGTTGTAGAAATTCTTCAAAGAAGTGCATTATCTATCCTGAGGGATATTATGATTAGAAACCAACCTATTGAATCGATAGTGAAATTATCATCCATGAGCAGAGATAATGGACGATTTTACGAAAATGTTACCAAAATCAGAAAGCAACGAAACGTATGCATTATTAAAGCTTCACTACTGCTTATTTCACTTGACAAACTAGTTTATAATTTAATTACCATCTCATTATGATATGATCCCCTCAAAATTATAATCCATGTTAGGAACTTAATTAACGAATCTTATTGATAAAGTCAATATATTCAACTCGTAATCCATGATACCGTGCGAGGTATATAAAATAGAAAACCTGCAAAATGCATGTCCACTAAACGAAGCATTGTATCAAAATTATCGACTTCTGTAAAGAAAACGAGAGTCTAGAGCGGTGGCAATTTGACTGAACGAATAAATTAACCGATTGGTACCGTTTGTATAGACCCAATCGTGTCCGACATAGCGATTGGAGAAAATGATCAAATTAAAAGTAACCCCGAGAGTTGATCGAGGCCTGAGCCAATATATTTTTCAACCTTAACTCGTTTATATCCTCGAATGATATTGGAAACCCCACAGCAATATTTTTATGCTTTCTACATTCGAAAAAAAGTCAGGCGATTGCTGGAAAAATGTCTAAAAATCGTAAACTCAAGTCACAAGCCAACGTTACTCTTCGTCAAAGACGAGTAGGCAAGTATGTATCTATCTGAGCTGTGATGCATAGAAAAATTATCATAAAAATATAAAAAAATTGTAGAAAAATATTCAAATGCGATGATAAAACTCAGCAGCCTTGCACATAAATAAGAGGAGGAGTTGAGTATTTGCGCGAATGGAAACGATTGGTTTATGAATAATTTGTTGAGTGAACTGGTAGCAAGATTTCTTAAAAAAGAAAATTAGGTATTCATATCCGTGATGAATAAAACCATTCAAGTCACTAGAAACTAAACGAAAATTTGTGTATGTGATTGTTTAATTCTGGAAAATATTAAAAACCGTGGACACGAATGACTAGTTGGTAGTTTAGCTGATATAAATTTGGGCATTTTTATCTTTTAGAGAAAACCCCCCTTCACTCTCAAAATGAGTGGGAGAGGGAGGAAGAGGGGAGAAGGGTAAAAGAAGGCACTGGCTGCCAACTACTGCCTTTAATCCCAAGTGCCGGATCGAAGAGCCTTAAGCTGGTCGACAACTGCGCCCCGGTCTGCTCCCGCACGATAAAGCTGCGATAAATAACAACGAAGCATTTTAAAAAAGTCGACACACAGCCATCTGCCGCGACCATTGAAAAAAGAAGCGATTTCATGCAAGTCACTCGAAAGCCCGGATTAGCGGCAATTGTATACCTTCGGGGATGGAAGGCTGGTCGCCATTTCATTCGGTCAGTACTTCAGTGAATTCTGGGATAGAAGAAACGTTTTAGTGGAATACCAATTGAATTTGTATCGAAAAAACAATAGCCATTTTTGACAGCTCGATATGCAAAGAGAAAAGCAATACTTGGAACAATAACTCACGTCTTAACTGAGCAAAAATGAAATCACATCCTTACGAAAATGTTGCCTCGTAAAACGATTTTTGATACAAGACCGTGGTATATCAGAGACTTATGTGTAAGTCATGTCGGTTATCAACAGGTCGGCAGATGGAAAGGGAGTTAACACCATGTGCGATGGGAACCCCGGCCAAATGGGTAAATTAAGAAATGATGTTTGGTTCATATCTTTGTGGACAGATAAATAATAAAGTAATATGAGACTACCAAAATACTAGGTTCTGTTCATCCCCTCATTCTTGAGATAAGAGAAAACTTGAACACTTTGGTAGAGTACCCATTAAAATTGGCAACGCTCGCCACAAAGCATAGCGTATTTCTCAAGCAACAACTAAATTCTTTGATAACTCAAGTTATAAACGTTAGGCCTAATTGTGTTACAGTAAATGATCGAAAAGAAGACAGTTCTTGTTAATGACAAGTTAACGCTTTTTGTATCCAAAGTTAAATCGGAAAATCGAAAAAACTTGACATTTTATGGAAAATTAAGGATTAATTCTTTAAAAAACACTTAATTAATTCTGGTCATAACTAGTTTCAAAATGTATATTACTCAAATTACGAGAGAGAAAAACTCGACTAACTCTGCTTCGTGATTGGTTTCATAGATGTTTTCGTAATATTATTTTGATTATATAATCACTCGAATGCTCTTAGATTTTTACTGAAACCAATAATGTGATGATGGAAAACTGTTCGATCGAGCCAATTTATAATGGAATGAATATAATTATTTTTTTACCTTTTCAGTAGAATTTACTCTGATTTGACGTAGGGAGCCGATTGAAGATCTAGCGTCGGGAAGTCTTTTCTCCATTTTGTTTGAGCTCAGTTCGCGGCTTAGCGTCTGACAGGCTAAGAACGACGGACGAAATAGCCTCGACAACAGCATGGTGGATACCTGGCCAAGTAGATCAATTTAACAAACTACTGGAAAAGAAATTGCCGAGGGAGATGGGGGTTGATAAAATGAATACCTTGCCGTCAGGATTCTTCTGAACGCCTCTCGGAATTCGGTGTTGAAAATCGAATAGATGATAGGGTTGAAGGCCGAGTTGGAGTAGCCAAGCCATGTGAGGACCTTGAAGGCCATACCAGGGATACAAGTCTTACAGAACGCAGCGATTATGTTCACGCAGAAGAAGGGTACCCAGCACAGTAGAAACGTTCCTGAGGAAACCGAAATTCATGAAGTAGGTAATTTATACGTATAAGTAAAGGAGCCAAGTAAGTACGTGGAGAAGGGTGTAAAATTATTCTTTCCTTTTGCCCTTCTTCTCTGAAATTATTTGATAGTTTTGCAGGATTTGTTTTAGTAACCTAGATCACCCCCGGAATGTAAAAATTTACTTTACACTGTTGAGTTATTAGGGTTTGAGCGTTGCTGCAGAAACATGATCATCAAGTTCAAACTCCTTCCTAAGTACCAATAACGAATATATTACTTCACTACATTATTATTGATTTTTGTCTTCCAACGTCCATCGTGAGAATGGGGTAAATTAAATGTTAGTTTCGAGTAGCTGAGATGGATAGCGGTTAGATTGCAGGCTGGGGTAAACCGCAGACAATAATAATAATTATTATCCAATTATTTTGGATTCCATGGGCACCGAGGACGGGTGACAGAAGAGGAAAGAAAAGGATTTATTATTTTTGCCATAAATCGAGAAAAAAT
>CM034005.1:9172114-9196853 GCA_019603395.1 Cyrtorhinus lividipennis
AAAGCTGAATCAATGAACGGGTCCCGGGACGATTGGCACCCACCAGAAGAGGTTATGGGTCAAAATGGGTATACATCTACCTTTTTTGAATGTGGGTTTTCGAGATTTCTGGTACCTAGGCGTGTGGGGTATCATTTTACACTAAATTTACGACCTTGAATAGATTTGAATGGATCTGATACCTGCCACACCCACTGTTTCCCCCATTTTCCATATGTTGGACATTTTTGACGACTTAGGCGTGTGAGGTATCATTTCCCACTAAATTTTGGACGCTGAATCGATTGGAGTGAGTCTCCATGCTCCTGATCCGAGGAATAACCAACCCCTGTGTAAGAATTTGCTGCGTTTTTGAAATGGGATTCAATACGTGAAGGAATGTTTCCGAATAAACTTATTGAGTAATTTGCAATGAATGTCCAATCAAAAATAGAATTCGAACCATAAACAAGGAGATAACTTACCAATCGCCATGAGACAGACATCAAACGACATTTGGATTTTTAATTGCGCCAGGCCTAACGAAACCCATGATTGATTGATTGATTAAAACTGTTTATTTAGCGATCAGGGGCGGGTTAGGGCCTAATGGCCCTCTCTTCCACCCTCCCTGGATAATGGATAACAAAAAACATTCAAGTCCTCCAAAAAAAAAAGAACAGCAGCAGGGTGATTTCAGAGAACATGACGGTTTAGCACGTGGTATGCTTTTAGACTCTGAAGAAGCACCATCTTTTGGGAGACTCGTCGTGTTTGGGCGGTAAACATTGACCAACTTAACATTCGCTGTCACAAGGTAAATACTTACAATCACTAATCATACGAAAATTCAGAATGTACGAAGATTGGTACAGTTTCTGCCGACATTTACGACTGCTTGACCATAACAACTGATGTTCCTCGTATCCAGCCGCCAGTACAAATTTGAACTTGAAACCTCTTAATCTCCTATAGTAATTCGAGGCGTCTCCATAAGATAAGTTCCACGAATTTTTTTCACATTAAAAAACTGGTTTAATTTTAGAGAAAAGTATATTCTTGGAAAGTTCAGTCCTTCTTTTACTTTTCTATATAACCCCCGTTACGTTCTATGCACTTCTGCATTTGAGGCACCCATTTCTCTAAACCAGAGTCATACAACTCTGCCGCCTGTCCACGTAGAAAATTAACAACCGCATTTTGAACCTGTTCATCTGTCTTGAATTGGGTTCCGCCAAGGTTTTTCATCAATTCGGGGAAGAGATGGAAGTCACTTGATGCTTCTGGACTGTAGGGTGGGTGAGACACCATTTTCCATCCAAATTTTTCTATGAAGGCTGTGGTTTGATAGGCGTTGTCATGGTGAAAACGTACTGCTTTGGTCAGCATTCAGTCAAAATCTTGTGGTTTTGCTGGCCTCTGGAATCTGTTCGCACAGCTCCCAAACTGTAATCCGTCAATCTTTGAGCATTGCCAATTCGACTCTGGCAATTGTCGGAAACCGATAACTGCCGGCTTCGTCGTGGACGTCTGTTCGGCCATTTTAAAATTCCCTGACCCATCTGCGCACCAACCCGGAGCTCATACATTTTTCTTCATACACTTCACAAATTTCTTCGTGAATTTCCTTGGCCAATTTCCTCTTAGTGGCCAGGAAATGAATAACAGACCGCAACTCACAGCTGGCGGGAGACGCTAGAGGATGCTCCATCATTGACGGCTGCAGGGCCTAGACCATGTGAGGAAAATGTTTTTGGGAAAAAAATCGTTTTCTTCCATGGCCTAGACTAAACGTGGCAGGCACGCTGGCTTGGTGAGGAATTGTAGTGGGGGAACCAAATAATCTGCCTCTGCTGTCTGGAAGATCCTAGCGCCAGCTGCAGTCCGTGGAACTTATCTTACAGACAAGCCTCGTATTACGTGAGTACTAAAGGTTATTTGCCTTTCAACAGTGCATTCCAACTGAGCGAACCGTCAGCATTCTGATCTGAAGAAAACTTTACGAAAACACATACACAAGTTCATAATAATTACCGGTTTTCATTACACAGGTAGCTTTTACTTATACTATTTTTAGGGCTCTACATTTGCATGCAAAAATATATCAAAATGTAATCCGATGGCACACATTCAATTTATCACGAAGGGAGTTTTCTATTTAAGGGACAATAATATGATTAGGACTGAATTTTCTATTTACCGTAATTCGCCATTACAAGATGTCCACTGAAATTCAGAGGCTCTTCTATTACCGATTTGTACAAGAAGTGCCCCCTGGAGCTGTATGTAGTAGTTAATCATGTTTTTAGAGGCTTCGTTTTTATGTTATTACAGTTTTGATATTGGTTTCGTGATTTCGACCTTGCGTTTCTTGAATGCTTTAAACTCCCTTAGCTACTAAAAAAAATTGAACTTACTCATACCACTGGAAAGAGCATTTCTTGTATGAATACCAGAAATGGTAAGTCTGTTTTTAGATGAAAATAGAGCTTAGGGCATGAAATACGACGGAAGTGCATTGCCTATGGACGGCTGGACCCCCTCTTTGTGAACTTGAGAGTGTAGTGCCATTTTTCCCCTTTATGGCATGTTTAGAGCAGAGGGCAGTACTGCCCCTGGGCACTGCGACCTCCATGGGTCTGTTGTGCCCGTTTGCCTTTACTAATCAAACACCCGCAAGATCCCTACCTGCCTAAGGTAGCGGAGAATCCCGTCAGAGGCCATCTTTGCAATGTCAGCTGGGCTGGATAGCCCTTTACTGAAGATCCGAAAAAGCGAAAGCTGGACACCAGCGGCAGTTTACTGTCTCTGATTTGCCCAGTTTGACCAGGTCGTACCTGAGAGGGCTGTGACCAGTGTACATAGACGTGAGAATTCTACGCTCCCTCCTGCTCAACGTGAGGAGGGACTTAGCCCTCATTGAGTTTAGTGAGATAAGGAGCTTGGACTGCCTGATGCCAGGTTGCCTCTGCCAGTTTGCAGCCACAATTTGACCTGCTGGTTCAGGTAGCATTTTGAGGTCCCAAACCAAAGCTCAGGATCAATAGGAGAGGACGCTGGCCCCTGCTTGGTGAGGAGGTCGGCTTCCTCGTTCCCGCGAATACCCTGATGACCCGGCAACCAGAGGAGCGCCAACGCGTTCCTCCTTGCGAGCGTCTTCAGGGACTGATGGCACCCCCACGCCAGTCTTGAGGTGGACTTGAAGGCCGCAACAGCTCTTAAAGCTGCCGGGCTGTCTGAGAGTTGGGTGATTCTGACGCAGGTGAGCCACCATTGGTGGATCTCCTGCGCACAGACAGCAATGGCAAGGACCTCTGCCTTGTAGACAGTGCCAAACGGGCCTAGGGGGGCAGCCAGTGGATAACCCAGCCCCCTCAGCCCCAGGCCATCCCGACCATCCACCAGCAATCCATCATTGTACCTCATCTGTGAGCCCTGGATAAATAAGGGTGAAGCACCTTCCCAGTGCTGTCGGTTATGAATGACCACTTTGACGGGTATAGTGTAATGCCATTACCCCAGTATAGACAAATCCTTACTCGAATGTAGATCTAACCGCATCGTGTATCATTGAGGTGTTCAGAGTAGACATTAATCATTGACCAAAATGTCAGACTTTTAGAATCACCTCTAAAGGCCCAATCTCTCCAATTTCTCCCTAAATTTGACATTTTGCGTTTCTACATTTCAAGATTCAAAAACCGAAATGCCCATCCGCCGTATTCCGTCCGCCGTTTTCGGCAGTAGAAAGTTTCAAAAAATTTTGAAATATTGGTCTTTCCGGCCCTAGTTGTTCCTCAAAACTCAGCCCGATTGGCCCAAATTCGGGGGGTACGGGTGAGATTGTGTTTTTTGAAACTCGATTTTCGGGATTTTTTCGGGAACTAGACTGTGGGGTATCATTTTCAACTGGTGGGGGGCAATTTTGCTCGCTGAATCCATTGATTTGGGTCCTGGACCGATTAAGAGTGTCTTAAAAATGGTTACATTTTGTAAAAATTCTTAAATTTTGGACATTGGCCAAATGAGGCCAATAAGGATGATGAAAAATCCTATGCTCTGTCGTATGGCGTGCTAAAATTTAAATTGTCATTGATAAATATTTCCATGTACTTGAGTGGAGGAACAAAATAGCATAAAAATCTTAAAAGCAAAATAACCAGTGAATGAAGCTTCCAAAAAAACCTCGGGAGGCAAGTTTTGTTTTGAATCAGTTGTAAAACGGACTCCTGATGTTTGGTGGTAAATATCGGTGGACACCCTGCACATTGAAATAATATTGAAACAAACTCAGCATTAAAAATGTATGAACGATCAAATAATGGGAACTTGGTCCTGGTTTCACGACAACCGTTAAAAAAGATCGATATTATTTTAGGGTGTTGATTTCGAAAATATATATTCCAACTCTTGGCATTGTCATCACGTTTTGGGGCGTGTAAACCGATTCCAAACGGATTTGGCTCTCCAGGATAAATCGTAAGAGAATAGAGCTAAACTTAAATGTAGCAATAGTGAGCCAAGCATCAGAGGCGGGCTAGGGAGGAACATGTTAGATGCGGTAGCGTTGCAGCAGTTGCTAACTGATTCAATCACTGTTGGGTAGTAGTCATTCCAAAAATTGACCGATTTATAATCGAAGTTGGAGGAGTCACTCATGTTGAAGGTTTTGTCAATGATGAGAAGTCGAGGGCTGAGCTCAGTGAACCTCTCCCACTGTGGCGACTTCTTATTCTGGATGGGGACCGAGTAGCGGGTGAAATTCCCTAAGAGGCTCATGACGATGTCAGACGTCTTTTTGTCGATGTTATTCCAAATTATGGGCGGGCTGATGGTTGTCCAATAGGGCATGCCCCAAAATATGGGCAGATCATACTGATGGGGAACGCCGACCCAGTCCCTGTTGATGGACATGGCGGTGGACTTCATCTTGTAGTCGAACCTGTAAAGGTAAGTGAATGCATCCGAGGCGCTCAAGGCAGAGCCCAATCCATACGTGCCAGCACCGTAGTTTCTGGCAGTTGTCAGCTCGATGAACCGCCTCCTGAACAAAGTCTGATCTTCTGTGTGGTCCGGCGATGTGGGCATATAGTGGAAGAGTATGGAATCGACGACAAAATCCTCGTTCAGTGCGCATCCAGAGTCATTACCGAAGTACTTGAGACCTTCAAGGTGGACGATTTCATAGAAAATTTTGGTCACTGAATCTTGAAAGGTTTTTTTGTTTAAGGGAATGTTGTCCAAATCGCTGAGATCCAAGCTCTCCATATCAGTACACCCTGCTATAATCGGGACTTTATAAAGTCGTTTAGACTTGAGCATTACTACTGGGTCGTCCTTCAGAAACGGTTTGTCTTCAACAAAGTACCCGTCAATGACTGGACCCCATCTCCAAGGCCCTGCGTCAGGGTCTCTCAATTCTTCTGGGAGTTCTTCACTTGCTTTCTTGAGGGCAGTGAAATCCAAATTCCTGAGGCAGTCTTCAATGTCGTCCCTGTTGCACCCGTACTCTTGTTCAAGGAAATACTTGATCACGACATTTCGCCTGGGTTGTACAATCGAGTCGGGTAAGAAAGCGTTCCCACTCATGGCAATCGCTCGGTGAAATTTCTTGGCTGAGTAATCTGACACCATGTGCAAAGTGACGCTTGTTCCTCCTGCGCTGTGGCCCCAAATAATCACATCGTTCCTGGAGCCATTGAATAAGCCTATGTGATCTTGCACCCAGTCCATGGCTGCTACCTGGTCCATGAGCCCGAAATTCCCTGGTATATTGTCGTTTTCCAGGGATAGGAAGCCAAATATGTCGAGGCGATAGGCTGGACTCACTACGATCACCTGTGGACATAAGACATGGACGTTTACTGATTAGAAATAGGTAAGCATCTGCATAATGCAAAATATAGTTATGTGTTGTAAGCCTCTCTCGAATTAAAATGTGTTTGAATTTACTATAATTTAATTCGGGTTTCTTCGGAGAATTTGGAAGGGACCTAGCGAGAGGATACGGGATGTAAGTCCAAGACTTACGACTGAGCGTTAATTAGGGATACCAAGGATGAGCATGAAATACATTGAAACAAAATGAATTATAATTAAAAACAAGGGCACGTTGCAAAGGAGGATATGCACCAACCTAGTCTACAATTGATATAGGACAAAGTACATTAGACAACATGTGGAGCATAAAAATACAATTAATACATGATACATGAAATACAATTAATGAGCAAGCGCAACGATACCAGCTGACAAAAACGGCGTCGACGTCGAAGTGAAAACTGGAGGGGGCACCCCGAAGGTATGCAGCGAGGCTTAATTAACTTGAGTCCTTTATCTCATGGGGAACACAATGTTACAGCTTCGGTCGACTTCAGCACGGTAGCAGGTCACTTCAGAGCGAGCACAGGACAAAGCCAGGATGGACTGAGTGAGATGCACTTTCACGGCAGGGTTACAAAAATATATGACTCTGACAGATTGGGCGCCTTGGCAACGAGTGCGCGCTGGAGCTCTCTCCAAATGAGCGCATCCTGGCGCATGCTCCCTCCCTTCTGGTTTTCTGGAGGCAGTAAGCCTGGGGGCTTACAGTGTCGCACTACGACCACCAACCTATAGGTTGTTTCCCACTAGATTGTTGAAAAAAAAGGTAAACCTAGATTGAAAATTGAGTAGGATACCGCCAGTCGCGCCACCTGTCATAATCAGCCATTCTGATATCTGCTAAATGCAATGAGAAGCATGAGGGCATATCGGGGAAAATGCTTGTCCTGCACTGGAGTGTCAGCAGTTGAAGATCGAAGATTTTAGAAGCCTCGTTGACCTCATAAAACCCTTCTGGGATTCTTTTTTTTATTTGGTCGAAATGAAAGACCTAAAAGGGCATTTACATGAATCAGCACTCCGACACGTTTGAACTAAACTCGTTAAAGTCGCCCTTGTTACTAAACACGCAGTCACCTTATGAACCAATCCCAGTTTGTTAGGATTCCATCAATCGTATCTAGTATCTTCCCGAATACGTCTGGCATCCCTCAGGGCTCTCACATTGGAAAATGTGTTTGTTCTGTGGAAGAAATCAAAACTACCCCAAAACATTCCTGCTAGGGGTCCTTTTGAGCACAAATTGACTGGACAAGTAGACTCTAGAGATTTCTCAATGATGCATCCACAAACGGAAAAACACATTTTAGATTGATCAGCACCGCGTAATAACTTTCATGGTTTCTACCCTAGCTTAGACCCTCAACCGAGGGACAAACCTACAGTTACTCGAGTCATTAGTCGAAATATGAGCTACGTGGAGAGCATACCTTCTGCTTGATGACAAAAGCCGTCGGGTCCCACAGGATTGGCGTTCCTGAGCTGAAGTCCCCAGGATGAAACCATATCACCACAGGCCACCCTCCACTGTCCATCGGGGGCCTCCCTGGACAGTGAAAAGTGACAAATCAACGAAAATTCGAAATATAATTAGTTGTGTTAGTAGAGGAATACATACAGGCATGAGCAAGTCTACTCATGATAGAAATTTTGGAAAAAAATTGCTCCACCAGAAAAATCAGTCCACAACCCAGGATTTTTCATTCATCCTTTTTGTGTATCATTTTACCTCTGCACCATTTGTATATTTATTTACTTACTCTAAAATTTGTCAGTACCCCCGGCGTTTACTCAAAAGGAAAGGGGATAATCCCCGTGGGGAGGCCCATTAGCTTTAGAACGAGGAGCATTTTTGTCGCTAATTTATACTGGAGAAATGAATCTCCTGAGAAAAGAGTTCTTTGGATTTGGTCGGCGGAACCCACGTTCCGTGTTTTGGTTGGTTCTTCTTTGAATAACCAACCTATGTTTCCATGATTCAGCCCGATCGGACAAAATTGAGAGAGCGAGGGGGGTCAATATGTGTTTTTTGAAAAATGGTTATTCAAGGTTTTTGGCAATCTAGGCGTGTGGGGTACCATTTTCCACTAAATTCTGGACACTGAATCCAATAAAGTGGGTCCCAGAGCGATTGGCACCCTCTGGTTGAGGTTATGGGTCAAAATGGGTGCCTATCTACCCATTTCGAAAGTGTGTTTTTGAGATCTCTGGCACTCAGGGGTGTGGGGTATCATTTTCCATTAGACATTGGACGCTGAATCGATTGAAATGATTCTCCATAGAATAGAATAGCGGCTCTTAAGAATACTCCTGCGAATGAATTTGCAGCGTTATTTAAAGATTTCCAAACTTTTGTGAACATGTATAGCAAGTCTGAAAATGAATGGAACTCTCGAAGATTGTACGCCTAGTCCTGTGTACAGTCCTAGTGTTGGGGTTTTTTCATGCGATCTGCTTGCATCGGCTGCATCCAGATCGTTAAAATAAATTGATATAGTATACAAATATGCAAAATATATCATTCGGATTGTCTTTCAAGTACAACCCCTCTACCCATGTTAAAGGAGAGGAGCAGGGTTCAAATTGTTGACCCCGCCTTCTTGCTATGTTCACTAAAAGGATATCATCTATCCCAATTTGGCATTGACTGAGCCTGCCAATATGCTTGGCAACTATCATAGAGTTTCCACCAGGATACTTCCACATACTTTGATTTTCTCCGAATGACAGTCCAAACTCCAGACTGTCCAAGCAAACCACGGATCTTCATCATTGGCCTCCAAATGGAAGCAAAATGGAGCACAATTTCCATTGGAATCCCACAAAACAGGATCATGCGGTCAGAAGAGATGCAGGGAGTGTCTCAAGAATACAATATTCATGTATCAACGTTAAGGAGTAGGACATCATCTACACTTGCAGGTACAAGTTTCACGTCAAATCGGAGTTTGGAAACCTAATTTGCAAAGTTGTATCCTGCTACTCTCCCCAACTTTTGTATTTTTCATTACCATAGTTTGTTCGTAGAAGGTTGATTCATAAAAACACTGGAAATTCTTTCACGGGAGTTGGTTATTCCTCGGACCAGCAGCATGGAGACTCAGCGTCCATAAATTAATGGAAAACCCTACACGCCAAAATCGTCGAAAATATCCAACATGGGAAAATCTCCATGGGAAAAACCTCACACGCCTAGGTCCCAATTTGACCCAAATTTCAGATTTTTAGAAAATTGTCTACTACCAAAGTCGGCGTGGACGGCGGATGGACACTTGCAACCCAACTCCTCACTGGCCATGGAAATTTCAGTGCCAAACTCCACTCTATGCAAAGGCGAGAATCACCTGCGTGCCCATGTGGCCATCCTTCAGAAACAGCAGAGCACGTCTTGCTACCAGCTTTTCAACATCGAGCGTCAAACTATGACAGGTCCAAACGTGCACAACGGCCGATCATGCCCAGAAGCGCATGGACAAAATTTAATGCATTTGCAAGAGCCAGAGTACGCAGAAGAGGCGAAACAGCAGCACTTCCATAGGAACCGACCAACGTCAGAGAGGGTAAGCCAAGTAGGAGGCGGAAAAAATAAAAAGAAAAGAGACAACAAACCATGCAATAGAATGGCTGCAAAGGGTCAGAAGGGCCTCAGATGCAGACAAAACAGACAAACTGATATTCTTGGACGGACACTTGCTTATTTGCTTATTTTGATCTTGACACCTCGAAATGTCCTCAAAAATTCAAAGAATAACAAACCAAAATGAATGAAAGTCAAATCATTTTAAACCGAATTGGAGAGATTGACCTTCTGCATGAACACCTAGGTTGATTATTCAAGGAATAACCAACCAAATGTGTGGTTATCACATGTTTCTTCTACCGTTTGTAGGATTCGTTTGTTTTCCAATACACCCTTCAAGGTTTGGTCCTATAACTCGGTCCAAAATAACGATTAGTTCGGAAAATAATTTTCTGGTGTTACAAAAGCCCGAACGACTCGGCATTAGCATACCACTGGATCAGATTTGGGAACCGGAGGGTACAAACCTAGAAAGATAAAAATATTAGACAAAACCTTTTTACAGGGGCGCTTGGACGATTTCCAACTTTTAAAAAAAGGAACACGCGAAGTTTCAGTTCGTCGGCTGATTTATATCAAGGTGCGGGCTGATTACTTCGTTTTTGCGTCCCTCCCCTCAAAAACGGGGTCGGTTTCATCGATTCATTTCCTTCCGCCACCCCTTGGTCGCTAGCACTTGTTCTTTGATGAAAGGTAACTTTTAGTCTTGGTGGGAAGGGGGGTCGAGGGAGTGGCGTGTTGGAAATCTGCGTTCCAAATCACCCCCCCCCCCCCCAGCCCACCATCAACCCTTTCGACAACTTCTACAATAGCTCCGCTCTACTTCACAGCCGTTTTCGCCCTACATCACGGGGAAACAATCATGTTTATCACTTGAGGGATTAGAGCGCAAAATCAACCACAAAAGCATTTGCAACCCCTCTCCCTGCGACAGGATCCATCTCTCTGCCAGATGACCAGTAAGGTGCACAAATAACGACTATCCCTCGTGATGGCTTCTCTCTAATGTCGACCCCATGATGAGAAATCTGGCGCTTGACTCACAGCTTCTGGAGAAGATATTAATTTCATCTTGCTGAGAAAAAGTAAAACCATTGTGCCCGTCGGTATTTGAATGGAATAATAAATACTCAGCCAAGGTCATGCACAATGGTGACCTGAAGAACATTTAACATTCAACAGGTAGGGCCATCATGAAATGGTTGCCTATACCTACCAAAGCATGCCTGAGAATGTCATCGATCATTCGAGGCACATGCAGAGAACAAAAGGGTGACACTTCTCTGGGTCCTGGTCATCAGGGGATTCAGGGAAATGAGGACCTAGGTCGGGATCCAGCCCAATAGGTCATGAACCCTGGATAGGGACTTCTAAATGCTACCTGAGACAACAGGGCAGAGCACGGGAAAAATCCCAATCACCTCTGCACTGGCAGTCAGGCTGTCATCATGCCTACTACCAAATAGCAGAGTAGGACCATCCAATTTTAACATCCATGCACATTTTGCTGAGAAAAAGTAAAACCATTGCTCTGCACATGCACAAAGGTGACCTGATGAATATGAAACATTCAACAGGTGCTACCATAAGGGAACGGTTGCCAACACCTACCTGAGCATGCCTGAGAATGTTTCAACCCCTGGAGGAACATGCAGAGCTACCCAGGTCATTCGGGGATTCAGGAAAATGAGGACTTAGACCTTCCTGTGGAGGAAGGGTCGGGATCCAGCCCCATAGGTCATGAACCCTGGATAGGGACATCTAAATGCTACCTGAGACAACAAGGAAGAGCATGGGAAAATTCCCAATCACCTCTGCACTGGCAGTCAGGCTGTTCATCGTGCTTACCACCCTAACAGGTACAACCTACACAATATGGGAACATCAGAGCCTGCAGTGTGCAGGTCTTATGCACTAAGGAGGCAGAAATGTCCGTCCGCCATACACTGCCCACTCCATTTCTAATAGTAGACAATTTTCTAAAAAAATCTGACATCTCCATCATGATACTTTTTCCGTCTGCAGAAACTATTCACCTCGATCGAACCAAATTTGGGCAGGTATGGGTGAAAAGTGTCTTTTGAAAATGGATTTTGACATTTTTGGGTATCTTATTCCACTAAATGTTGGACACAGAATCGATTGAGCACTCCCTTCTCACTGTTATCCCCGTACTCTTGCTCCAAGGAATAATCAACCACTGTGGAAGAATTTTTAGCATTTTACTCAAAACATCATAAAACAGTCAAATTTTGGGGCAAATTGGAGAGGTTTACCTCTTTTATGAAGCTGTAGCTCTATTATACAAGGAATAATAAGCCAAAATTGCAGTGATCACAGCAATTCATGAACTTTGTCCGCCTACAGAAATGAATAAGCAATCTGTCGCTACCACGCGTTGGGTATGCATAATTTGGCTTGAAATTGCCACAGTCAGAACGTACAATTTGCAGGAAAGGGAGTGTTGTTCAATGAAGGAGCTATGCAGTCGTCTCAGAACCCAAAACCAGTAACCCACCAAATAGCTGAACTCGGGCATGAAAACAGCGAATTTTCGGTTTCTAGCTAACGCTTGATGGCTAATACATCAACACTGTACGAGGATAATTATAAGTATGATGCCACTCGTACGATTCCAGCGAGCAAGTTGCTTGCTAAGACCAGCATACTTTACTGTCTATGGCGCTAGGGGCAAAAATTTTTACTAAATTTTGGACGCTGAATCCAATGAAATGGGTCCCAGAACAACTGGCGCTCTCTGGATAAGGTTATGGGTCAAAATGGGTGCCTATCTACCCAGCAAATGTCGCCGTCCGCCGTCCACGCCGATTTTGGTAACAGACAATTTTCTAAAAATTTGAAATTTTGATCGAATCGATTTTGAAGGACCCGTTTCTAGCTTTAGTCGGTCATAGAAACTTTTCAGCCCGATCGGACCAAATTGTGAGGGGGGAGAGTTTAGGGGTCAAAATGTGTTTTTTGAAACATTTCACATATTTTAGAGATTTTTGGTGATCAAGGCATGTCGGGTATCTTTTTCGACTAATTATTGGATGCTGAATCCAATGTCACGGGTCCCGGAACGAGTGGAATCCACTGGAAGAGGTTTTGGGTCAATGTGGGTATTTATTACCCATTTTGAATATGTGTTTTCGAGATTTCTGGTGCCTAGGCGTGTGGGGTATTATTTTCCACTAATTTATGGACGCTGAATCGATTGAAAGGAGTCTCCATGCGCCTGGTCCGAGGAATAACCGACCCTCCTGAAAGAATTTGCTGCATTTTTAACTTTTCGAGAACAAATATGTTGAGTATCGCATTTAAACCCAACTGGAGGGTGGGATTTTTTTGTGGGATCTACTCCATCTCTTCATTTCGTCGTACAATTTTTAAAAAGAAAGGGAGTGCTGCCAGATGAAATAGGTGTGTGTGAAAAAGTGAAAACACGGCTAATGTGCGGTGGGCAGATGAAGGAAATTGTTAAGTCTAGCCGAAAACGAAATAGCGCGGGGGAAGTGATCAAAACTACATACTTGTTGTGTACAAAGAAAGGTTGCCAAACTTTCAAGTCCATTCGAAATCCCAAGTTTTTTCACCCACCGAGACGTTAATGGGAAATGTAAATGTTGGCCATTCGTTGTGTGAGATAGTCAAACTGGTGTGGTATTGGAGTCAGTTGGCGGAGTTTGTGACGTAGTTAGGTGGACTGATTCTCAATCAACGGTTACTGATTGGTACAATTTATGCAGAGATATCTGCGTTCATGCTTTCGACAAGAGAGGAAAATGGGGGGACGGTGCTCATGTACGACGAGTCCTTGTTTCAAGGTAGGTAAATAGGTAGTAGGCGCATGACGGCAGCACTCAGCAGGCTAATGATGAACGTTAAGGGCCCACGACCATGCAAGAGAAAGCTACTCATGTCAGTGACAAATTCAGTCATGTTGTATGGAGCTGAGACATGGGCAGGCAGTGCGTCTGTCGCACAATACCGGAAGCGACTAACGGCGAGGAGCGCTAAGGATAGTTAGTGCATACAGAACGGTATCGGAGCCAGCTGCCCTTGTACTGGCTGGGGTCATCCCAATACATTTTCTGGCTGCAGAAAGAAAGCGGATTTGTGATGGAGGAATGGAACCCAGGAAGGCAATAGTGATCAAGGAAGAACGGGAAAGGACACTGAATGACTGGCAGACCATCTGGGACAATGAATCGAGGGGTCGTTGTACAGCGAGACTAGTACCAGAAGTGAGAGGCTGGCTGGAGAGGCCACACGGCGAGGTAAGCTACTACCTCACGCAATTCCTCACAGGACACGGCCTTTTCTATCAATACCTACACCGGCTGGGACTCGCAGAGTCCAGGGTGCTTGCACTGCCCAGACACGGAGGACAGCGTGAAACATACCTTTTTCGACTGTGAGCGTTGGCGTCTAAAACGAGAACAGCTGTGGTCAGAAATAGGTCTGAACACACCATCTCCGGAAGAGTTAGTGAAACGAATGCTATCAAGCAAACAAGCATGGGAAAAGACGGCAGATTATATAGAGTCTCTCCTCAGAAGAAAAAACGAGGAAGAAAGAGCCCGGCAACAAGCCTCACGGGCAGAAAACTGAGACTGGCCCCAGGTCCAACCCGAAGTCATGTGATAAACAGTACCAGGTTGGGCCATTGGGAGGGTGAGGTTTTAGTGACTGGAGGAGGCCGACTCTAGTATCTAACCACGAGGCATTACACCTGGCCTCAAAAGAGTTCTTCATCCAAAAAAAAAGGTAGGTAAATAGAAGGATTGCAGATGATAGCATACTGAACCTATCAACGGTCGGTAGATAGCATATCGATAGAGTACCTACATCAGTGTTCTTCGAAGGACTATGAGTAAGGTTTGAAATTTGATGATTATTCTTTGGATATGATTGGCACAAGAGCTCACCTTCTGGTACGTAGATGTTGAGATAGAGACAGTCTTCTCGCTGATATGAGACGTTCACACCAGGCTGATTGGCGAGGAGGTTGAACAGGTAACGGCCCATTGCCTTTTCGATATTTTGCGTCCGTTGATGGCACGAAGGACGGAAAGTGGTTGCGTTGAATATTGGCCGGTCAATTTCTTGCGGCCAAGTGATTTTCATTGGTGGAGAGAATCGCAACTCGTTCAGCGGAGGAGAAGCGTACGGAACTCCTACGGGGAAATCATAGAATGATTAACATGATAAACCGAAAACGAAAAGCGAAATTATTTCGATCCAGAGAAGTTCACGTCAGAAAAAATATGAAACCGTTGAATTGAAAAATAATACATATATTCTCAAAAACCGTTCCTATTTTCATGGTATTTTACGGTACTTCCGAAATTGCTTAGCAAATATATTTAATAGGTTTCGTGTCGTCCAACAAAACAAGAACCCACTGATTTTCTACAAAGTATAATTAATTAAATATGAAAAGTGATATTATACATCTGGAAAAACAATACATGAAAAGAATATTCACGGCTCAAGTTCCCTTAGTAAAAAATTGCTTGGAACTCATTCCGTACTTTTAGCTTCTGAAGGTCACACAATTTTTTCATAAATGGGACCAAAGGCCGCCAATTTTTATATTGAGGACTCATCTTGTTCCATAGAACCTCACGTTTTTGTATATCGGAAAGTTAACGTCACCCGTTGGCTGCAAAAACTCTCTAATGCTTCCATTTTGATCACCAAAACAACTCAACACTCGACGAAATGGTGAATGAATGAATCTTTTTTTCAAAAAACACTTTTTGACCCTTACCCCGATTATATTTGGTCCGGTCGGGCTGATTTCGGCGGACGGACATTTGACTTTTAATTTATTTTCAGGTTGGTTATTCCTTGAATAATCAACCTATGTTTTCATGTAAATGGTCAACCTCTCCGAATCGGTCCAAAATTTTTTTCTGGACGTTTCAAGGTGTCTTGATCAAAAAAGTCTAACTCCGTCCGCAATCCGCCGTCCGGGATTTTTTTGGTAGTAGAAAATTTTCTAAAAATCTGAATAGGTTCAGGGGTCTGTCCCCGGCCTAAGTAGGTCCTCGAAACTTCCCAGCCCGATCGGACCAAATTTTGGATGGGTAGGGTTCAGAATTGTATTTCGATAAATGGATTATCGAGATTTTTTGCAATCTAGGCATGTGGGGCATCATTTTCCACTAAATTTTGGACGCTGAATCGATTGGAATTGGTCCGGGACCCGCCACACCCACTATTCCATTTTCCCCATGTTGAAGAAATGAGTCTCCATGCGCCTGGTCTGAGGAATAACCAACCCGTGTGAGAGAATTTGCAGCGTTTTTGATCTAGACACTTTGAAACTTCCAGAAAAATTTTTTAGGCCGAATCGGAGAGGTTGACTTTTTGCTTGAAAACATAGGTAGTTAGATATGTTTTTCACTTATTAATTCATTCTAATAATACTACACCTGAAATCATCAAGATATCGTGACTCGATTGTATACACAGGTTAGGTGGAAGAGTAGTCGACTTTCCAAACTTCGCCAGTATAAATAAGGTCGATATCAACCTCTCTCTTATTCACCTTTCCTACTTCGGCCGGAAGCTTCCTAAAGTTTATTGCACCTCCTCAAAGTTCAGGTGAAGATAGCAGAGTGAACGAACTTACTGCTATTTTTGAACCTTTTTCAATCCTCTTCACGAGTTTTGAGCACTTCGTGCTCAAACGTTATTAGCGAGATTTAATAAGCTATTCGTCTCAAGTTGAGTTCATTGATAAAATTGTATTGTCGATAAAATTGACAATGCGACCATTTCTTCTAGAAGATAAATGTTATGTACGCGGTCAATGACGTAAAAGACACCCCACGTCGCCTATAATCATTCAAAACGCTGCAAATTCTTACATAGGGTTTAGTTATTCCTCAACCAGGCGCAGGAAGACCAATTTCAATCGATTTAGCGTCCATAACCTCTTCTGGTGGGTGCCAATCGTTCCGAGAACCGTCTCATTGGATTCAGCGTCCAAAATTTAGTGGAAAATGATACCCCACACGCTTAGGTACCAGAAATCTCGAAAACATATTTAAAATGGGTAGATAGATACCCAATTTGACCCATTACTTCTTCCGGTGGGCGCCAATCGTTCCGGGGCCCATCTCAATGGATTCAGCGTCCTGAATTTAGTGATAAATGAATGGCCGATCAGGCTGAAAGGTTTCGAGATGATGAAAGAAGGAAAGAGGCCCAGGTAGAGACAAGGCGGATACAAATCGGAGACAAGGTAGTGGCGAGGCGGAGACCAGGCGGAGGTGAGGCGGATACAAATTGATGACAAGGTGGATGCGAGGGGGAGACCAGGCGGAGGTGAGGCGGATACAAATTGGTGACAAGGTGGAGGCGAGGCGGATACAAAGTGGAGACAAGGTGGTGGCGAGTTGGAGACCAGGACGAGACATTGTGGAGGTGAGGCAGATACAAATTGGTGACAAGGTGGTGGCGAGTTGGAGACCAGGACGAGACATTGTGGAGGTGAGGCGGACACATATTGGTGACAAGGTGGAGGCGAGGGAGAGACCAGGCGGAGGTGACGCGGATACAAAGCGGAGACAAGGTAGTGGCGAGGCGGAGACCAGGACGAGACATGGTGGAGGTGAGGCGGACACATATTGGTGACAAGGTGGAGGCGAGGGAGAGACCAGGCGGAGGTGAGGCGGATACAAATTGGTGACAAGGTGGAGGCGAGGGAGAGATCAGGCGGAGGTGAGGCGGATACAGAGCGGAGACAAGGTGGTGACGAGCTGGAGACCAGGACGAGACATGGTGGAGGTGAGGCGGACACACATTGGTGACAAGGTGGAGGCGAGGGAGAGACCAGGCGGAGGTGAGGCGGATACTAAGCGGAGACAAGGTAGTGGCGAGGCGGAGACCACGCGGAGGTGAGGCGGATACAAATTGGTGACAAGGTGGAGGCGAGGCGGAGACCAGGTGGAGGTGAGGCGGATACAAATCGGAGGCAAGTTGAGGCGAGCTTGAGACTAGGACGAGACAAGGTGGAGGTGAGGCGGACACAAATTGGTGACAAGGTGGAGGCGAGGCGGAGACCAGGTGGAGGTGAGGCGGATACAAATCGGAGGCAAGTTGAGGCGAGCTGGAGACTAGGACGAGACAAGGTGGAGGCGAGGCGGAGACCAGGCGGAGGTGAGGCGGATACAAATTGGTGACAAGGTGGAGGCGAGGTGCAGACCAGGTGGAGGTGAGACGGATACAAACCGGAGGCAAGTTGAGGCGAGCTTGAGACTAGGATGAGACAAGGTGGAGGTGAGGCGGACACAAATCGGAGGCAAGTTGAGGCGAGCTTGAGACCAGGATGAGACAAGGTGGAGGTGAGGCGGAGATCAGGACGTGACAAGGTGGAGGCATGGCAACGCGGTATGGCCGAACATTGGGCCCGCCTATGGAGCACATCCAAACACATATATTCTATTGTATGCCTCTATTTAATCGTTCTTTGCCTGAAGATATGTTACCTTTAAACTTCTCCCGCTCTGCTTTCAAGAAAAAAATATTTTCTTGGCTAATATCAGTGGGTTTTGAAAAATGTAATGGAATTATCACTAGCATATGTATTTTGAATCTCGGTTTTGACTCGTTGGGAGTATTTAATACGCCCAGCGGGTCGGGACTGGGTCCTGATTGCAAGTGTATCAACTTCCAGTAGAGCAGAGTAATTCTTTTTTGTTTCTCCTTTCATGTTTTTCTCGTGATATCAATTCATTTGTCAATTGGCAATATCATTTAGTTTAAGAAATGGCCACTCCCCCCAGCCGCACAGGGTTATACCCTATGGCTGTGGAGGTATGTTCCATGTAATTTATAGAAGTTCGTGTATTCATTTTTATTTCGGAATAAACTCCTCATTCATTCATTCATTGGGAAGTAAGCTGTGTTCACTCGACGTCGCTTTTTCGGCGAATGGTCAAAAGGGATGCTGGTTCTCCATTTGAAGTTGTAAGTGTCAGCAATGGCCAGTGTAAACAACCCTGAATCCATGACAGTCCACCCTCACGCCCCCCCCCCACTCCTGCTCCAGTAATAATCGACCAAGAGGGGCAGTTGATTTGAGGATTACCCCTCTTTTAGTTGTAAGAACCTATTGCATTATTGACTGTACCTATGAGAAGCTGTTAGCAATGCGAGATGCTGTTAGCGATGAGAGATGCACTTAGTGGTCATACTAAAATGCAAGCTTCATGGGTTCACATGTCATCCACTGCAGGCTGGTATCGTCAGATGGCAGATTGCAAGGGAGCTAGAAATGACCAGCCCTCCCACCCCCGAGGATATGATGACCAGGATGCTCGAGAGCAAGTCAAAGTGGAATGCCGTGGCAGGGTACACCTAAAACATCCTGGAAGGCAAGCTCGTCGGGGAAACTTCAGGCAAACGGGACCAGCTGGCAGGCAGAAATCAGAATCCAGCCTGATGTGTCAAACAGTCCCGGGCTGGGCCCCAACGTGGGGAAAGGAGTTAGGTTTAGGCTGGTATCGTCGCATAAAACAGGTTAATATGTGGGGAAATAACTACAAAGATGAGCGATGTGGAGAGTTTTACATTCCTTGTTCCCTCCCTTCCATGGACCAGTTCTCTCCTGACAAGATTAACTCCCCTGAACATACGATCTTGCAGGAATCCAGCCATGCTAAGATCCTTGCAATTGAGTTTCCAAACAAAGGCAAAGATTGACCAAGTATAATTCCACTTCCTTCCATACAACTGTAGTAGAATAAAAAGAATAAAGAATCTCGGATTTTCGAGATTTCCGGCGATCTAGGCGAGTGGGGTATCATTTTCCACTAAATTTTGGACGCTGAATCCATTGACTCGGGTCCTGGAACGATTGGTGCCCACCGGAAGAGGTTATGGATGCTGTATCGATTGAAATGCGTCTTCATGCCTGGTCCGAGGAATGCGAGTTTGCAGCGTTTATTTCCACTATTGTCGATCATTGGTCAGTCAAGTTCAAAACGTAGTACGCCTCTTAACTGATCAATATTCTCAGTTAATAAGTAAGGTAAAGTGAATAAAACAGGCATGGCACCTTTCCTTAGATTGTTGGGCCAAACTAAGAGACCTCCAGTAAAAACACGGGTTGGTTATTCCTCGATTGGGGAAAACAGTGGGTTGCAATCGTGTTGCTGACTCAAGTGGTCCAAGAAGTCAGTAACACGATAACAACCACTGCAAATTCTTACACACAGTGGGTGTGGCGGGTCGCCGACCCATTCCAATCGATTCAGGGTCCAAAATTTAGTGGAATATGATACCCCACACGCCTAGGTAGCAGAAAACCCGAAAACACATAATCAAATTGGGTAATAAATACCCAATTTGACCCATAACTTCTTCCAATGGGTGCCAATTGTTCTGGGACCCATTTTATTGGATTCAGCGTCCAAAATTTAGTGGAAAATGACACCCTACTCGCCTAGGTAGCAGAAATCCCGAAAACACATATTCAAAATGCCCCCACACGCCACACGCCTAGGCACCAGAAATCCTGACACATACAAAATGGGTGGATACATACCCATTTTGACCCATAACTTCTTCCGGTGGGTGCCAATCGTTCTGGGACACACATCATTGAAAATGACACCCTACTCGCCTAAATAACCCAAAATCTCGAAAATCCATTTTTCAAAAAACCCCTACCCCCTCCAAATTTGGTCCGATCGGGCTGAAAAGCTTCGAGGACCCATCTCGGCTGGGAACAGACCCCTGACCCAAATTGCAGATTTTTAGAAAATTTTCTACTACCAAAAACGGCGTGGACAATGGACGACGGACGGCGTACGGCGGACGGACATTGACCTTTTTTGATCAGGACATCATGAAACGTCCAGAAAAAAATTTTGAGCCGAATCGGAGAGGTTGACCATTATCATGAAAACATAGGTTGATTATTCAAGGAATAACCAACCAAAACATAGTTCAATTATTTATAAGACAATTAAATAGGAAGACCTGCAATTATTCGACAGTCCTCGTCCGTTGGCGACCTCTTGAGCTGGTAATTTGAACTAAATACCGCGAAAAGAAACGGAAGAAGTCATGAGAAATAAATCCGAAATGAAACCCCCTTTCGTGCTTCATACGATCCAACTTATAAGACAACGAATAGGCATACGTCTCGCTTGAATCTTCACTTTTGTGGAATCCAATTCTACCTTGGAGTCGGCCTTCGTCTGACAGTTGTAGTAAACCAAAGCAAAAGCGAAACCTCCGAGACTATCCTGTCGTTATAAAGGGGAAAGTGACAAAAAAAGTGGAATAGCTCTTGTGACCTTCTGGGTTAGTCGTATAGGCGTTCCTGTTCGTCTTATTCGGTTCGGAGCTCGAATCTCCAGAGACGATCGATAAGGAGAATATCTCAACACGCAACTACGGTCAATGTCAAGTGAAACACAAAACTTATTTTTCGTAGCAGGTCGCCCACGGGAAAGGGTAGACATGGAATAAAATTAGTAGGCCGAGGCCGGCGAGAGACATGAACGATTCTCTGTGATGTGATTCGCCGCGTGTTGGCTCTAAAGAGATAAGAAGGTGATAAGGAAGATATGGACAAAGGTACATCATAAGGGAAATGAATTACATATAACTTATAATTCTTCCTTAATGGCTCATTTCAAGAAGGAATGAATGCTTTAGAGAAAGGAATTCTTCTGCAAATGGTTGTTAGGCCTTCCACTTATGACCCAAAAATTAATTTTATTTAAATTCCAGCCTGGGGTGGCACCAGTGTTTTTCTGCCCGTTTTCTCCACAGCCATTGTTAAGTACAGTTCCTAAAATAAATAGACTTTTGTTCATTTTGGTTGGTTATTCCTTGAAATTTTCTGGACGTTTCAAGGTGTTTAGATCAAAATTTCGCAAATGTTCGTCTGCCTCCCACGCCGATTTTGGTAGTACAGGGTCCGCCAACGAAGTAGGATGGATTTAAAAAAATCATAACTCGGTTATTTCTCAAGATAGAATATATATATTTTTTTTAACTGTTCACAAGAAGTGGAATTTTCTGGTAATGTTCAATTTTTGAAGACGACGTCGAGCATGTGATGCCCATCAGCTTGAATGCATTTATCGAGTCTTTCAGTGAAGCTCCTCGAAACGCTGTCCAGCATTTCTCGTGGGATGCGGCTGATTTCCGTGGTGATAGCCTCCTTCAAATCGTTCAGGGTCTTCGGTTTATCTTTGTAGACTCTTCCTTTAGGTATCCCAACAAAAAAAAAATCACAGGGGATGGCAGGGGACCGGGGGGGGCAGGGAACGTCACCGCGCCGAGAAATGATTCGACCGTTAAATTTTTGCAAGGAGGTATAATCCGCCGGCAATAATTGCTGACAAATCACCAACTTAAGGATGAAAGTGTAGATCGACTTTCAATATTCGACGAACAGTTGATTGTGAGAGGTTCAAATTTGCTGCAAAGAAGTCGGATGGAATGGTGTGGGCTCTGGAGGGCAGTGACTCTCACCGCTCAACTTCTCTGAGTTCGCGCTGTTTCTCCTCCCCTCCTTTTTTTCGTAACCTGCCCGTTTCCCTGAAGTTTTCAACCCACCTTAGGATTACATTACGAGTTGGATAGCTCCGCGGGAAAATCGGTACTCTCGACAGAAATCTCTCTGTGTTTGAATTATCGACTCACTTCACTAAAAACCGACTTACCGCGAAAACACGTTGTGGCATCGTCCAACCATCTTTGCAACCTAACCTAAAAAAACTTCCCTTCATTGTGAACACGATGGTCCCAACCCACCCCTCACAGAGTTCTCCCACGCTGAATACTACCCATTTCAAAACGTCTACTTCGTTGGCGGACCCTGTAAAATATTTTCTAAAAATCTAAAATTCGTAACCAGCTCTAGTTGGTCCTTGGAACTATTTAGCCCGATCGGATCAAATTTGGGGGAGGTAGGGGTCAAAATGTGTTTCTCGAAAAACGAATTTTCGAGATTTTCGGCAATCAAGGTGTGTGGGGTATTATTTTCGACTAAATTTTGGACGCTGAATCCATTCAGACGAGTCCCGGAACGATTGGCACCCATCGGAAGAAGTTATGGGTCAAATGGGCATCTAACTACCCGTTTTGAAAGAAGGTTTTCAAGATTTCTGGCAGGGGAAGATGGGGCAGTTGTGACCACTCCTTGGTGATTTGAATTATGGCGCCATGAGTCGTAATTTATTGATGTGGCAGTGGATTCAAAGGTCTAGCAGTGAGAGCCATTTCCCAATCAAAATCAGCTTCATTAGCTTTGATGGTGGTTCATGTGTTTTCCTCACAGAAAGGTAATTTGTCAGCTACGTTCAACATGCAAAGCTTTTCATGAAGTTAGTGCTTTTCGCTTCATTTTTCGTGAAAAGTGTCCAGATTTACAAACTACCTTCATCAGAGAAGAAAATTGAATCTCCTAGGAGTTTTTATTGTTCATCCATCATGGCTGATTGTGGGGTAGTTGTGACTGGAGTCGTTATGAGGTGCACCAGTATACGGTATGAGGTATATACCAGTGGTCATAACTGCCCCATGTAGTCAAAAGTCCACTATATTGGTCGTGTTAATGGATTTGACGGACCAACCGAGTATGACGTTCAATTTCTTAGGCGGTGTGGTGGAAGCTATACTTTCCATTCCCCAAACGCACCCCTTATGTGCACAGAAATGACTTGGTTGCCAAATTACCAGTTACCAGGAGCTCCAGAAATCGCTTCACTTTCAATTATGCCTTTAATCGTTTCAATGTTCGTTCATGAAAGAATCAACGCTCAACTTCAAAAAAATTAAGTCTATTCTAAAAGGGTATTATGCATCAATGCTCTGACATTTGCATCACCTACAATCATTATTGTAATGTGAGGTTTATACATTAATATCTATTAAATATATACTTGTCATAGGAGAGTAGTGAGTATTTGTCGTTTCCAGAGCATTTTTGGGCTAAGTCCAAGACGGTGCGGGGGGTGGAAGTTAGGGCAGGAGGGGTACAACTTAGCCTCCGAAACAATACGTTCTGAGGGGTAAGTCCGGTTGACGTCACAGACCCCCCCCGGACTGAAACTTAAGGGGGGGGGGGATATAATAAATTTAGAGCGCTCCCCCTCCAGAACTACCATTGGAGACGACAGGTGGAAGGGGAAATTCGAGAAAATCATTTCGGATACACCCCTTCCCTCTTGGACGAGTGAGGGTAAGCCTAAGTCCAGGAGAGGGGGTAATTTCGGATATACCCCCCCTCCCCCTCTATCTCAGTAGAAATAATCGCCCCCCCACCTCTTGGGCCAGGGAGGGGGCTTAAGTCCAGGTGAGGCCCTCTTGACGTCAGTTAAGTCCGGGGGGTCTGTGACGTCAACCGGTACCCCTCAGAACGTATTGTGTCGGGGCTAAGTTTACCCCTCCTGCCCTACTTCCACCCCCCCACCTCTTGGACTTAGCCCAAAAATGCTCTGGAAACGACAAATACTCACTACTTGGGAGACTATCTATGCAATGTTTGGGTCGATGCTCGCAGTGCAAGAAGGGGCGCTTCGCATTGTGAGCGCCTATAAGACGAGTATCAGAGCCAGCCGTGCTCCTCTGGCAGGAGTAATACCAATCATCTGCTTGCTGGGAGAGGAAAGGATTACGAGCGACGGGAAGAGAGCCATGGCCTCAATTAGCTGGGGCCAACACACACTCGACTCCTGGCAGGAAATCTGGGAGACAGAAACAAGAGGAAGATGGACGGATCGACTGGTGCCCAATATACGTCCCTTGGCCGTATTCATAAAAATGAAGCATATCCTTCTAAGCATAAGGTAGAAGTGTGTGAGAAGTGTAAGGTTATGCACAGGGCCAGATTTCTAAATGGGCTGAAAAGCTGCCCTAGAGCGGCAAATTTATTTTAAGGGCGGCCCTTTGGCAATTTACTAAAAATTAAAATTTTGCATTTAGATTATTGGTTTGAAGCCGCTTCATGGTATGTTTCTGGACACCGTACTTCATAGAACTCATAAGTTAGCAAGCAATACAGAGTGAAACTGTAGATGTTTTATCATGGACAAATTTGTATGGTTCTCTAGAAGAATATTTCCTGAACAGAGAAACCAATTTTGATGACTTTAGAAGAAATTGGGGCTTGGGATATAGCCAAAACTATATTTTATGAGAAGACAACAAAAGAAAACCAAATCGAAAAGTTTGGGATGACGAAGACAAGTGGTGAAGTAAACTTACCGGCAGGGATGATCTGAAAACAAATTACGTTTTTAATATTATCAGGGGGGG
>CM034005.1:9196878-9221308 GCA_019603395.1 Cyrtorhinus lividipennis
TGGAGCTGTATGTTTCTCTTCCACCATCTTCTTGCATTGTCGTGCATAAATAGCTTAACAAGGGAAAGAATTTAATGCAGAATTCAATGAAAGTTTCATGGAATATTCACATAAATTAGAGGAAAAATAACTACCATTGGTTGGTGGTCAATGGTGCACTTGCCCCTTCACTTCAATCTCCAAAACTTGGAGAAAGTTCCGACAGAGCGCTGAGTAGCAATGCCTGAAATGACAAGCTTCTATGCCCCAAATTCGACTTCGGTTTTTGTGTCTTCTAATTTTCTTTTTGACATTTATGTATTTTGTTCTCTACTGTCATCTAAATGTAGAAAAATAACAAATTTGATAACTTTACCATTTGATTTCAGTTCTTGACACGGCCGGGCAAGAAGAATTCAGTGCGATGCGAGAACAATACATGAGGTCTGGCGAAGGGTTTTTACTCGTTTTCGCCATCACGGATCGAGCAAGTTTTGACGAAATTCACAAATTTCACCGTCAAATTCTCCGCGTGAAAGACCGCGATGAATTCCCGATGATGATGGTTGGCAACAAAGCTGATCTCGAACACCAAAGAGTTGTAAGTCATTGGAGTACCACCTTTTGGTTGGTTATATTGGTTATTATTATGGGGTAAACTATTTTATTCAATAGTGAGAAGACGTATAATATAATAAAAATGATATTATAATAATGATCAACTTCCTCAATGTCACTTCAACAATCGCAATCTGCTTAGACCATTTCATATTGCATTCGAAATAAATTCCTAAATATTTTACTTGATTTTGGTAGGTTGTTCCTTGAATAATCAACCTATGTTTTCATGCAAAAAGTCAATCTCTTTGATTTTCTGGGCGTTTCAAGGTGTCTAGATCAAAACTTGCAAATGTCAATCCCCCGTCCACACCGATTTTGGTAGTAGAAAATTTTATAAAAATTTGAAATCTGGGTTAGGAACCCGCTTTCTACTTTAGTTGGTCCTCGAAATTTTCAAAATTTCGAATATTCAAAATGGGGTAGATAGATCTGATAGATCAGTGTCCTAGATCAAAAATTAGTCAATGTCCGTCCGCCGTACGCCGTCCCCGCCGATTTGTTGGTGGTAGACAATTTTCTTCAAAAAACTCTAAAATTTGGTGGTCAGGGGGTCTGTTCTTAACTTTAGTTGGTCTTCGAAAACTTTTCAGTCCGATCGGACCAAATTTGGGCGGGCTAGGGGTCAAAATGTGTATTTCGAAAAATGGATTTTCGAGATTTTTGGCGATCTAGGCGTGTGGGGTATCATTTTCCACTAAATTTTGGACGCTGAATCCAATGAAATGGGTCCCTGAACGATTGGCACCCACCGGAAGAAGTTATGGGTCAAAATTGGTATCTATCTACCCATTTCGAATGTGTGTTTTCGAGATTTCTGGTACCTAGGCGTGTGGACCTTCAGTCGATTGGGATGGGCCCGGGACCCGCAAAACCCACTGTTTCCCCATTTCCCCCATGTTGAAGAAATGAGTTTCCATGCGCCTGGTCGGAGGAATGAATTTTCAGAGTTTTGAGTTTATATGACTACCACCGCGCTACTTTTGAAAATCTATAAGGCGTTTGTTCTTAACTGCAACTTTTTCCCTGTACCTTGCCTAACAAATCCTCATGCAATATCCTGTTTTACAGATATCCACAGCGGAAGCTCAAAAGGTCTCCCGAGAGTTGAGAATCCCCTACATCGAATGCAGCGCCAAACTCCGAATGAACGTCGATCAATCATTTCACGAGCTCGTTCGAATTGTTCGGAAATTCCAAGCGTCCGAGCGACCCGTCGTCAAACCTATGCACAATAACCAAAAGAAAAAGTGCATCATTCTCTAAAGAGAAATTCAAACGCTGAAACATCATCACATCATCATACACTTTCTCTAATTGAATACTGGCTCTTATCATTTTATAATCAACTACTCTTACTAATACGCTTTACCAACCTTGGAAATAACGTTTGCGTTCTTTCAAACCAAGAAAAAATCGAACTCTTATTTACTGTCGTGTTTATTGCGGCTAACTGGTATTAATGAGTAACTTGAACACAAACTCTGACTGCGCACAAATATTTTAGGGGGAACTCCCCGCCGATTTTGAAAGTCCAGATGTACCTTGAGGGTTACCCCAATAAACATCTACTCCCTATCGTCAGAGATGGGGGAATACGAATAAAGCGAGAATCGTAGTTCTATATGAATTTCACTTTGATCTGTATTTGAGTGTAGAATGGTTTGATTGTAGATACAAGCCGTACTACTACAGGGTCCGCCAACGAAGTAGGATGGATTAAAAAAAATCATAACTCGGTTATTTCTCAAGATAGAATATATATATATTTTTTTAACTGTTCACAAGAAGTGGAATTTTCTGGTAATGTTCAATTTTTGAAGACGACGTCGAGCATGTGATGCCCATCAGCTTGAATGCATTTATCGAGTCTTTCGGTGAAGCTCCTCAAAACGCTGTCCAGCATTTCTCGTGGGATGCGGCTGATTTCCGTGGTGATAGCCTCCTTCAAATCGTTCAGGGTCCTCGGCTTATCTTTGTAGACTCTTTCCTTTAGGTATCCCCACAAAAAAAAAATCACAGGGGGATAGGTCAGGGGACCGGGGGGGGGGGGGGGAACGTCACCTGCACCGAGAAATGAGTCGACCGTTAAATTTTTGGTAAAGGAAGGTCATTGTGGTCATCAATAATTGCTGACAAATCACCAACTTATACGGATGAAAGTGTAGATCAACTTTCAATATTTGACAAACAGTTGATTGTGAGAGGTTCAAATTTGCTGCACGAAGTCGGACGGAACAGTGTGGGCTCTGGAGGGCAGCGACTCTCATGCGCTCAACGTTCTCTGGAGTTCGCGCTGTTCGATCTCCTCCCCTCCTTTTTTTCGTAACACTGCCCGTTTCCCTGAAGTTTTCAACCCACCTTAGGATTACATTACGAGTTGGGATAGCTCTGCGGGGGAGAATCACGTACTCTCGACGGAAATCTCTCTGTGTTTGAATTATCGACTCACCATGTCACTAAAAACCGACTTACCGCAAAAACACGTTGTTTTGCGTTGTTGCATCGTCCAAACCATCTTTGCAACTAACCTAAAAAAACGTCCCTTCATTGTGAACACAATGGTCCCAACCCCACCCCTCACAGAGTTCCCCACGCTGAGTACTACCCATTTCAAAAACGTCCTACTTCGTTGGCGGACCCTGTATAAGAATAATTTCTTTGTGCCGTATAAACTTCTTAACAGTTCAGTAAATATGAACGTTGTTTCGCATCTTATCACATCACAGTATAAAGGCCACGTTGTGAGTCATACAACGCACACATATGTGCTGTACCGTAAAACTGTCCAAATGTGATACCCAATAAGAGGTTAGCTCAAGCAATCCTGCATGGGAGGACCCCTTCTACCAATTGAGGAGGTTAAAAGATAGTCTCACGCTTTATTCGTATTCAAATCCGCATTCTACAATGTGATTTCATTTGTATTCACATTAATGAGTATGACCCATCTCTGGCCAACGTTGCCTGAATGCTGTCTTGTGACGCCATGAGAACAAACACGGGTCATGAATGATCATGGGCGATCCCCAGTTAGATTGGTTCAGGCGGCGATTCAATTGGAACTACTTTGAATTGACATTTGATTACAACAAACACAAATATCTTCTTAATTTCTGTCAGAGTTACACTTAAAGTTGTTGTGCCAAAAGTGACGCATCCAGTTATTTTTCAAAATCTCCCCAAAACGTTTATTTTGGTGCTATTCGTGTATCATTTTGCACCTGTGTCCAGTTATCCAGTGTATTCTGAACCCTCCTCGACGGTCAATAACCTAAACTTGGTATAAAATGCCTGAAAAAAGTTGGCACTGCTGTTTTCTTCAATGTGATTGTGCCATTTCTTTTCAAATTCACCTACCTTGTCAAGCACAACTTCGATCCTACAAGTCCTAATAATGGGTTTGAAGGTTAATTTATTTTTTATTTTTTCAATTTGTTATTCACATTATAAAACTAGTTCATCTACAACGTCAACACCAATCTTGTTCGAGTTTTAATAGGATATAACGGGACCAATTGGCATGAAGGTGTTTTTGACAAGATTGATTTCCTAAAGTCAACTTCACGGGGTCAGCTTCAGGTGCCTGCAATTGAGATTACGGTTGCTGTACCAACAAATTGTCGTTTTGTAGAATAAACAGATTGTTAATTTCTCCCGATGTTTGTAAAGGAGTGTGGAGACAGAAATTGGGGACGCCAGCGCTTTTCCGTGAGAGCTTGACTCAATAATATTTTTGTGGGCCTTTAAAATAAATGGATTTGACTTAATTATGATTTCGATAAACCTGAAGTCAACAACGTAATCAATTTATAATGTTCAGGGCTAGCGAGGTTGCACCTTATTAAAAATAGCCAATTATAAGACCTTGGGCCATCTGATGGCACCTAATTTTGCTTTTGAGACTGTTTCAGGCCAATCTTGGACCTATCACGCCCTCAAAGGATACAGAAATGAGTTTTCAAAATGGCTACTCTTCTTGCTAGCTATAAAATGACTTTCAAGCCATGTAGACAGATGAGGAGAAAATGCCACCTGGCAAATCTGTTCCATTGACGCTACCTCCCAAAATTGAGACAAAGTAGGAACAAAGAGGGCCAAAGGGTCATTCTGGCTCCTCAGGTGAGGCCTTTCAATTCTAACCTCATTGCCTTTGAAGAAATATGCCAGACTCCTAGCTCTGTTCTGTTTCTGGACCAAAGTTGGTCACGCTAGGCGCTGTCAGCCCCGTTCTGTCTAGTATAATTATGGTATCCCACAAGTCATTACAAATTAGAATATTCTTCCTACTCGTGATGTAAAGAAGTATTTCCTATACAAGGTCCCAAGCCCAAACAGCTGAAACTTCTCCCATGCTTGGACCCATTCTAGATACCCAAACTTCCATTAATGTTGCCTTGTTAGTAGGAATCAACTTTAAAATGTTCAATAACCACACCATATGTATAACATAAGAACTCATATTTACGGTATTTCTATGTAAAACCAACTCTTAACAAGCGGTCATCGATGCCAACCATCCAAGAATCACTCCTTCCGTCAATATATTCTTTGTACGATAGCAAAATAGGTTCTCATCTGAATTTTGCTTTGAAACGACATATCTCAAAAGTCCACACGTTTTTCTATTTTCATGAACTTTTATCAAAATGTTTCAATAAATAACTGATCAATCGTCAACACCAAGTTACCAAAACCTTTCTACAACTGATCAAATTATGTAAAATTCCTGTGGATTCAAATATAGTTAGTTAACTAATTATTGACAATTTTTAAATTGTACCTGCATTTTAGTGCACAAAAATCGTTTAACCCTGTAGTTTTATTCAGAGAGTATATTTGTCTAGTAAGATAGATACACTATTAAAATGAAATTTAATTTTACTTACCAAAATAAGTGTGTGAGTACTGATTATTTCAGTATTATAAATTGTGGTGCTCTTTGAAAATATCCCCAGGTCATTTAAAATCGAACCTAAATCTTGTAGTTAGAGTATTTATCGAATTTAGATCAGTAATAAGAGCTATAATCTTACGGCAAACGTCGCCAACCGATTCAAGTGCGATTTGTTTGACTATTTGACGAAGTAAAATGAGTAAAAAAAAATCAAAAAAATATTGACTGTCTCTGATTTTAGTTTGGATTGTACTAATGTTATTTGGATAATCTTACCGATGTAATGATGAATATTATTTTCGAGCCAATAACGAGCTTTATTCAGATAATGACACACTCTTTTTTAATATACTATTTTTGTGGGCCTTGTGTGAAGATATCGCACCAGTGGCGGAAATGTACGTCTCAACACGATGTGGAGCTATTATCAAATGTTTTGGGAAACTGGGTCTCGTTGACATCATTGAAGGAACGCCTGATTTGACAAAAGGCTGATTTGTGAGGGAGTTTGATTTGTTTCCCATTTCAAACCAAAATGAAGGTTGGCAATACTTTTAGTGGGCACTGGTTGTATTTGGCAGAAAATTAGCTCACGTCGAGCTGTCTGAATAGTTGGAAGAATCACAACCTTCTTCCTGATGCTTTCTGCCGGCATTTCTGTTCACTGAGCTTGCTCAAAGCATGGTGGAACTGGCAGAAAGTGGTTCAGTGGTCTTACTGCAACCCTGTTCTCAATGATCGCCCCTAAAACCAATCATCCTTTGTTCTTTCTTGTACTGCTGAATATAAATTCTTCATGAAGGTGCGCTTACAAGAAGCAGTCTGCAGGATCACTACCTTCCCCCTGAAGCCATTTTCAGGTCCAAAACTTCCTTCCCTTGTTCATGGGTATCGATTCTGTCAACTGCACTCCCAGCTTGAACAGAAAGTAGGATATAAATGCCACTGCTTGACAATTGGGAGCCTCCCATCTGTTGTCCTGATTCCTGATCAGCTGGCGTTCTTTCATGGCTGCCAATGTGGATACAGATTGAGGAATCTGAAGGCCATGGTCTCATAATGGCCGCTTAGAGCCTGATTGTGACTACTGGCTCTTCAATACAATTCTGTTGGGTACTAAGTGATTTCCTAAGGGACCAAGCCAGGTAGTGCCAGCAATCTTTATTCAAGCTGGAAATTGGAGCTTGTTTTGAGATTCACACTCACCACTTGGAGACATATCGCCAGTTCTATCCTCATTGAGTGAATTTCGTTACAATCTACCAAAAACTACCTATTCTGGGATGTACCTTTCTGCTGCTACGGCTGCGACATTTTAGTTATAGTTCACTAATAAACGTATCGCTTTGGATAAATAAGTCTTGTGTTTACCAATCCTGAAAAAGCATTCTACGTGGATTTCTGGTACCTAGGCGTGTGGGGTACCATTTTCCACAAAACTTTGGACGCTGATCCCAATGAAATGGGTCCCAGAACGATTGGCACCCACTGGGAGAAGTCATGGGTTAAATTGGGTATTTATTACCCATTTTGAATATGTGTTTTCGGGATTTCTGGTACCTAGGCGTGTGGGGTATCATTTCCCACTGATTTTAAACTCGATTTTTGGAATTTTTTGGGAACATGGCATGTGGGCTCCACTGTTTTCCTATACCTACTCTAGATACAAGGAATAAGTCGGTCATTTTAATGAGCAATACAAAAGAACTTTTAATTCCTGACTTACATCGAAGAGATCGATGACCCTTCCAAAATTAATTTTTGGAAAATGATATCCCACGACATCTTCCTCATCGGATTTGTCGTTCATGAGAAGGAAATTTAATCCGGTTTTAAAATAATTATAGAAAAGTTAATTCTGAGACGGTAAGTACCTAAAAAATATTATAAATTTTCAAAGTAGTAGACAATGAGAATTCCAGTTACATACATAGGTACCAACTTAAAAATAATATTCATTGGTAAGAGTTTGAAGTGAATTTCCCTCGTTCTTTTCCATGTTTGATGAGCCTTTCCCTTCAGCCACACGAATTTGAGTCACGATCGATGCTCTTCAAGTTTACTTGTTACCAAGGGAGTGGGGAAAATGTCCGACTGGTGAAAACGTAAGCTTACAAGGCAAGCCAAGCCACAGTGCCTAGGTAAACCCGATTTTCTTCTACCCAAATTGAGTGAATCTTCTCATTTTGTTACCACTTTTTGCCGCTGTATTTGGATCTTCTTCAAAAGGGGGTGATGGTCAAGCCGCAGCACGCTTTAGGAGGCGAATTCGTTCGAAATGGAAAACGCTACGTTCGTATTGTTGGCCACGACCACGTCAGAGATTTAATAATTCCGAATAGCGAACCAAACAAGAACGAAGCGTTCATTTGTCCTGAAGGGCTGAAGAAACTCACGACTTCCCCATCGGTATGTTGATTAAACGAATCCCATTCATGCATATTGTAACGAAGTATAGAGGAAGGTGGGGCAGTTGTGACCATTTTCAACAAATCCTTCAATTAAAAGTAGGGAACTGAATTTTTTTGAAAAGAAAAAACTCGCCAAAAACTAGGACATTTTTGCCAATAGAATCCGGATTTAGTTGACGAAAAAATCAAACTATAATTGCCTTTTCTGATTTTTTCCCCAATGCTTAACTTTGGTCACAGCTGCTCCATATGTGGGGCAGATATGACCACGGTATGGGGCACATGTGACCACATTTTCAAAGTGGAGTAAAAGGGCTGAAATTATTTGCCAAATGAAACCCGGGTTGATTTCTCACCATTGGGAATAGCCAATCTTGTGTTCATAATTATACTACCCAGTATATCGTGAAAAATTGAGTTGACACTCAGAGTTTATTACTAGCCCTCACTACCCATCAGGAAGGCAGAGGTTTCAGCTGATTCGACTTCTACTGAACACATGCCATCTTGGGACGCCATCTTGTCTTCTTGGCCCTCCTCTGAAAAACTATGCTTCACTAAAATAACCCATCTTCTGAATTCATCCTGTTTCAAATACTTGGTTTCCTTGCCTCTACTGAAGAAATACATCCCCTGTTGAGAACAAAGTAGGTTACTTCAGTATTAAGTAATGTAGACACCAGATTATTGGGTGAGTTACTTCGGTATTCTTGATTTTTGTACATACCCAGGTTACCTAGGGGCACTAGGTGGTAGGAATTTGATTTATCAAGAAATATGAAGATTTGATCTGAATCTGTGATGAAGGTAGTTTCTAAAACTGGACACTTTTGCAAAAAAAGAACTACATTAGCACGTAACTTCATGCAAAGCTTTGCATGTTGAATGTACCTGACAAATTACCTTTCTGTGATGAAAACACTGAACCACCATCAAAGCTGACGGTTGATTGGGAAATGGCTCTTCTCACTGCTAGACCTTTGAGTCCACTGCCACATCAATAAACTACGACTCATGGCGCTAAAATTCAAACCACCAAGGAATGCAAGGAGAGGTCACAACTGCCCAATCTTCCCCTATATTGAACTAGGCTGTTCACCAAAGCTGTTGGCAAAATATTTGCATCATCGCAACTTACGAGGATTGAATTGAGAAAAAACCATGTACGAATCTTGAAGAACTATGTGCTGAAATGTAGGCCTTTGACAACTGAAATAACCCAATTGTTTTAGAATAGTACAGTAATGGCTGAATGGAACATTGTTCCCGACAAGATGAAAGGAAAAACAGTGTTAATAGCTCACTTCTTTCATCCTGTTGCATGTCATAAAGGATACATTTATGATTATCAAGAAATATCAACTTGGTCATAAGCTCTTATTGAAATTGATTAATTGTTGTTTTTACCAATGATTAAAAGCCAGATGTGAAGCACTTTTGGTTTTGCATGGGTTTGTCCCTTACATTTCCTTCAGTGCTGTCTTGATGATTCAAATATATTTTGCAAAAGCTCAGTGGTATGACACAGCGTTTCAGTGTGATACCATTCCCAACCTCATAAGACAGGCATATCCATCAGTATGTCACTTATTTCTCATCAAATTTTTCCCCATTTAGGAACTAATACCAGGATCAACAGAATCAGTGGAAGCAAACAAGCAGAAAAGATACGAGTTAGCAGAGCAAAGTGCCCTGAGGAAGAAGGACCTCCAAAGTTATCCTACTTTGAGAAACTATCCTCCTCGATTGGACAAGGTAAACATTTTGGCAAACCATCATGATTTACCATCAGTCGTTCTAGAACTGACACAAAGATTTGAACTCTTCAGCTAGAAACAGAGGCAGAGGTCAAGAGCAATTTTTTGCTCAACAGAGCAAAAGAAGCTCGACAAGAAGATGACGACGACATCAAACTGTGCAACAAGTTGATTCTTGGCACTAAATGTCAGGCAATACGAGATGCCCAAGTTGCTGAAAAGAAAACCATAGAGTACGCAGGGTGTCAACATTTCGAGGTTGTTAGTAACTCGTGCTTTTCTCATTTGATTGTCAAGCAGTAATTGATTTGGGACAATTCCAGGAAAGAGTTGCACGAAGAAGAGAGGAGGTTGGATGAAATGATGGAGCTAGAAAGGAAGAAAGCGGTTGCAAGGAGTATGTTGGAACAGTTGAAGCAGGAAGAGAAGAAAAGAGAATACAGGCAGGCCATCACTGAACAGGTCCGCAATAACAATCTTGAACGAGAAGTTGAAGCTGAGCGATTGGTGGAGGTAAGGCAAGGTTTGGTTAGAACAGTGTTGGCTCTGTCGCCTATTTTTGGGTCTTTTTTTCCATGGGCAAGCACATTCAAATGTCACTAGGCGTTGGCATGAAAGAAGGAGGTTCTTCTTCCATGAGGTTGGACTCCTTCTTTCATGGTTGGACTGATAGGTATGCCAATTAACAAAATCAGGATGTGAGGATGATCCCTCCTCAGGTCAATCTACCCAGAAATGGCCTATGTTGAGAGGCCAGCGCTCAGGCCCTGGTCTACCACCTATTCTGCAGTTGACTGCAGTCAGGTCTTCAATTTGGCACACCTCAGTTCCAAAAACGCTGCAAAATCCACACATGGGTCATTATTTCAATTTTGGTCTCAATTATGAGTTGGGACATTGGTTGTACCAACAGGAAGAGGACGCTGAATCGATTGGAATGGGTCCCAGGACGATTGGGGCCCTCTGGATGAGGTTATAGGTCAAAATGGGTACCTATCTACCCATTTCGAATGTGTTTTCCAGATTTCTGGTACCTAGGCGTCTGAGGCATCATTTTCCACTAAACTTTGAACCCTGAATCGATTGGAATGGGTCCCAGGAGTGCTGTTACTTGTGGTGAAGGTCTCTTGCTTCTGCATTAGCACCTCCCTTGCTCTTGGCTTCGTCAAGATTTGCTCATGCAACTCTTAAAATGATTTAAAACTTAACGGTGAAATGACAACAACAGTATTTTTGGCCAGCATACTTCAATGATGAGTGATTTCTCATTATTGCAAATTTGTCGTGCCTATCTGTTCACGCAGGAGAGCAAAATACTGAATGAAGCCGCTTTGCAAGCTCGGGTTGACGAACTGAGAGCGATTCAAAAAAGAGAAGAGGAAAGGCAAAGAATGCGCGAAGAGATGAATAGAATCAACAAGCATATGCTGGAGCAGTTGGCGCAAGAAAGGAAAGAGGCCAAGTTGGCTGATCTACGGGTTTGTGAACTACTAGATAAGTCTTATGATTAAATAAGTGATTCATCACTTGGCCAGACAAGTTACTTTACTTTCAGATTCAAGAATTTATGAAGAGGAAAGTAGAAGAAGAAGAAAAGCATGAGGCCCAGCAGCTCAAAGCCAACATGGAGAGGGAGAAAGAACTGGCTAAATTAAGAGCCAAGCAGCAGAAGTTACAAGATGAACAATCCAACAAAGATGATTATTTGGCCAAACGAATCCAAGATGAGGTGAGTAGACTTAATGGTAGTATAACCTTGTGTTGATCATTTAATTATTTACGTCGGTACAAAAGATTTGGTGATTTCAGTACGAAAGACAATGGCGAGAAAAGGAGAAAGCTGTCATCTTGGAGAAAAAGAAGAAAGCGACAGCGCTCCTCAAAGAACGAGCAAGACAGATTGAGAATAAGAAACTCACTCAAGCCAAAGAGTTGGAAAGAGAGCAACAAGAGACATTAAAAATACAGCAAATTACTGAAGAAATGGACAGGCGAATACAGCAAGAGCAGGAAAGAAGAAGAAAGGTGTGGAAGAGATATTATCAACAAACATTGGTCACAAAGTCCTTATGCCTAAGATAAATATAGTATGACCACAAGGAACCTTTGTACTCTGAGTTGATGAGATTGCCAAACATATTTTTGCAGGATAATCTAATTTACAAAGCCACGCTACTTAAACAAATTAATGAAAAAGAACAAGAAAGGATCGAATCTCGCAAAAATGTGTACAGAGAAGGCCATTACAATACTCTTGAGGCTAAAGCGAGAGATGAAGGACTCAAAAACACCATTAGAAGGAAAATCGACAACATAAAGTGAGCTCTTATCACTGTCTTACCATCATGGGGTAGGCAATGTTTGGCCAGAAAGTTTGTATAAAAGTGTTAACATTTCCTGGGCCCTCTCCTCTTCATACTCACCATTGACTGTGTCTGCAATTGGCTTGGGGTGGGCAGGTTCTCGTTTATGCAGACGACTTCAAAAGTTTCTCTCGCGTCCAATACGTCTGTGACTGCCTTGATCTCCAATCTTGCCTGGGCACCTTTGTCACTAATTGTTTCTCTGTCGGCCTATTCTTGAACCCAAGTAAGTGCACCGTATCCACCTGTCACCGCTTGCTGTCTCCTATCTACCATGCCTCTAGCATCAGTGGTTCTCAATTCAGCCGCGATCTTGGGGTGGCTCTGGATCTGCAGCTCTTCTTCAATGAGCATGTCTTGCAGGTCAATTCCTCAAGTGGAATACCAGAGAGTTCAGCCGCATCCCAGCCCTGATCACACTGTATGTTGTTCAGCCATGCCTCGAGTACACCTCAGTTGTCTCAAGCCCGCTTTCAAGTTAGGCATCCCTTATGACAGCACCGACTGTGGCTCACTCTGTGCATCGATGCACCATCTCTCCTACCCTGATTTGGTCTCCGCGTTCCATGACCAGGTTTCAGCACATGTGACCTCTTCTGGGTCCCTTCTTGTCGACCAATTACTTGCTGCACTGCCCCTTCAGCTGTCTACAGGTCTACCCAGCACCGACGACCATCTGCTCGCTTCCGCGGATATCAATCCCCCTACCCCTTTCCACTGGTAATTCAGCGAACAAATTTGTTCAAATAAATGTTTTCCATTTAGGGGATGGATAGATGTTAGGAGGGGCGCTTGAGGAAAATGGGCACTCGTATGCACCTTTTTGGGAATGCTGGCCATTTTCCATGAACAGCCTGGATCATATATGTATTTCTGACCTCTGTTCAGAGGTAGCTAACCTAACCTAACCTCTATTGCTAGAGTAAAGGATGTAAAAACAGGTCCCAAGTGCTACAAAATTAATTGAGTTGTAATCAGCGTGACCACATGTTGCTAGTAATAAAAACACAATTCAGACGTAGCATTTTTCTTAGCAGATGCACATAACTACTCTTAATTGCATACACCTATCAATATTGAACTGATATCTTGTTTAGTACTTGTAAATTTTCTTTTTCAGGAGTCACAATGTCCCGGATCGCTACATCGATGAGCTTGAAAGAAAAATGAAAATTAAATAAAATTGTTCAGCCAATTGTGAACTACGCTCATGTAATCTATCTTGCTGGGAAGAATAATAGTCAATACTCCTCACTATTGTAAAATTTTTTGAAAAGCACCCTGTTTAACCAGAGGAAGTAACTCTAGGCGCTCCTTCTTACAAAACAATCGATATATCGAAACACGATTTTGGTTCGATTATTCTACTAAGCGAGTATTGACGTTTTAACATCGATACCCATCTCTATCTTGCGTAATTCTCATGTACTGCGTACTGATATTCATTCAAGGTTTGTACCCTACACTCACCAATAATGAAACATTTATATCGAATTTCAACATTATTTATTGAAAGGTTATATTTATGTACAAAAATGTCCACGAATTTTCTTTCAGCGTACATATTAATAATACTACCGCGTCGTTTAGGAATCCAAAATTTTGAATTCAGTATAAGAGATGTAACCATCATTGTCCTTGTCCGCGGTATTTAAAACTGAATCGATTATTGATTCGATATCACTATCAGTGTGGATAACTTCTTTGTGATCCTTGTTTTCTTCACCTAAGAACGAAGGAAAATGTTAAGCAATGAAATGATTTTGGCAAATGTTGATGAAAAAACTTGTGAGGCGCCTGCCTTGAAAAATATTTTTGCTGTTATGAGTAAAATGCGTTATGCGGGCGAAGGAAAAATATTATAGTGCTGTCATTCGTTTACATGCCAAGCCGTTACACGACAATTCAAAACAAAAGGGGCAGAACAGTCAATAATAACGTAAAATTCATTTATTCGAAATCAAATTCTCGCAGTTTTCACGTTCAGAATACAGTCATATTACATTCATAACATCACAACCCAAAAACCAATAGGTAAAACAAATACACCACATAAACAATCATTACACATGAATAATAGCAGACAAAACCATAGGAATCATGATTGACATAACACTTAAACCCCTCAAAGAAATGTAAGAAGTTATATTGAAGAATTGGCATTCTTTTTCACAATTTATCTTGTATGTTCAAGTGACAAGATTGGTAATTGTTTGCTCAAACTTGATCCATTTGGTTTGATGTTTAAAAGTTAGAACAACACAGTAGCTGTTTTGTATAAAGCAGCTGACCAATCAGGGCCATCAGTGTGGGTCTCAACCGTATTCGGAGTAAAAGAGAACATGAGGGGAAGATAATCGATGTGGACAATCGATTGTTCATTCTATCAAAGGCGACTTTATCCCTCAACGCCATCATGAATCCTACTATGCCCATACACATGAGGGCCACTTATTCCAAATTAGTTTGTTTCTTGATTAATGTTTTGTAACGACTATTGGCAGAATGTGATTCACTAATTAGGTAATTTATACCTTTTTGGAATTTGCAATAAGTTCAAGGTCTTACTTGATACAATTTAATCGTTTTCTTCTTTAAAAGTAACACAAAATACACCCCCAATTGTATTGCACTGCAATATAATGAATAATTAATTGTAATAAATAATATCTTTATAAAAGAGTATTTTTTGTATGTTCTCGTTGATAGTGGTGGGTGGAAAATTATGATTTACATAAAGCAAATGCCATGAAAACACTATTAATATCTAACTTTTTTGAAATTGCTCTGAATTGGCTCAGTATTGATCTAGTTTTTTTGAGTTGTATGGAAAGCCATAATATGCATTATGCATTACCCTAAGAACCATTTATGTAGAGGTTAAGTTTTCCTCTGAATAGCCAAACAGACAGCTCAGGCCAACAACCACGTAACAACCAAAAATAAACAAATCAAATAAAGCTAACTGGAACCCATCTCCACGCGGTATCCTCGTCTGCGACTGAACATAATCCCATTTTTGTTGTTCACACAACACATTAAGTAGTTGAGAAACTATCTTTGAGGAGGTGGTGGAGGGTTAGAGCCAGCAGCGGCGGCCTTCTGTTGCGCTCGGACGAATTCTGGATAATCGATATAACCATCGAGGTTGTTGTCGTCCAAATTCAAAATGGGTTCAATCAGGTTGACAAGTTCTTCGTCTTTAAACAGCTTCTCCTCTACTGCTTTCTGTCCAGTCGTCGGGTGAGAGTTCCCTTGAGCTGTTATTGGGCCACACACAGTTCAAAGTCTCAAAAAAACAAGCTTTTACTACTCATGTTATTGATGTGATGAAGTACTGCCACTCTGGGTATTAATAGAGTTTTTGTAATATTCATATGGACATAGGAAAAATACGGGCAGTATTCCAACACTCAACTCATTCTGGCGGACATACTTCCAACAACAACAATGACCAAGATTGTGTTAAGAAAGCCAAACGGAACAAGCGCTAGAGGCGTTTCTTAAATTTTAATAGCCAAGAGAAAAGGCCATAAGCAGTTTCAATCTCAATAAGAACACATTAAATGAAAAATGGAACTCAAATCAACCAAGCAGGTACTCACCATGCCAATGGATGAGGGACTTGATCAACTCGCATCCGTCAAGTTTGTTGTTGTTGTCAGCGTCGTGCATTTTGAAATAGTGGAATTGGAGTTCCTGCTCCGTCATTTTACTTGTGTCAATAGGTACAGCCATGTGTTCCTGGATGTGCCTGGATGAAAACATAGTGAACACAGTGATGTGGTTTAGGTTAATAGCGCAAGACCCAACAATATAGTGTACCCACTATTAAAAAAAAAAAAAAAAAAAGCATGTGAAGAGGGGTGCTGTGGAGGGTTTGAACCTACTTAACTTTTGCTTAAAATCAAAACAGTTAATTAAAAAAATAATAATAAAGAAATCTGTGACGTCAGTGTTCAGCGTTTGCCTTCCTGCCCCTGTTGAGACAACCCAAGTGAGGTTCTCCTTGATTTCTGAGTTATCACTATCATTAGTCATAAGAAACGCCTGCAGCACCCTGGAAGGCAAGGACTGCTGTTGAGCTCTTCCCATTTTTGTCTCAAATGTAACTGCCATTTTACTTTTATAAGCAAGTTGTGATTACACTGTTCAGAAGGGAGCTTTCTTTGAAAACCCATCATCCACAGTATTTCTGATGTACCTGGCTTTCATAGTTCTGGACAACATCATTGGAACAGAAAATTGACCAATTTCAGACATGAGTACACCCATTGTCGTCAAACTGCACTAAGAACCTGTAGAACTCACTCTTTTTCTTGAGCGATGTTAGCTACATTGAGAACCTGTGGAGGCGCATGCCCGTGGTGACCAGGACCAGGATGTTGCATCTGTTGATGCTGAACAGGCACCTGCTGCATAGCTGGTTGCTGCATGTGCTGGACAGGTACCTGCTGCTGCTGGACGTATTGCTGTTGGTGCATCCCAGGTTGTTGCATCTGTGAGTAGGACAGATGAGAGTTGAAATGTTACATTTATATACCAATGAGGGTCCCAACTGGATATGGCTAATGACTAATAGAATTTTATTTGATGACTAACGTGTTGCTGAGGCATGTGCTGGACAGGGACGTGCTGCTGGGGAATGTGCTGGAAAAGGGAAGAACACACATAGCAGAAGTGAAGCATTATGAGCTCTATATAATAATTGTTAGTGATGTATGAAACAACAATTTGCAATGTTAAGCAAGTTTGTTAGCCAAAGACCATTTTAGGAATCCACACTAATTATTCCACATTTCGACAGCCCCACTGCAAACCCTGTAAGTTCCAAATTTTCCAAAAATAAGGATATACACTTTTCCGATAGATTGTGGTCTTGCGCACATCACAGTGTAGCCAAAATCGGGCTATAACTTCTCATTTGTTTGCAGTGGTGCAATGTAATAACCTGTAAGTTTGAAACCTTCCAATCACAATGCAAATTCCTGTAAGTTATCGTATTGTGATAGAGCTTGTTGGTTTTGAACATACAGGGTTTTGCAGTGGGGCTGTCGATTTATCATTTTCAAAAATTGTATTAACGCAACATTATGTAAAACAATGTGATCCAATGCAAGGATTGTGCAATGGTTTGCATCAGTTGTCTCCTTGCTGCACATGTTGCCTGAAGCCATTTCATGTCTGACCAAAATTACCTGCTACATGTAGATTTGTATTTGCTCATGATTGCAAAATAACTGCATTCAATATTGTATCTGCCCACTGTGGACGTGTGCTTGCATTAAGGCATCTAGATCTCATGGTTAGCTTGGATGGCTAAATTCATATCCTGATAGCAGCTTCTTTACCCTTAGCTTGATACCATGTTCCTGGTGTACACTCATCAAGATTGCTTTGCTACCTTCTCACATGAGATGGTAGGATACAACTACCAACCTGAGGTTGCTGATAGTGCTGAGGATGGACTCCTGGAGGCACATGGTTTTGCCCACCAGAAAAATAAATCATGTTGCACAACAGCAGTAAAACTGAAGATACTGCTCCTTGTTGAGCCATTTTCAATCTGCAAACAAACAAGTAATTTTAAGAAGTGAAACATGTACTAATCACAGTATGTTGTAGGTATGCTTGAGCTGTCACCATACAAGTGCTTGCTAGACTATCAAGTGAGTATGCTGTGGTTGTGTCCAGACAGGATGGCTGATCAAGAAAAAATTACCAAGAAGTGTATTTGGACAAGGCCAGCTCTCATTTTCATTTCACCATACCCTGCCTACCCTTGGCAGCATCTCCTTAGTTTTTCAACTCAGTGGGTTTTTCATTTGTCAGAACTCACGTTCAGAAATTATGAGGTGGTTTTGGAGAATTGGGGTAGAAAAATTTAGCAAAATGCCTGAATTTCAAGCTTGAGTGGGGTCTGTTAATGTTTAGCCAGCAAATGTTGCCCAATTTCACCCCAGCGGCCACAACTCATAACCAAAGACGGAAATGATGGTACCAGACTCTGAAAAGCACTTTGTTTGTGTACTACAGTTTTTACCAACTTGTTAAATTTGCGCTCATTGAACCCATCATTGGTTATCAAAGTTGCCCGCACCCTACAGGGTTGCCATCTGATGAGCCAAACCGACTTTGACAGTCCTTCTCTTCTGTGTGTTTGGCCAATATTTGCTCAAGTGTTTCATGCTCAAGGATTTTCTATTGTTACAGTTGCTGCCTTCTGGAAGAGGCTTTGGGTCAAAATGGATACTAATGTATCCTGAGTTCTTAGGAATAAGAACGACACCTTGCACCCTCACTGAGTTGTATTTGTCTGACACACCTACACCATACAGGGTTTTTATATGCTACACCTTAATCTATGGAAGATTGCGAGCCAATTGGAAATGTGCTGCCCAAGCTTACACAATCTAGCAGCAGTAAGCCTGAGCATGGTGGCGCTAAGGGCAACCACTGCAAACCCTTGGCATATGGACTCCTAGTACCTATTTTGAGGGTGAGGCTTCGAAATTTTTGGGTACCAAGGCGTGTGGGGTTTACCACTAAATGTTGGACTCTGAATCGATTAGAACGAGTCCAGGACACTCTACACTCACGTTTTCTCCATACTCCTGCTCCACGGAATAACCAACCATCATGAAAAAATTTGCTTGTTTTAGCCAAAAAATGTTACCTAATCACAACCCCAGAGCCCAGGCGACCACAATTCATAACCATCGATCCATCTGAAGTTGCAAAATTACACAGCTAACTACGGTTTTTACCAACTTATTGAATTTGCATTCATTTAAACCATAACCGCCTTTGGCATAGCCACAATTCAGCCTCACTGCAGCAAATACTTCACGTTCAAGGACTCAAATTGCTCCTAACCCAACTCAATTTGACTTGAGCAGCAGAAGGACGACTACTGGTACATGAATTTTCCAGGTTGCTTCACAGTGCAAACAAGAATAAGTGTTCAGCCAGGATATGGAATAATAATTTCTATCAAAAAAGATGACTACCCAAGTTTTAAGTGAGGAGAGGCTCCCGGCTTCTGTTGTCCATCTGGACATTGGGCAGGTTCTGACATGGTGGATGGTAACAGATATTTAGCCAGGTGTCTTGTAGTGCTTCTCTTAGGTGTCCCGTTCGTTTAGTCCATAAACAGCCCTAGATGAGGGTTGTTAGGTTGTGAACCAACTTTTTGTAGCGAAGCCGATTAGTAGGCCAATTGTCGCTTTCAGGCTCGCCACATTCAAGTCTGAGTAGGTCCTTGGTGAGTGATGGATGGGGTTTTGCCACCATACGCTTACTGTGGACATGCCCTTCAATATTCCGCCATCTGTCGGTGTGTTTCTTGTACGTCCACTCCTTGATGGCAGCTCTGAAGGAGCTTTTGGGCAAACTTACAGCCGACTCTGGGTCCACAAAGGGGTTTTGGAGCCCCTCCTGGCAAGCTCATCCGCTCGGGGCACTGTATTGCAGGCTGCAAGTGCACAGAGAGTCTGTTCACAGTCCTTCACAACCTTGGATGAGATGTTGGAAGGATCCTGGGATTGCCACTTGGGTTTGATCCCATTTCCCCAGCGCCTGTCCCTGTTTCCATTCAGGATCCATCAGTGTACCAGACCAGGTCGCTGGGACAGCACTGTATGACCCTTCACCCAGGTTTTGACATCACCAAGGCCAAGCCAACATCACTCCACCGTGGCGCCTCCCTTACAAAGCTATTCTACAGGACCTACCAACAAATCAGTTGTTTCAAGTCGCACAGTGCTCGGCTTTTATTTCATTATTATGGATATTACAATACTGACATAGAAAATTAAATTATTTTTGCGAAGATTGATATTTTTGTGCCCCTGGCTTAAAAATAAAAATATAAAATGTACTCAGAGGGAGCCTGAGGTAGTCTCACAAGCTCCTTTGGACCACAATATAACTCATTTCGGACGGCTTCAAGTGAATTCTCAACCTGAACCATCGTGTAAATTATTTTAGTGGATAAAGTAGTTACAAAATAAAGTTATAAGTAAATTGTTGTTACACATTTTTTTGTGTAAATTGATATTATGGAAATAAGCGGCTTTTAGAATGAAAATAAGTAGGCACAGAGGAAGAGAGAATCAATACGAATTTCCCCCTTTGAATGGATGATCCATACAACTCCACATCTTTCACCAAGTATGTAAGTGCCGTACAAAGCCGCATAGTGATGAAATTATTATGCACATGAATGCTATCCCTACCTGTAACTTACGAGAGGTCCGCTTTTAAAGGATGATAGGGAAAAACGACTCAGTAAACTAATCCAACTAAGAACTGATCACATATGGAAGGTAGCAACGGGCTTCGGGCACTTTACACGAAAAGAAAATGTAAACATTCTCAAACAACAGGAGCCAGCAGCCGCCACGGCCACGTAATGTCCCGATAACAAAGTTGATAAGAAAACAGTGTTGCCATTTCGTGAGATGATGTCTTGAAGTTAAAGTGATGGTACCGTCCTTTGTCAACTCTTTCAACTTCAAATTTTATTTTTTCTTAAATTGTTATCATATCATCAACAAATTAGGTTGTCTGAGCTGCAGTCAGTCGACAAGTTGAGAAATTAAATGCAAAAGCAACACTGCCGCTGATCATGGCGTCAATCAGCTATGGTTGAAGGGTGTTTGGTCTGTGATCTGTGTCCATTTTGATTTTGAAAGTAAACCTGTAATTTTGAATAAGAAGGGTTCGAGGTTTTGTTTTACAAAGTTTTCTTTTCTCAGTAGAACAGCATCAATGGTGGTTGTTAATTGCGGTTGAGTGGAAATCGAACAGTCACTTATCCAGTGTCTTGAGTTGCAGAGGAAACGGTATCTCGAGTACTCGACTAGCTCGTAAGTTGTCAACTTATTTGCGAAAGAGGGTCGTAAATCGGGGTGGATTTCGTATCCATCCACGTTGTGTCGAATGCCTCCCTCATTGACGTCCATGGACCATTCCAGGACTGGTTACACGAATGATCTATTCGTCAGAACCCCGTCGCAAAGCAGTCAGAATAATTCGCCGCAGTCGAGCTGCAGTAGAAATAGTCCGAATAATTACAGGTCTCTCGAGTGCATACCTATAGACGTGCCTCTCGCCCCGGACGTGACCACTTTGTGCACAGCCAAGTACGATTACGAGGGAAACGGAGAGGACGAGCTCACTTTGAGACGAGGTGATATCGTAGAAGTGCTCTCCAAGGACAGTAAAATATCGGGTGATGATGGCTGGTGGACGGGCAAAATCGGCAACTGCGTCGGCATATTCCCAGCAAATTTCGTCGCTGAGGAGACCGACGACATATTCACCGCTCTGGACAACATCAAACCGACGGAAATCGACTTTCAAGAACTCACAGTTGGGCCACAAATCGGAGCTGGAGGCTTCGGACGAGTTTTCCGCGGTTCGTGGAGAGGCGAAGAGGTGGCTGTCAAGACCGTTCACCAGGGCCAACTTGACGACCCTCAAACAGTGTACGACAATTTAATTTCCGAAGCGAAATTATTTTGGCTTTTGAGTCACGACAACATCATCCATCTGAAGGGCGTGTGTCTCGAGGCGCCCAATCTCTGTTTGATCATGGAATTCGCTCGTGGTGGACCGTTGAACAGGGTTTTGTCCGGGAGGAAGATCAGACCCGACGTCCTGGTCGACTGGGCCATACAAATAGCACGAGGGATGGACTATTTGCACAACAACGCTCCCATGCCCATCATTCATCGCGACCTCAAGTCCTCGAATGGTGAGCGTTGGTTTTACTTCCCCTTGGAATCATGTTTAGGAGTTCTATTGGGCTCAGTGGTTGATAAAAAGGTTCGTTTTGTGATTCTTACATCAATCTGGCGTGTTGTCGTACGGAAAAACGCTGCAAATTCTTTCACAGGCGTTGGTTATTCCTCGGACCAGGCGCATGGAGACTCATTTCATCAACATGTGGAAAATGGAGGAAATAGTAGGTGTGGCGGGCCCTAGACCGATTCCAATCGATTCAGCGTCCAAAATTTAGTGGAAAATGATATGCTACACGCCTAGGTACCAGAAATCTCGAAAACACATTCAAAATTGGTAGATAGACACCCATTTTGACCCATAACTTCTTCCGGTGGGCGCCAATGGTTCCAGGACCCATTTCATTCGATTCAACATCCAAAATTTAGTGGAAAATGATACCCCACACGCCGTTTTTTCGAGATTTTTGGTATCATTTTCCACTAAATTTTGAACACTGAATCGATTGAAATGAGTCTCCATACGCCTGGCCCAAGGAATGACCAACCCCTGTGAGTGAATTTGCAGCGTTTTTTCTCATTACTTCGGGAAAGTACAGGCAATGTAACCTACTTAACCAAACAGAAAGCCAAGTAACATGTATTTGTTATTTTGGGTCAATTTCTGTTAGCAATACGTACAAAAATACACATCATGACTGCACTCCAGCAACCGTATGGCTTTCCACTGAGCCAATACCTTAATTTTGATCATTCACGATCGCTCTTATTAGAACTGGCTGTTGCCAGTCTGGTAGATATTAGAGTCGTGACGTCCTGTACTAATTCTTTACTAAATGGGGATTCTTTTTATTGCAGTGTTGATAGCCGAGCCCATCGACAGTGACGACCTTCGGTTCAAAACGTTGAAAATAACCGATTTCGGCCTTGCTAGAGAAGTCTATACGACGACCAGAATGTCAGCTGCTGGAACTTACGCCTGGATGGCTCCTGAAGTTATTCGGAAGTCCACGTTTTCCAAAGGCAGCGATGTCTGGAGGTGAGATCTCAAGAGGATCACAATGATAATAGTGATAACGTATTAAAGTGTTGGGGGAAACTCCAGTATGGGTGGCCCCCTCCTTATCAGACCCATACTGTGCCCCGTAAGGTTAACAATCAATGCTACCCAATCTATCTACTTATCCTCGACCGTAACATGGCACTCAAATGGCGGTATTTTAAATAAATAAAAATATGAAATAAGAAAAGAATATAATTAAATGAAATGTAATAGTGAAAAATAACAGAAATACGGATGTCGCCTGATAGAACCACGGGACGCAGAGGAGGAAGGAGAGGCTGGCGCGGCACAGGATGCCCTAGCTCCCAGTCCAGCAAAACCATTGGCAGTGGAGAGGCTGAGGGGTCCCATGGCATGCACAGAGATGGGATCCTCCGAATCCTCATTGGCCCCATCCAGAAGGGGTGGTCTTAAGAGGAAGACAAAAATGATGAGAGCAGACGAGGTAGCGTGTGAGGATGCCAAAGAGGTAAGGGAGGCCCATATGCAGATTGTGAGTGAGTGGGAGACTTGGAAGAGCAACCCCAAGAATCTCTCAGAGAGGGCCCGGACCAAATTCGACACAGTGCTATCCACAGGGCTGTGCAAAAGGGCAGATGAAATGCCCTTGAGCTGGCCTATCAGCGCAAGGTGGCAATGGGCGTGTCTCGAGTTGCTGAGTGCGTAGGCACAATGGAAGGAAAGCTGGATACAGCCCTGGCCCCCAGGGACGAAATCATAGAGGAAAGTATACTAGAGAGAGAGAGAGATCAACTCTGAGGACGTAGCTGCAGACTGGTCCGACATGAACAGGCCATGCTCACCCAGTTTGAGAGATTGAGCGAGTGCATCACTCCAGTTCAGAAGGGGTCTGACAGAGTGATGGTCAGGGTGTAACAAATGCTGGCCATACTAAGGGACCGCGTCCTGTGAGGTGCTATTCTCTGAGTGGAACAGGTATCTGGGCCGCTTGGGGAGAAGAGGGAAACCTCTGGCACTTCATGAAACAGTTGTGACAGGTACACAGCCTCTGTCACGGGGCTATTAGCCAGTTAGTCCTTATAAGAAGTAAAGGTCGTCAGAGTGCTGATAAGCACGTATCCTTCCAAACTGGTACCGCAGGTACCCCTGGCTACAGAGGCAATGCTTCGGCAAAGCTTCACCGGTAAGCCTCCCCAATTGAGATAGGAAACTACGGTCCGAAATGGTGGACCGTTCGCGGCGGTCGTGGTTGAAGCATACCCTAGCCAGAGGGCTTCACCCAATGAAGGTGCCTATAATGGGAAGGCCTGTGCTGCATACTCCGTGTAGGTTGTACCAATACAGACCGGCTCTGGGAGTTGAGATGCAAACCTCGGGAACCACTCTGCTGTAGTGCAAGAACTACCGCAAGTCGGTACTTTGGGGAGCAGTTTACTACTCCCTATCCAAGCCCTGCTGAATGAAGGGACAATCATTCCGGTCTGTTAAGACTGTATCCTCACTGCTTGTAGTGGGGGGGAGAAGCATAACCCGTGGGGTGAGCTCTCCTTATAATTGTGGCTCATTTCCTTGCATTGGGGTGAGAAACACATTGGACTCTGTCGCCTGATAGACAGGCATGTATCGATATGTGAC
>CM034005.1:9224778-9250927 GCA_019603395.1 Cyrtorhinus lividipennis
AAAAAAATAAAATAAATAAATAAATAAACCGCCTACAAGTCGATTTTGTCCTCTTTCGATAACAAATTAATGTTCAGAGGCCGCGTTCTACAAGTTGTAGGGGCGAAATTAAATCGGGGAGCGAACTATGGTTTTACATTTTCCTACGTGAATTAAATATTTGTTTGTCAATAAATATTTGATCGAAAGAAAAATAAGCTATACCACGCCTACTGTAGTCGAAATAGGATGGGTTTTTTTTTCGGGGTTTTTGTCTCATTTTTAAATAAAAACTGAAAATTCCTAGTTACCATTTGGTTCGATAGATTTATATACGTAAATGAGGCGATGACAATTTTGTAATTACGTTAGAAGTAATTTAATGTTTAATTTTGGAAGACGAGTTTTTTTTCTCTTTTTTTTTTTTACACGCTCATTTCATCAAATTAGATCAATTTGTAAGCGGTGTAGATGGGGGGAAGTTGCCGTGAGGAGCAAAATCAACCGATAAGGCCATTTTTGTTTGAAATTGTGAATGTGTAGCGCTATTGGCGTGAATTGGGAATGCGGAGGGTTGAATTTTGTGTTGTCACAGACAACGTAGTTCATTTTTATTCCCCTTTCCCGCGGCAAATTTTAAATTAACGACTCAATTTTCGCGTCTTTTTTTAAAAAATAAAAATTGTTTCACTTCAAACAAAACGACTTACATTCACAGCGTTGACAAAGAGTACGTACGAAATAAAATTGGCAACCGCAGAGGGAAGACGATCAAAAGTACGATCCTAGGAAATTACAGCAAAATCAAAACAAGTTTAGCGCTAGTAAAGATGAACCAAATTGGCACCGAGGCTCGGAGTCATTATATTCCGCCCCTTGACAGTCCAAAGGCCAAAATACAGCTTTTCAATTCTAAGAGTTGGTGGATTTGAGAGAAAAATATAACAATTTCTATTTATACCGCTACTTGATTTTCTTCATAATTCTCAATTTGACCACAATCTACTGGCTAACGAGAAGTTCTCACTAACAAACTAGAGAACTACCAATCCAAAAAAAATGTATACTTTTTTGGATTCATCTAATGTTTTTTTCATTTTCCTTCGTTTTCAGACAAAAAAAATTCGCTACTGAGTCTCCATAACTATGACAACAAATGATTGTACAGAGTGCGCTAAAAAAACACCGATATCACACTTTCAATGAGTTTGAGTGCCTAATATATAAATTCAACTAGAATTAAATGTTTTATTTATTTCATTTTTTCAATGGAGCAGCGGTTTCAAGAACGATTATGTGCCGGATTAGCCAGAATTTCATTTGAGGTAAAACGTTCGAATCTTTGGCACTTTGCTGGGAGGAAGGCAAGTGATTGTGCTGATTTGACATCAGGTTTGTTTCATTTGTGACAATTTATTATAAAGGCGTCTAGATTAATAGGCAAGCTTCGTTTGAAAGTTATTTTATTTTTTGTTTTTCACCAGGAAGCTCTGAAATGAGTGGGAAACGTCGACAGAGTGATCTTATATTGCGTTGACGAATAGTCTAATATCGATATGTGATTTAGGAGGCTGTGATTAGTGAGGTTAGGTTTGTAGATAGTAACCATCTTACTATGAACGGGAAAACAATTCCAAACTTTGAAGAATGGCTACTAATGAAAAATTTACATCAAATTGAACAAAAAGGAAACAAAATGAACTAAAAATCATCGATTATTTATAACAAAACCAATTTGATTTTGATAAGTCGATTTCAACCCCTGAAAAAATCGACTGAATGAACAAGTAGGAAACATGCCTTGGGACTCCCGACGACCCCCCTCACAAATCTAGTCCTAATTTTCCTTGTCAATAAAAGTATCAATGAATGCTACGGTCAAAGAAGAGTATCGATACATCGTCAATCGATTAAAAACTATATAAACAAGTAGGACGATGCGTCGGTAACTATTTTCATTCAACTTCGTTCTCCCATATAATAATGATTATTCGGTATTTTTCATTCTTTGACGACTAGGTATAGTTTTTAGTAGAAAGAACCTTTGAGTCGAGTTTAGCGTTGCGTTTTGTTTTGAAATCAATGCAATTCAATTAACACTAGGAAAAACCGGGGTTTATAATTGATTTGCCGCCATAAAATATCTTTACGTTTCGAGAAAGACGTCGATAATCACGATATATTCTCACTGTCGACGTTGTCACCTCCCATAAAGGCAATAAAAAGCTCTAAAGGGATTTGAAAGTGAACGTGAGAAATTTCATTTGCCTTCCGTAATTCGTATTACGTCTAGAAAGAAAAAAAAATCGAAAATACCAGAGTACGAACTAAATAACAAACGTTTGAACGGGGTCTTCGCTTGACGGAAAACACAAAAGAAAATTTTCTACAAGGTAACTCAGAGAGGGGCAACAATGTACCTGCGTTCCAAACTGGACACCTGTGAGCCAATGCGACCCCTCCAACCCGTTCAACTAATTCATAAAATATCAACTTCCTTTTAATTCCATTTCCATTTAAAATCAAGTCAATAACAATGAACAAAAAAACAACGCAATTTGTTTTAAAAATACTGAAAACTCAACCAGAAAAATGACAATAGTAACAAGGGGATTCAACAACAACATAGTTACACTGGTCCGAAAAATTTAGTCTAATTCATATAACAATATTGGTAAATGTGAAAATAGAGAAAATACCACAGTTGTAGAGTGGTTCCTGGAAGTGAGAAATTGAAATCAAAGTGATGATGTCTCTAAAGGAGACGTTGGGCTCGACTTGGTTCACGAATTTGACACCAAAAGTCGATTTTATCGTAATTACAATAAGGAAAATACGAGGGTCGTTAACGTTTTCAAAAGAAGTGAACCATTCGGTTCTTTTAGCGGCCCCAGAGCTTAAATTGAGTCTACTTCAATTGAACGGGGCATTTTAGTACATGCTTTCTGCAATTTAGTGGGGAGGGGGGAAAATGAAATTAGTATCTGATTAACATAATCAATAAGCTCCAAATTGGATATTTACTCGGCTCGTGGCCAAGAATTTGTCAAAAAATCAGCCTCTGTGCGTATTATTAGTGAGGACATGATGCAACAAGTTTGTTGAATGAGTGAAAATAGAGAGGATTGTGTTGATGGTGATGAGTGGGGTCTGCAACATTCAATTCATTGTTTTGGAGTTGAGCAGCATGAAATTCAGTAAAGTTTGGTCGATAACCGGGCAAGCTATGCAGCACCTTGATGTACATCAGTGGAGGGGGAAAACAGCCAATCAAATGAGACTGCTGCAGGGAAGAGGGGGTTGAGTATACATCTCAACGCTACTACAATCGTGCCAGCTCATGCCTCCTTATTCCAATAGGATTTTTTACAGCCGTTTACTGCAAGCAGGTTGCTGCAAAACCTCAAGTATTAACAACTCGTCAATGTGCATCCTCATTAGGTTCATTAACCTGTCAACGGCTGCACATGAGTATGCGCCCCAGTATTTCCCGGTATTTCCAGCCATGTAAAGCAAAGATTGCTCAATGGAGCCTATCAAAGGGCTTGGCAAGCCTGGAGACTTCCTACTTGCAGTCACTTTTGAGGGAAATATATTTTCAAGATGGCAGCTGTGGATAGGAGAGGGCCAAGGTGCGCACCCTGCGCGACACCAAGTACCAACAAGGAGTCATAATTCACTGGCTCTGAACACTACCGTACTCATCTCCATTATTATCTCCCTGATCATGTAAAAGTAAAAAAAAAAGTAAAGTAAACAAGGACTTTCACCTTGGATTTTCGTCTGGAAGTCATTTTTCACCTTGGTCAGGTGTCGCGGACGTCGTCAGCCGTCCTCCAAAGAGGATCGTAAATTGATCTGACGATTTCGCTCGTGGCTACTTATTGCCTCACCCCCTTAAGTGAAGAGGACGAATATGAGGGTCAAGACAAACAATTAAGTTGCTCTAGCCAGGATTCGAACCCTGGCCACTCGGAGTACCACACCAATCCTTCGTCTATTCCACTAGACTACCGAGCTCCCTGATCATGTATTACCTCTCTATTCCACAATATCCACGAGCAATGTAGAACACCATCAACACAATCCGACATTGTTTTCTAAACAAATCCTGAAGATATACATTATTCAACAATAATCTCTCAGATACGTCCCGAGCGACAAAAAAACAATTACACCTAATCCAAAAAGCGTAATTTTTAAAACTACAAAACATAACATGAATACGATTTCGACTAAACGTTCATATATTGTAGGGTGAATGTACTTCGTGAACAGTACACCCACTTGTCGCTCTTCACATGTCGAGCGGCGTCGCGACATAACCTACGACGCCTTGTAAACTTTTATTCGACCATAAAAATTAATTAGCAATAAATAATTTTGTTGTCTACTTATCTAAACTAAAGCTGCGTGGAGGGGGAGCCTGCCCCTACCTTTTGGTTTTGAGGCGTTGTGGACAGGCTGGTTTTCGACGAAGTTTGCTCGGTAGGACCGGAGTTCGGCTTTTGTCGTTGTTCGGTCGGCTCGGGCTGAGCGTTCGGAGCCGTTTGACAGGCGCCTCCCAAACCGTTCGGGTCGTTTTGATTCCGGCCAAATTCAGCAGAGCGTCGGCCCCTTCGGCCGTTTTGCGTCTCTCTTCCATTTCAGCGTCGTCGTAGATCCTCAACGAGCAACTGTGGGTCAGAGGACGTCCAAGGATGACGTAACAATTCACAAAGTAGTACAGAAAGGTTAAACATAACCTAGAACCGGCACAACCTACCTGGCTTCTAATACAGGGTGTTAATCTCTAATGCGGAATCAGGGTGGGCACCCTCGTTGGATCCAAAAAGGCGACCATTTATGGACGTGCTGGTCACCCCCAGTCGAGCCCTACCGTTCGCCTAGGTTAGTTTTTGTAGTTTTCCACAAAAAAAATGTTGTTTTGAGTACGGGTTTTTTCTGTTTTCGTTGGTTATTCATTGAATAATCAAACTATGCTTTCATGCAAAAAATCACTCCGATTCGGCCCAAAACATGGTTCTGGGCGTTTCAAGGTGTCTAGATCAAAAACATTGGTCAACATTATTCAAGGAATAACCAACCAATAAGTCCAATGTCCGTCTGCCGTGTACGCCAACTATGGTAGTCTAGACATTTTGCTATAAATCTGAAATTTTGGTCAGAACCCATTTCTGGCTTTATTTGGTCCTCAAAACCTTTCAGCCCGATTGGCCCAAATTTGGAGGGGGTAGGGGTCAAAATGTCTTTTTTGAAGAATGAATTTTCGAGATTTTGGCGATCTACGCGTGTGGAGCCTCGTTTTACACTAAATTTTGGAAGCTGAATCCAATTAAATGGGTCCCGGAACGGTCGACGCGCTCTGGATGAGGTTATGGGTCAAAATAAGTGTCTATACCCATTTTGAATATGTGTTTTCGAGATTTCTGGTACCTAGACGTGTAGGGTATCATTTTCCACTAAATTTTGGACCCTGAATCGATTGGAATGGGTCCGAGGAATAACCAACCCCTGTGAAAGAATTTTTGGTGATGATGGCGTGGTCTGAAGAAGGAAGTGCTTACTTTGATTGACCTTTATGAGACGCTACCTACCCTGAATACAACAACAAATAGAAGAGGCACGATGTCAGAAACCAGAATCTTCTGGGACAGACAGGGCGAATTTCCTCAGCTGCAGCAGTAAGTTAGAATTTTGTCGTCACTAATTCTGGGATGAAAACAAGCTAGGGAGAACAGAAGCGAACTGAGGGTGACCAGCACTGGCAAGTTGAACCGGCCGTTCATATTCTTCCTTTTTGGATCCAACAAGGGTGCCCACCCTGATTCCGCACAAAGTGGACGCAGCTTTGGGTTAACCAGCCTTCAAGGGGTCAATTCAATGACTCATTTGCAACAACAACAAAATGTTGGAATTGTTTCCAAGTAATTCACGATTTAAGATTGTTTCCTTGTTGTCGACCTGACGTCACTGAAATGGCCTTTCCTAGTTCACAAGATAATCTTAAATCTGAGTGCAACGTTGAAAAGTGTGTCAAATTGACCTTCTGATCGGGTCACTCAACCTTTTATTTCACTAATTCAGCCTTTTTTGGCAATTTTAAGGGTGAAAATGACGTTTTGAACGGAAAAATGAGAGGTTTCTAAAATCAAAATCGCGGTTTTCTCGTGAGAGTATTGCATTCCACGAACTTGAACAAGTGATGACTGTTGAACTATTTTTTCTTACTGAATTGAATTGTGATACTATCAAGTATCTGAACTCAAGTATCCCCGCTCCTTAAAAAATGAGTAGGTGCTAATGTGAACTCTTGAACAAAACTCAAAGTGGCGGTACAGGTCAGCCTGATCACCACTGCTCAAATAGTGAGTCATCCTTTCCGTATAAATCTCATCGTGTATGCAATTGGTGATTCCTATACCTGACCTCTCTTACAAGATACAAAATGTTATTGCAAAATTATAAAATGAGCACGAATTAAGAACCTCCACAAAAACCCGATCTCCTACGACGTGTAAAATGACACATTTGCTGACTCGTCCCCGCAATAAATACTTGGAGGTCGTGTCTGAAATTGAAGTCCCTTGCGACAAAAGGCACTTTGTCGTTGTTTGATGTAAATATTACATTATATTCCATTTTGCTTGTGACTCACTAAGTCAAGTCACTTGCAACTGTCTAGATTCTCACCCCAAAACTGGAGACTGTGTCTATTTGGATAAAACTTCCAGTTTTATAAATTTCTTTGAATTCATCACACACAATAATGACGGAGAAGAAAATAATATCGTAGAACTAAGAGTAAATTGTCATAATCGGGGTCCAGTAAAAAATTATTTATTTATCAAATGAAGAAGATAAGAACGGGAGAATCATTCAACGTTGACATTTGTGGTAACTCGGAACGACAAAACCGAATCAGGTTTTCCGTTGACAATACTTCAAAATCGGACTACGGAATCATAACTTCATTATACTGGAAAAGAAGGAAAGGGAATGAGACAGGAAGGCGATGATCTCGGAAATGATGAGATGACTGGGAACGGGGGTATACGTTGATTAGGTTTGTTTACCTCGAATTTGAATCCGATCCATCTGCGAACGCTTCGTCAGCAGAATGCTCGATCCCGGACTCCATAGTGCTGTAAGTGTGATCTTCCGGGGCGTTTATGAGGGGCATATTTTCATCTTCCTGCTAGCAAAAACACAATATGTAGCTACATCACGACAGGAATCAACGGTTTAAATAGTTAGAACTCGTATCTCAACGCATGCATGCGAAAAAAAAAGTTAAAAATAACTAGAAAGGCGATAAAAATAAAGGGTGTTTCATAAAGTACGCAGTTTTTTGATGCGCGGGATTTCTTGTTTGAAGATTGTCAGCACTGTTTCTATCACTTTCCTTATCTATTGTCGTTTGTTTCAAATTTGTAGCCATGGATACATTTTGAATTATGTAACGATTTAGGGTGATTTATTGCATTATTAAAAACTGCGTACTATGATACACCCTTTAGAAGCTACGTTGTAGAAAATATTTCTTCTCCACAGGGTTAGGAATTTTAATGTTTGTGAGTCTCCAAAATCAAACATTATTCCGACAGCTAATAAGAAAATTTGTTACAAGACTTGATGCCAACCAGGTTAGGGACAATACAGAGTACATCAGCAACGTGAAATGAGAAGTTTGAGAGAAACGTGACTGCTGACATAAGCAATGTTATGAGATCAAGTTGGTCTTATAGTTTGTGGTTTTGGAAGGTTATTTTCTAGGACGACTTTTGTCTATCTTCTAATGTCTATTCTTGAGTACACCAAAACCATGTTTCGATGGTGAAGACGAGAACCCTCGAATCTGCAAAATTTCAACTTTTCAGCAGAGCAGGGAGATTCAGGTTATCTCTTCTTATTCCTCCTCCTCAATGTTGCCAGAAGCTTGGGAGTTGAAAGGGGAAATCACATGGGTTGGTTATTCCTCGGACCAGGAGCATGGGGACTCACTATAATCGATTCAGCGACCAAAATTTAGTGGAAAATGATACCCCAAACGCCTAGGTACCAGAAATTTCAAAAACACACATTCGAGATGAGTAAATAGCTACCCATTTTGGCCCATAACCTCTTCCAGTGTGCGTTAATCGTTCTAAAACCCATTTCATCGGATTCAGCGTCCAAAATTTAGTGGAAAATAATACCCCACAGATCGCCAATAACCTCAAAAATCCATTCTTCGAAAAACACATTTTGAATGTTCATTGTTTTAGTGCCCCTAAAAGGAGCCTGTTCAATGACTTTTACCATCTTCAAACTACTTTCTTCAATATAAAATAAATTATCAACAGCCATAGTTACAACTTAAGTCTTATGGCCAAGGTAGGTACACCTTAATAAACATAACCAACCGAACGATGTACCATAAACTATTGCCCAAAAAGTGCTCCATTCCCGAAAAATTGTTCAAATTCTCTACATTTTGACTTGGATTTTTCACTTTTTAGGCTCAGAAATTCCAACCAAAAGCTCTAGTTTTGCAGGATTTTTCACTGAACATCAGGTTTTGAAGGGATTTGGGGAAAGGGGAGGGGGATGGCTATAAAGAGAGATTTTTCCCCTGAGTGGAAGATCAAGGAGTAAGACTGCTCCTCCCACCAGAATACAAGGAACCTCTTCACTTTTGCTATTATAACTCACAATATCACTCTTGCAAGCGCTAAAATCGATAGCTTTGCTCCTGGAGACAGGGGTAGCCATTAATAACCCATTTTCGTACAAATTGGAGATACGAGGTCTCTCGTCTTTATTTACCACTGACTTTAAATCTCAAGTAAGTTGTGGAACGTTTTTGGAGGCCTAAAAACACTCAACATTCCACACTTGACTCGAAAACGGGCAACTGTATGAGTAAAACCATGAGATGGTTTTATTAGCAGGAAGTCCGAGGAATACATTAATTTTGTCAAAAATGTGGCAAATTCTCGGCCATTATGGATTTCCTGCCATTTGCACTATTTATCGACATTACTCAAGTTTCCAGCTAAAATTTGTAGTGCGTTAATTAGGGCTAGCTGGTTAGTCAGGCGTTGCCTGAGAAGAAGTATTTTTGGTAGATTGTAAGTAAGGGGCCCTCAGGCCCAACTCAATTTTCACACTCTTCATTCAAGCTCATAAGCAAAGGAATATACAAATGAAAGCCAAATTGTTTTAGCGAGTATTGAAATAAAAGTCTCATTTGCAATAGGGGTTGAAGATTATATAACCTCTCTAAACTATCTCCAGAACTTGTTACTTGTGAGAAGCACAAATTTTTGTTGGAAATTAGTCAACCAAGGTAACCTATGCGATGATTTTACTCGTGTAGAATTATTACAAAACTAAAATGGAAACGGGAAATGAAGACAAGACTAATCATGTTCTCTCAGATGAATGAGGTGGAGGTAATCGAGCAAGATATACCGTGCACCAAAAGTTCAATTGTAAGGATTATATTACAGAAACGACGAGAGTTTGAATTACTGACAATACATTCAATCTCATAACATCGTCTCAAGCTTGCAAAATCACTCTCCATGTCATTCAACGACGTAGATTTCTTAAAAACAACGGTTACATATCAAAATGTAACGATACAATTCAAACTGTAGGGAAATAACACGGATTTACCTGAGGTATTATAATTTCTTCACCAACATCAAGCATGTCACAATCTTGAACGATAGATTCTGAGCCAAAAATGTCAAGTTTTTCCCGCTACAATACACCATATTCAAGGATTACAAAGCATGCAAACCAGCCGACAAGCACAGAGAAGATAACATAAGGAAGAGATTGAAAATTGTATGTACGAAGTAAAATGGTTTCTACAGTTGATGTTTGGTACAAGAATTGGCAATGATTGATCAGTGTGCTACAAAAGAAGGTAGAAGTTTACTGTTGTCAAACCAACTATTGAAGATATTGAATGTGAATCAAGGCCATGATCACCAAGGTGGAAAGATTGACGGTAATACGAGAGAAATGGGTACAAAAGAGAATAAAAGTGCCTGAACATTGACAAATTAGAACTGGTTGTTATTGCATTGCGTATTTTGGGCGATCTGAAGACCAGCCAGACAGCAGTATCAACAGTAGTAGCTACTACAATGATGGGACGGATAAGGCCTCAAACCGGCAGCAGTGTATGTCGTAATGTCTCCATGTTTACATTCCAATCAGTAATCAATATGGCTTTAGGATATGTTTGCCAGTTGATAACTATCTGGACACATCCTCTGAAGGGCCTTTAAAAACTCTTTGTGCGCCAAAAGCTACTGAAGGCGGGCAATGCTAAAATTGCAGGATGAACGGCTAACAGCTAGAAATTGGCATGAAATGGCATCTGGTTGGCAAGCACTAGCCAAACCATTTATCTTTCAATGCCGTTCAGGCCTCTTAGTTAACAAGCCAAGTTCTTACTGGAGGAGACAACAAGTAATCTTGATCTTGGACAGTCATCAAGTTCAGGCACATAATGTTGAAATGAGAATTGAAATAAGCATCACATGAGCTAAGACGTGCACACATGCTAAAGGAGACAACTGATGCTCACCTTGACTCTGATGACACCATTGGACTGAGGCGACTGTTGCAGCGTCAGTCTGTGACGTTTGTGGTACTCATCTGCAATCAAAAATGATGACTCAAGTTCCCCCTTAGCAACATAATACACTTGAATATAATATCAATCATACATAGAGCTCAAGCTCACCGCGAGAATGTGAAATATGCAGACGAGCATGAGGCCCATGCTTCAAAACCAACATGGCGGCAGCAGCATCAACGTCATCAAGCTCCTCTTCAGCAGATGGTGGCTCAGCAGCAGCTATAGGACTGGGACTCCTGTAGTAGGACAAATGCCTTCGTAATTACGTCATTGTTGCTTTATCCCCAACGTTGCTCAAATCTGCTGTTTGAGCAGTGATTTAGCAACTGGCAAGCATTTACCTCCTCAAATGTGGAGCAGAGTTGTTCTTGTCTAGATTAGTGTATGGATGGTAAGGTGCCTTCATGAGGGCTTCAACTAATTTAGGCCTTGATACCGGGTCCACCATCCACAGCGATCCTTTACCTAGGTTCTGCTCCAAAACAAAATCCACGTACAATGAGAACTCCAAGCAAAAGCTACAAGTTCATCAAAGTAAAATAAGGAAAGTAGACTATAGACGTGAAAATTAAATAAAAAAACAGCATTGATCAGTACAATGAAACTTACTGGAGCTTTATCGACTTTTCTGAAACATTTATTTAACGACAGATTATGTCGAACGGAATTCTTCCATCCTGTAGGAGCGTTGCGGTAGTATGGGAAATGATCCAGGATCCATGAGTAGATTTCTTTGACCGGCAAAGCTTTCATTTTTGAGTCTTCAATCGACATAAAGATCAGGCAGGAGAACGAGTATGGAGGTTTGGATGTGACGTGTACCTGGAATTTGGAACGATTATGGTCAATTCATCAAACATAGACTGCTGGAAGATTTTTGAGGCTAAGTAGCTGAATGGAATTGTTGATTAACAATGTTGAGAATGTATCAAACTTCAAATAAGTTGTGAATGGACTTTTTGAGTTCCAGAGAAACTGTAATTAGTGTTGATGAGGTCAGTCCCAACTTTTGGGCTATCTACCTTGTAGAGTTGGATTAAATCTACATTAACAAAGGTCTTCATAACACACACAGTCTGTTATAGCAAGATGGGTTGCAATTGTTGACTAATTTAAACTGGATGGTGTCTTGTACCACACCATTGATGACACTATGTGACATTTTCTGCCTAGGAGAAGTTACACAGTTGCAGGCCAATTGACCTTTGTAGGGAGGCTGACAATTGTGGCTAAATTTGCTTCATAACTTCTGTAAACCGACTGTAAATTTGAAAACAACAGATCTCATGCGTTCAAGAAACTTTTTTTGACAATGTAGAAAATGGTGGGTATGCCGGTTGATCCCTGGCCTGTCCAAAATCAAAAGGGCTGTGGAGAAAGTGAGTGGTTTTCTCTTGCAATGTCACTGTTGATCCCTGTCAATTGTGTCGTCGAACAAAAGTGACAGTAGAAGTGGTAAGTGGTTGCAGCCGTCATTTGGCCTATTGATTGTCCATTCAACAGCCCCAATAATGTGGCTGATGCTTTCTGCGAGTGGCTGTTAGAAAATCTAGGGAATGAACCTGAAGAAGCTCTGTTGTCAATTCCAAACAGAACCATAATTTTATTTTTTGGTAGTTTTTATCTAGTTTTTTTCATTCCTATTTTCAGTCCTTCTTTCGTGGTTAGTTTTCATTTATTTTGAATAATTTCTCCTAGGTCTGAAAAAAAGACCACGGGAATTTTTAACCACACCCATGTGCAGACAGTCTAAGTCTATCAAAGTGGGAAGGGAATTGTGAAATCCCACCACTTTTGAATCACACTGGGGATCAAGAGTGCACGCCCAGGGATTAAACGTGTTCTCTTCTCACAGCAGGGGATCAACCAGAAGACCCCCTAGACCCCCTCCTAGGCTCCCCTGAACATCCAACAAGAAGTTGTTGTAGACATCAGACTTCAGTGAGATAACAAAAAAAATTAGCCTATTCTGACACATCAAAGCACAATGCAGCTCACCTTAGGGTCGTAAGGTATGTGGTGGGGGTGTTTGTTCTTTGTAGAGCTAGAGACAGGCGTAGAGTGGGAGACTGGTCCTACAGGGGGTACAGGGCTGGAGGATGCGATGCTCGAACAGGTTGACTCGCCCAACTCGCTTGGACAATCTTCTGCATAGTCCGAGGTCGGGGACTCTTGTTTTATTGACGTCATAGCGGCACCGTTGACACCACCGTTTGTACGAAGATTTATTCCTGGAAAATACCGTGAATTATTGAAAGTAAGGTGAACTCAGGGTGATTGTTGAAAGGACATGCATGTCAAGGCTGACAATGCTGGCCAACTGTCAATGTATTTTTCTACTCCAAGTTGAAGATTCTCAGCACTTTAGCAGGATTCAGTAGTTTTTACATGGTCAGTTCATAGAAAATTCCTCAAGGCAGCACAATAGGTAAGCTATTGAGTGTTTTCCTATTGACTGTACCCGCTCCATCTAAAGGGCCTTGCCATGACACATACAGAAATGTTAGGTTTGGGCCATCAAAATCTCAATTATGTAGCAGGCAAGAACAATTTTTCAGAAATTACTTCAATAGAAGTTTAATAAGGTGATTAATGGGTACTAGCGCATTACAGGGCCCATATACGCGGCGATTGAGACGAACAAATGTTGCGATTACACATAGATTTCATTCAATGTTTGATTGTTATTGTTGCCTTCCTTTCTGAGTTTCTCTGTTTTCCCAGGGGGTTTTGCAGTGATGAAGTGCAGCCAGTTTGTTTTATCTAGATTCGTCAGAATTTCACAGACTCTTATCCAGCCAAATTCATGTGGCCGAATATATTGCCATGTGAAGTAATTAATAGAAACGTATAGTTGGAGGTTTTGGTATAGTTGAGTGCCCATTGGCGTAGACATAGAGGGACTGTAAATACCTATTTGTACATTATTATTTAATTAATATTCGTTTTTATTATACAAATTTTGGTCTCTAATGTTGTTTGTTCTTCAGTCCTCAACCAAAACTCAATCCCGCCATTTTTCTGACATGTCTCAATCGATTCGATTGGTTCATGGGCCCTATAATGCCACCAAAACGGCATCTCTGAAATTTCTGTTAGCAAATAGACCCTCCCGAAGCCTCAGAGTAGTTTTAAAAGATATTTAAGCAAATTTACCCTTTAAAAGGTTCTTGTCTTGGAGCCAAGAAAGTGAAGTGAGGTCATCATCTTCTCCTCGTCCAATCGCGGCGCCTTCTAATGCTCCATCCTCCTCCTAGAAAAAAAAATTAAATAAATTTCAGCGTTAAAAACAATTAAAATTCACGTGTCACACTTGAAGAATTCACCATCATCCACTATTTGACAATTTTGGGGTGGCAATGCTTTGCGTGCTCGCTAAACCGGTTGCGCGTAATCAAAAAAATTATTTGAGGAGTCAATTTTTTATGAAATTTTGGGTAGAATCCAAATCTGCAATAGAAAGTTGAGGTTCCATTTGAAATAAGAAAGTTAGTGTCACTTGCGCAGACATATTTCCTTGTAAAAAACAAATGAATACAAAAATAATGTTTTTGGGAACAAGTTGTGGGACACCTATGTAACAAGTTTTGGCTATATTGCCATTCAGCGCTCAACTCGTAACAAAACTGGGATGGTTTAAGCAGATCTCACTTTGCAGGAGGGACTCTTCCCCAACTAAAAGCACCACAAGTCTCATTTCAGCCTCAACAACTGACTGAGAAGTCAGAAGAAAGGAGCAATAAAGGGAATTTTCCTAGGGCGAACAAATCTCAAACCCAAATTTTGAGCAGAACGGTAAGCATGCGGTATGCTGATTACAAATAAAATTGAATAATAATAAATTAATTAATCAATAATAATTCTCGCTCAAAAACGCCATTGCGCATACCATGGCAACATAAGTTTCATTATCAAAAATTGATGTAAATTCTCTATTGTGACTCGTCTCTTTTCAATTTTCCAGCCCCCTTGTATGTGCAAGTACCAACAATTTTCTCCCCAGCCGACCGCAATTTATCGATGCAAACTACGCAGAATATTATTCATTAACAATAAAATTTCATGGTAGTCACTAAGTACTTACTCTGAGGTGGAGGATGGCGTGAGGAGACCTGGTTCTTTCTTGGCTTGGAGCAACACCAGTTTCGTCAATTACTCGCTGTCCCCGCTCGGGAGCCATCTCACCTGAAACAGTAGAAAAAAATAATAGGTGAAATAGGTGAAGGAACATTTTTGGACGAGAACGAGTTTTCGAAGTAAGTTCAGAGGAACGGTAAAAATAAAAAGAGCCAAATCCTAAATTGTTTTGTAATTATGAAACATCATAGAGATTTTGAACCGGATTTTGCGAGAACATTGTGAAACTAAGATTGTGGTTGGAGTCAACCACAAGCCAAAGGAGTCAAGCTGTCAAAGCGTTCAGAAAGGTTGCTAAATCAGTGTTGACATAAATCGGGCTTCCAGCATGATCCTAGCAACACATCTTAGGAAGAAATAGCGCCAGAAATCGGTTTGTGAAACGTGGATTTATGGAATTTTGAGCAGAAAAGTGGTTTCATTGCAGAAAACGTTCTTTCTATGCCTTTGGGCAGACAATGTGGTGGCACATTGGGGCAGAGGACGACATATGACCACGAGAATCCTTGCATGTTGACGATCTGGGAGAGAGGGCGTCAACTGCTAAGTAAATTGCCTGTTTTGGGGGAAAAATTGTTCAAATACGAAAGCGATTAGAGTTAATAACCCTTGACAGAATTGACAGTTGTCCATGTGCCAATGAATTAGTTGAATATGTCCCGTAGTGTACATTTACTCACTGCAGGCTTAAAATCCGCTACTGGTATTTTGTGGTATTTTCTTCGTCTCTGTGGACCGTGACACCCGATTCTCGTCAAACGGACTCCTCAAAAACGTACAACAAAGACTGCTTTTGGTATTGTTCAACGCTTCAACAGTCCGAACGAAACCGTCAACCAAAACACCGGGTTACATAATGAAATCAATTGACGCAACTGGAGCCCGAGAGTCAAACGGCAAGACGCCATCGGCGCAAAATCCGAGTTTTTCTCGACGAGAGTACACAATGAAATGTGGCCACTATCTGACCAAGACGTGAAGATAACGCGTATTAATCTCGTTAACTAGTTTCGGGTGTAGAATGACGATCAGGAGGTCACGACAGAAAAAAACTCAAGTTTTGAATCGATATCGTGAGAAGAGAACGAGTATTATCATGTCCCAGAGGAGAACAAAATGCGTAGAAATTTGTTCATTATCATCGTGACAAGTGCTAAACACTCATCTATAGAATAAAATTGAAAAACAGCTTCATCATGAACACAAAATCTTCAAAAACAAGATTAAAACGCATCAAAATCCGCATTTCCAGGACACTATTTATGAACATCCGAAGACTCTCACAACCGGGCGATGAGATTAAGTAAAATAAATCTCTAGATTAATAAATAAATTAAAGAGAGATTAAAGAATAATCCACGTTCAGTCATCAAATTTTTCGATAGTGAAACACTGCATAGCTACAATATTGACATTTTAGCATTTCTTAGCGTCTTGTGGTGACAGATTTGACGAACAGCGTGAAGTAATTTTCGTCAAAAATGAGCGAAATCGACCAGCATGAGATTTCTTCGTCTTATTCATTGGTTTATTCCCATGTAGAATGTTTGTATGGCTTTACATGTTGCGTAAATGTGCAAGGTTCTGGCACATGTGATTCACATTCTATGTAGTTGCTGTAATTACTTTATCGCAAAAAAAGGCATTTTCCCCTAATTTAGAACCACTTGATCCTCAGTTTTGAGGCTTAGACATGCAACGTTGGGCCGATTGTTGTTCTTTCACAAGTAGACAAATCGTTGATGTTTTCATAATTGTAAAAGAGAGAGTTCTTGATGAGAATCAAACAAAACCGCATCCTCATCTCGTCCAAAACCACTTGCTGATAAGACAGAAATCGCTGACTAACCCAAAAGTTGACGCTGTGGGCATCAAATGTTACCCGAATCTAAACTCATTCGCAATGAGGTTTTTCTAAAAAAATGTATATTGAACAACAAATGAAAATCTGCTTCACCAGCTTTGCAATATGACTAGATATTAGAGCCTAAAAATATACGAGTTCAGTTTGGTTGGTTATTCCTTGAATAATCTACAAGAAACAGAAATAAGAGAATGAAGTGTCTCGGACTCTTCTCAACGAGTTCAGCGTCAAACAATTAATGGAAAATGATACCACACGTGCTTAGTTACCCAAAAAATCTCGAAAACACATTTTTATCCACACCCTCCCCAAATTTGGACCGATCGAGCTGAAATGTTTCGAGGACCAACTAGAGCCTTCCTAGGTCCCTGGACAAAAATTCAGATTTATAGAAAATTTTCCGAAAAATAAAATTACCAAAAACATATTTGGTTTTGTGAAACATTATATTGTCAAATTTAGGGCCTATCGGAGCATGAAAGGATCTCTGGCATGATAACATACTTGTATTAATCAAGGTATAACCAACCAAAATCAGAACGTCCGTCCGCCATTTAGAATTTAGGTCAGGAATATTTCAAAAATGTGTTTTTTGAAAATGGAATTTTCAAGATTTTTGGCGACTTAGGTGTGTGGGGTATCATTTTCCACTAAATTTTGGACGCTGAATCCAATAAAATGGATCCCAAAACGATTGGCGCCCTCTGGATGAGGTTATGGGTCAAAATAGGTGCCCATTTCGAATCATTTTCCACTAAGATTTTGGACGCTGAATCGATTGGAATGAGTCTCCATGCTTCTGGTCCGAGTAATAACCAACCCCTATGAAAGAATTAGCAGCGTTTTTATGGAATTAGTATTTTAATCCAATGCGTAGGACCAGTTGTCCTTTGTCAAAACGCGCTCTATCGAGAAAATGCTCGACATCACAAGATTAGCTCGTCTTCCAATTTGATCCGTTGATTTTTTGGCTGTCTTGGACATTTTCTCGATATGAGATGAGTAAAAGTTGGCGAGTTTCTCACTAACGTCTCGAACATAAATGGCCCAATTCATAGGAAATTACTGAAGATTGACATTTTTCAACGCACCTTTTTTTTTTCAGGTGAAGAATTAGAAATGACATTTTATGACAGAAGCATCATTATCAAGTCTGTTTATGGAACTTCAGTCAAGAAAATATTTACCAAGGTCAATTCATCACTGTAACGGCGTCCCCTTCATCGTAGCGAAGCTCAGTAAAATGCCCAAGAAACGAACCCGCTCGAGAACGATTTTCATAACTTACAGACCGTGCAAAGCCCCTTTCCAGTTCGAGGGTGCCTTTCGGGCATCACCAGGGTAATCCGAAGAGCGAAACACAAAACCCACCCAGCGCGACGCCGAAAGAAAACCCCCGAGTAGATTAGTGGGTATAAGTGAGCTATGTCGATCGAAAGTTGCGTGTCGTGTATATCAATAGCACGGGCTGGGTTGTCGCGGGGTTAGCTGGAAAGTTTAGGTCGAGATCTTTTTCAAATTGCTCGCCGAAAATATATAATAGTGGATAACAAGCCCGCTAAAATGCGCATCAAACTATTCACAATTGCGATTTTTCTTTCAAGTTGGTTATTCCTAGAATAATCAATTTGTTTTCATACGAAAAGTCAATCTCTCCAATTCGGCCCGAAATTTATTAGGAGTCAGGGGCGTATCAATATAGAAGGAGGGTGGGGTCAAATGTGTTTTTCGAAAAATGAATTTTCGAAATTTTCGGCGATGATGGGTGGTTATTTTCTACTAAATTTTGGATGCTGAATCCAATGAGACGTGTCCCGCAACGATTGGCGCCCACCCGAAGAGGTTATGGGTTAAAATGCATCTATCTACCCATTTCGAAAGTGGGTTTTCGAGATTTCTAGTACCTAGGCGTGTAGGGTATCATTTTCCACTAAATTTTGGACCCTGAATTTAGTCAGACGGGTCTTGGAACGACTGGCACCCACCGGAAGAGGTTATGGACGCTGAATCGATTTAAATTGGTCTCCATGCGCCTGGTACGAGGAATAACCAACCCCTGTAAAAGAATTTGCAGCGTTTTCCTTTTTGAAGTTACGACCAATATGCGCTGCACAGCAAGTACTCAAAAATGAAATTTCCAAAAATTTCTCAGTTTAAAAAGTTTTGTGAGAAAATTTAAGAGAGTCACTTTCTCTACCAATAGCACATTCTGTTATAACTGGACACCGATTAAAAAACATTAAAATTAATTCTCAGTCAATTTTTCGTTTTAAGATATTTAGTTGTTATTTGATCTTGTACGATAGGTACTCTTCAAAAACCGCTACTGAAACCTCACTTCCTTTGATCTACAGAACCTGGGACTGTTCAGCACATTTATTACATCGGGCTGAGTCCAGGCACATGTTTAAGGCTCAGTAGGTCGCATGGCCTGTTGTACATTCTCCAAGATCATCTACCTTCTTAGGATCACTCCAATATAGTTGGCTATACTTTGCCAACCATCATTGTTTTCTTATCATTCTTCTCACCAGTCCCTTCGGTGACAATGGTGAATTTTCATCCAGTTGTTCCCAGAGATTGTTCCTTTCCCTCTCCCTTTTAGAACACTCAAAGATGTGTGCTCGGCACTATCTCCTACAGTGAGGCAATGCAAGCACACGGGGGTCCTCACTATTTCTATTTTGTGAATAATGAAAATGATGAAGTGAACGTGATGAAGAATCCTCATGTGCGCGAAAACGGGTAACAACAACATAAGAACACATTGAGGGGCGAAAGTGATCCTCGGATCAATAAACGGTGAGGTAACAGCAATCAATCGTAAGATTGATCTTTGGGCAAGATACATAATGGGAAAATCTGCAAATTCTTACACACGGGTTGGTTATTCCTCGAATGGGGGAAACAGTGGGTGTGGCGGGTCCCAGACCCATTCCAATCGATTCAGGGTCCAAAATTTAGTGGAATATGATACCCCACACGCCTAGGCACCAGAAATCCTGACACATACAAAATGGGTGGATACATACCCATTTTGACCCATAACTTCTTCCTGTGGGTGCCAATCGTTCTGGGACCCGTTTCATTGGATTCAGCGTCCAAAATTTAGTGGAAAATGACACCCTACTTGCCTAGATCGCCCAAAATCTCGAAAATCCATTTTTCAAAAAACACATTTTGACACCCCCCCCCCCCTCTCACAAATTTGGTCCGATCGGGCTGAAAAGTTTCGAGGACCCGTCTCGGCCGGGAACAGACCCCTGACCCAAATTTCAGATTTTTAGAAAATTGTCTACTACCGAAAATGGCGCGGACAATGGACGACGGACGGACATTGACTTTTTTTGATCTAGACACCATAAAACGTACAGAAAAAATTTTTGAGCCGAATCGGAGAGGTTGACCTTTTGCATGAAAACATAGGTTGATTATTCAAGGAATAACCAACCAAAACAGTGAATGTGTCGCCGTCTGATCCCTGTCGATTTAGTGTCCAACATTTGGTAGAAAATGATACCTCAAATGCCTAGTTCCCAAAAATCTCGAAAACCCACTTTTGAAAAAGTAGTTAGTTGCCCATTTGACCCATAACCACCCCCAGTGGGCTCCAATTGGTCCACCGGGACCCATCTCAATGGATCCAGAGTCCACAATTTAGTGGAAATTGTCACCCCACTCGCCCTAGATCGCCAAAATTTCAAAAAATCATTTTTCAAAAAACACATTTTCACCCTAAAATCTGGCTTATCGTTGCTTTTAAACTGATTACAATTCCTTAAAAACTGATGGATTGTGTAGCGCCTAGCGGTGGAAACAGGTGTCAAAACTCATGTTAGCCAACTTTCCCAAGAAAAAATCTGCATATTCCAAACAAGACTTTGGTTTGAGGGAATCAGAAGCCAATTAATCAAACCAATGTCTACAAAGGAAAATAATAATGATTTAGGTTTAGTTACAACCCCATGTTGCACCCTCTTAGCATAACCCAAACAATGAACATTGATAGTTGCATATTCAAAAGCGTAATTCCATCATGTAACTTATTCTGGTGACAGTAGAGTCCTGAGACGAGAAACTTGTCGATAACCATAATTTGAAGTCGGCGAATTAACGTAACGGTTGAGTGTTCCTAGTGACGTCACTGTGGTCTGAGGGCAACAAGTTTTTAACTTCTGCATCCAGCTGATTGTCCGTGTAAAGTCACAAGATGAACACTTCGATTTCATTTTATTTATTTCGTCAACTAGAGACTAGAGGCAGATAAAAAAAAAAAGAAAAGGGCCGAATATTGTTATTTTTTTCCATTAATCGATATAAATGGAATAAAAATTAGGCCCTAGTAACAAACAGAAATGCTCATCAAATACTTACCAACACCGTTAGCTAACGATAATGCTAAATGCTGTTATCTAACTTGATTATTACCCACTCGTACCTCTTATTTGGATGTCAGTGCCTACCAAATAAGATATCACACGAATAACTTGAAAATTAAGTATCTATAAGTCAAATTTTAAATAACCGCTCTTTATTCTGATTGTAGTGGACTTTTGATGATATGCTGTAAAGTATTGAGCACTGGGCAGCTAATAATAAAGCTTTATTTCTTGCGGAATACACGATTTCTTAGACAATAGCTCACCTTGCTAAGGAAATTCTTCAAGTTTGAAAAGTGTGGAAATTAAGGTTTTAGAGCGGTGGATACCCACGACGTAATTATAAAATTCACCAAAATACCGTATAAAAGCTGACCTATCAACCGGACAAAAAGCCAAGATTGTTCATTCATCGGGAAATGCCAAGGCGTTCTCGACGCCACAGACCCTTTGAAAAGGGGACTCTCGTGAGTTCTTTTTTCCAGAATCTTCTCACCCCTTCCGCTCGAAAGGGTTGAAGGTTGATTCAAGAGAGCCTGAGAAACATTATTGGAAATTTCCCATTAAAGGGAAATGAAATTTCAGTTTTCAGGCGCCTCGAGTCCTCAAGATATGGTCAGGATGGGAAAAAGTTAACAGTCGTTTTGACGCGTAATTTTTATAGATAGCAGGTTTTAGTCAATACGCTAGGATATTTTTAATGAAAATCCGACACAGATGCCAACCTAGAAAAGATCAAGCTCAACAGACCAAGTCTTTTAACAAAAAAACATTTTTTTCGGCTTTTTTGTTATTGAGCGAAAAGCAGGAAAGACAGAACCTGAGATGAACTCGTTTGACGAGTTTAGTTGGTCCCAAATTTCATAAAGTACGCCAGATTTAAGCAGCTACTCACTGGGCAACAAACAATCAAGGCAAGTCTGCAACAAACGATCTGAATAATTTCTCGACGCCCTAGATAGAACTTTCTGAATTATCTCAGTCAACTTTGAAGGTTTCTACGACCTCAATTTACGTTTTTTTGATCATTCTTGGTCCACCCACTGGGTGGCAGCCTCCTCGTCACGATCTGTTGACCTGTAGCTCGTCGGCGGGTTTCCCTTCTCTCGTAACTGCTCACTGCCGGACTCCCTCGACGTTCACTCTTGACAACCTGACCAGAGCCCTCGGACGGTCGTCAAACCATCTGCGCCCAAGTAAGATAATAATTTTACTTTAACGGTACCGTACCTTGACAATTATTCAGGCAATCAATGCGACCAACTCCAAATGACAGATGCAAACCCCCTGCACCGATTTTAGGGGAGATAAGATCCGCATAATTTCACCTAACAGATCAGGATAGTACTAATATAAAAATGTTATACACACCTACCTTATAAAAAAGGCTACCATTTAACATTCAAGCGCCCCAGAGTAAAAATTAAATACATAATTATAAAAAAGTGATTAATTCCAAAAACGAATTAAAAGTACCTAGGTACCCATTACATAGCATTATACATGCTTTCACCCTGCTTCCATCTCAACTGAATCGGATAAGAGTTTTCAATGTTGTAGAAAATGATACCTCACGCGCCCACACACTATAAACTAAGTTCAAAATACCCATTTTCACCCATACCCTTAGGGCTGAAGATATATTGTAACCATACGGTTAAAATCATTTGCAAGGAGGTTGTGTAAATCCATTTCAATAAAAAACGGAGGTATCTAACGATAGTCTATTTCCACCAAAAGTAATGAGTACACTGGTTAAATCGATTTCGAAGTTCAGACATGAAGTTCATGTTAGTTACTGATGACCTGACCGTACTTATGGTGGAAATATACTATGGTTAGATACCTCCGTTTTGGTTGGTTATTCCTTGAATAATCAACCTATGTTTTCATGATAATGGTCAACCTCTCCGATTCGGTTCAAAATTTTTTTCTGGACGTTTCATGATGTCCTGATCAAAAAAGGTCGATGTCCGTACGCCGTCCATCGTCCGCGCCGTTTTTGGTAGTAGAAAATTTTCTAAAAATATGAAATTTGGGTCAGGGGTCTGTTCCCGGCCGAGACGGGTCCTCGAAACTTTTTAGCCCGATAGGACCAAATTTGGGGAAGGGGGTAGGGGTCAAAAGGTGTTTTTTGAAAAATGGATTTTCGAGATTTTGGGCGATCTAGGCGAGTAGGGTGTCATTTTCCACTAATTTTTGGACCTGAATCCAATGAAACGGGTCCCAGAACGATGGCACCCACTGAAGAGTTATGGGTCAAATTGGGAATTTTGAATATGTGTTTTCGGGATTTCTGCTACCTAGCGTGTGAGTTATAATTTTCCACTAATTTTGGACGCTGAATTCAATGAGTGTGTCCAGAACGATTGGCAACCACCGGAAGAAGTTATGGGTCAAAATGGGTATGTATCCACCCATTTTGTATGTGTCAGAATTTCTGGTGCCTAGGCGTGTGGGGTATCATATTCCACTAAATTTTGGACCTGAATCGATTGGAATGGGCCTGACCCGCCACACCCACTGTTTCCCCCATGTTGAAGAAATGAATCTCCGTGCGCCTGGTCCGAGGTTTAAATTAGTCTCCATGCGCCTGGTCCGAGGAATAACCAACCCCTGTGTAAGAATTTGCAGCGTTTTTTCGAATCTGATTGCGGGTGATGGTATTGCCAACGTGGTTGGTGGGGTTTATCACATCAACGTCCGCTAAAGCATTGCTCCTCAACGAGCATTCTCTAATTGTTAGGTACCTAAATCCTTGCCAATCTAACTCCACTTCTGTAGTTTTTCTGGAGAATCGTGTTCTGTCATTATGACACTTTACGTAAAAAGCCTACGCGTGCCGCGCCTATTGGATTGGCATCAACTCAGAATATAATATATTATCCTGCGCTTGGGTAGACGCGTGGCCGGGCACTTGCCTGACTGGTTTGCGTTCAACTCACTTGCACTGTTTCCTCACTCGAACCATTATCTTCCTTCAAATAAATATTGTGTAGAATAGAAGGTATTTTGTGTTATACTAAGTCTTACATTTTGTCGAAAGAAAATAAAACGTCAAGCCGATATCGAACGGGGACCTATTCGTCATTTCCCGGTTCTCTTATCGTAAAAATTAATGGTGATATTATAATAAGCGCCTTATTTACCTGCCATGTGACATTCAAACAGCGTGGATGCAGGTATTGCGTAGGTACCTGTTTTTCAATTGCCCGATTTGCAATAAATTAATGGCCTTCAGCTTCTGCTCCTCCTTCGTTCATTCCTGCTCGATGACTTTCCTAGCGGAGCAAATACAATATGATCTTATCCGAGGACAAACTGATATAAGAAACGGATTAGACGCAGGTAGATTGGATCTGTAAGCTGCTCGTTTCAAATCACACTCGTTCGTAAAAAAAATACCATGCAGCAAAATGCCACCGAGCAGTTTAGTCGTACCCACGCTCTTCAGGATACTCAACCAATGTTAATGCGTAACAGTAGAAAGTGAGTCAGTCTCTGTTTATGAGCAGACTTTCATTTTCCTTTCTAGTCATTTCTTTTACACTGGGCGGAGGAAATTTGAGCTGGAACCGGTCGCGATCGTACTCTTCATTAATTAGACTCTACATACAAAAATATTATAATTGACGGCGATGATTGGCCACTACCACCAGATGGTAAGGTAAAATGTAAATTTAAGACCGGGACCTATTCGATTTTTTTAAAGGAATTTCTTTGCTGATTGTCCTTATGAGATTTTAAGTCTCTGTAAGACTCGGTTTTGAGACTCTCGTAGTTCTGTCTTATGGCGCGATAAAGCCTCCAGCGCTTATTTAGGATTTCAGAAAGCTATTGGAATTATTTAGGTAACACTTGTTACGAATGCGTATCGGTGTTTTTAAATGGTGTTAATATTTTTAAAAATCCATGTTTCACTTCATAATTTGTTTTATAGGATAGAAAAAACTACACACAACACATAAAACCTGCGCACTTTTGTTCTTCTATCCTCTCGATTTTTTTTTTTTTTTTTTTTTTTTTCTTGTGCAAATATTTAGAAGAGAACGTTCGAAGTGTAACCGTTTAGTGTAAAGAGAAAGCCCAGCAGAAACACTAGAAAAGCTGACAAATCTGGTAGGACATCGATAAGTAACATCGATTAATCTAAGAGTAACCATCGATACATCGATGCCCACATCTAGTCTAGAGTTGTCCCTACCCTAGTCTGTACGATTTAACGAATCGTTCCCTTTTTCGTTTGTGCCATTCAAATAAACTCTCAAACCAAATAACTCGCGTTTTATTGAGAGATTACAGGAAAATACAAAAGCAACTACTCTCTTAAATCCAAATCTATCGGCTGTTTTGCTCCAGCTCCTCATCTTATCTATTCCTAAATCTACCAAGGTGTACGTGCGTAGATACATGAAATATCTTTTCGTATCGAGGTCAAAAGGAGCGTATGTCACGATGGGCCAATTTGAGTACAAATGTTCAGTTTTTAGAGAGAACTATATTTAAATTTTACAATCAAATTTGTCGTGTAAAACGCTGCAAAGTACCTACCTATTCTAAAATGGTTTATTGTTCTAGGTGCATCCGTTTAGAAAAGCAAATCATGATCAGAGTTCTCCGGAGTAGATAACAAGAGAAAAGTTGTGAAGAACAAGTATACTCATATTCAATAACGCTGTAAATTCGTTCACAGGGGTTGATTATTCCTTAGACCAGGAGCATGGACAAAATTAAGGACAACAATGAGTGTGGAGGATCCCAGACTCATTCCAGTCGTTTTAGCTGGAATGTTTCGAGAATCAACTAGAGCCGGAAGCGGGTCCCTAACCAATGTTTATAGAAAAGTCCAAAAACAAGATCCAGACACCTTGAAACGCCCAGAGAAATCTGCAACTTGGGGAAAATGGAAAATGTCACCCCACATGTCTAGGTACCTGAAATCTCGAAACACACATTCGAAATGGGTAGATAGGTGTCCATTCAATCAAAAAATGGATTTTCGGCGATCTATGCGTGCGGGGTATCATTTTCCACTGAATTTTGGACGCTATTCAATAGATAGCCAATGAATGAGCCTCCATGCTCCTGGTCCGAGAAACAACCAACCCGTTTGAAAGAATTCGGAGCGTTTTTCCATTACCCCTAACC
>CM034005.1:9250952-9276940 GCA_019603395.1 Cyrtorhinus lividipennis
GTCTGCAAATGTTAGCAGTTTATTCACTTTTTCGAGTGGGTTGTGACGTCAACGTTCAGCGGGAAGCTTTTTTGAAAAATCTATTATTTCCACTATTTCTGATGTAGGTATCTGACACCCTTTTCCCCTTTCATTGTTATGGACATTTTTGGAAACCATAATTGACCAATTTTCTGGCTAATGAGTACATCCCATGTCCAAAATCCTACTCATTTATGTAGAGAAAATATAGTGATTCTCCGTCAAGGGTAGGTGGGAGTGGGGGGAGGTGGTCCTAGCTGGCAAAAGGCAAAGGGTGTATTTGTGTGTCAGCTGCTGGCTGGAGGGAGGGGAGCGGTGTGAGGGTGGGGATAAGGGAAGCTAGAGTGGAGGGGGTTGAGGAACCATAATATGATATGTGACAGTATATTATGTTCTCTTCTGACCTCTTATTTGATCAAGTTGTTGACAATTAATTATTGACTATTGTTAACATAAGTGATCACTAAGAAATTTCTTATGGCCGGTGTCATAATGTGTTTTTTGAAAATCAATTTTTCAGATTTTTGGCGATCTAAGCGTGTAGGGTATTATTTTCGACAACATTTTGGACGCTGAATCCAATAAAATGGGTCCCAGAATGATCGGCGCCCATCGGAAGAGGTTCTGGATCAAAATGGGTACCTACCTACCTATTCCAAAGGTGGATTTTCGAGATTTCTGGGAAGTGTGAAGTGCAGTCTGATGAATACGGACTCGGCGAACGGCTCGAATCGTTGAACGGGATGACTGGATGAGTCGTCAGAACGATTGTCCTTGAGTTCCCACTCGATTTTGTCGTAATAACGCCGGCAATATCAAAGTTTTCTGATGTAAGGAGGAAAACAGCCGGGCGAGATGGAAGTCCAACTGTGACGTCACGACGCATTCCAGCGCGCTTAGGGAGCTTACGGGCTTTTCCATCTCGAAACCTGTTCCTGGATTTTCCTCCTCCCCCCACCATTCTTTAGTTAGTTTTTTTAATTAATCTTTTGGTTGGTTACTCCTTGAATAATCAACCTATGTTTTATACACAAAAAGCCAATCTCTCCAATTCGGCCCCAAAAAATTTTCTGTGTGTTTCAAGGTGTCTAGATCAAAATGAGCAAAATGTCCGTCCGCCGTCCATGCCGATTTTGGCTAGTAGACAATTTTCTAAAAATCTGAAATTTGGGTCAGGGACCCTTTTTCGGCTCTAGTTGGTCCTCAAAGGGTCAATATAAACATTTAAATAATTGGATTTTTAAGATTTTCGGCGATCTAAACGTGTGGTGTATCACTTGTTACTACATTTTGGACGCTGAATCCAATGGGGTGGGTCTCAAAACGATTGAAGCTTACCGGAAGGGGTCAAAATGGGTATCTATCTACACGTTTCAAAGTGTATTCCCGATATTTTCAGTACCTTGGCAAGTAGGGTGTCATTTTTTACTGAATTTTGGATGCTAAATCGATTGTATGACACGGGACACGCCACACCCAGTGTTTCCCCCATATTCCCCGTGTTCGGCCCCAGGCCTCCCTATAAGATTGAAAGATGCCAAGGAACAGCCAGTTCAAATTACCCGCCGTTTGGGTCGGCTGGGTAGGACCTTTTTGCTCGCGCTAGATGACCCGACATCAGCGCTCGCTCGTTTTGTGAACTAAGGGGGTAACCCGCCATGAAGGAAACCTCGCACTATTGTTCTGTGCTCCAACGTGTTCGTATTGCTGTTCATGAAATCTGTATCTGTTTACATCTGTTCAATTAACTGTTGCAGTTCTTCAGTTCCAACCCATGGTCCCACACCCCGATATTTTTGACGGTTAATGGACTGTTGTCGCGTGATCAGCTGATATCGATAGTACGCTCTGTCGATATGCACTATCGATATATACGCGAAATATTTATCCCTGTCAACCATATTTGTTTTTAAAAAAAGGAGGGAAAATACTAAATTGAAATAAAATTAATAAATTGAAATAAACTTACCTTGTACTTTTGGCGTAAAATGTAAATCGAATAATTATTGGAAGAAGTGAACGTAATGAAAAAATTGAAATTGACTTGAAATTGAATCTTTTGGAAAATATTAAGTTCACTAAGCCTCTCACTCCCGCCATCTGCCTGATATACATCGGCCACATCCTTGAGAAATTCCCTCATCAGATCATCACTAACACACAAACACTTGAACTTAAACTTAAACAAATGTAAATTCAGAGCAGGACTGGAGATTCCCACAGTAATATGCTCGCAGGAACAGTGAACATGCACAAGGAAGGATGGAGGGAAAATGTACACCGACTGAAGTGAAGTGACTGAAGATAGCAGGAGACAAAAAGGAGGCAACAACAGAAACTTTCGATTATTGACCGTATGCGCGATATCATTGCTATCAGTTGATAACGCGACAACGGTCCATATTCTTGGGTTTAGCCGGCGTGGGGTATCGTTTTCTACTAATTGATGGACGGTTGGAATGACTCTCCATACTGCTGGTCCTAGGAATAACCAATTCTGTGAATGAATTTGCAGCGGTTTCATATTTGATGGGGGGTTATAGATTTAGGTTTTCTGAATAAGTGATTTGTATAGTCGTTTTTTCAGTTCAATATTGATTTTGGTGAACTACCGTCTTGGCTGCTGACTTTTGTTGTTTCTCGCCTCTCACTCGGCCTCGCATCGGGTTAAAATCACCGTGAATATCCTCTCGTTTCTTTCGTATCAACAGAAGAACTCCTCGTTCCATTCAAAAGCAAACAAAGGCGAAAGTAACGCGAATAAACGCGATCGTCCACGTTACAAGAGCCTCGTCCTGGGTGCGGAGGTGCGGCCAGAACCACTTCCAACTGTACCACGTGCTCGGATCGACCTCCCGCACAGAATCCACGCGTCGTTATTATTCGAAACAAAAGCCTCGGTGAGGAATTTGCCGTCGGAATTTCAGTGCTGGAATTCGATACGTGGGAACGAATTCTCTGACGATCCATTTCATATGCGATTTTGTTCGTTTCTTATCCAATTGGCTCGTGACAATGCTTGTTTTCGAAAGGAATCCACTCCCATCGTGTTAATATCGACATTAGATTTGTTTTAATTGAACAGACAGCATTCATAAAGACTTATTTTGACTTCTTTCTGATTATTGGTTGGTTCCTTGAATAATTCTATGCTAAAAGTCAACCCCTCCGATTGGCCCCAAAATTGTTATCTGGGCGTTTCAAAGTGTCTAAATTTGAAAACACTGCACATTTTTTCACAGGAGTTTGTTATTTTTCAGACCAGGAGCATGGAGACTATTATCTTATCGATTCAGCATCCAAATATTAGTGGAAAACAATACCCCCACACGCCTAAATAGTCGAAAATGGGGAAAATAATGGGTGTGGCATGTCCCAGTCCCATTCCAATCGATTCAGGTCCAAAATTTAGTGGAAAATGATTCCCCACACGCCTAGGTACAAGAAATCTGGAAAACACACGTTCAAAATATGTAAATAGATACCCATTTGACCCATAACCTCTTCCAGTGTGCCAATCGTTCTGGGACCATCTCATTGAATTCAGCGTCCAAAATGTAGTCGAGAATGATCCCCAACGACTAGAGGTCAAAATGTGCGCTTTGGAAAATGGATTTCGAGATTTCTGGCGATCTAGGCGTGTTGGGTGTTTATTTCACTAAATTTTTGACCCTGAATCGATTGGAATGAGTCCCCATGGTCCTGGTCCGTGGAATAACCAACCCCTGTGAAGGAATTCGCAGCGTTTTTTTTTTCTTTTTTTTTTACGTACAAGACAATCAGGTATATTTCTGAATAAAGCAATACATTTTTTAACCTTTTGTGGTCTTGTCAAAAAGCTTTTGAAGGGGTCGTAATGTGGAAGAAATGCCAACGGACATGTGAAATTGGGTTTTCCACCCCTTCAACACCTTTTGATCATTTGGATCGTTGCATAAATCGTCATTCCCGTATTCTAGATGTTTTCGTAGATAAATATTCTTTCTACAACCAAATGTAATTCAAAATATGTGCCTTATAGACAAATGAACATTTGCCTGTGTAACCCTGTCTTCTTTGGTTGAGTACGAAGAGAAAGCTCGAAAGGAGTCCATTTCCGATATTCCCCTCGATCTTTTCCGCTTCATTTTCTCTTTTTTTAAAGGAGGCTGTGCGTTGAGGTCGTTGACTTCTCGAGGTGGTAAAGGAAATTTTTTGGAGTGCGAATAGGGCTCCTCCGTCATTTCCCTTCTTCGTTTTGCGGTTTGATTCAAAAGAAAACAATTAATTTGAAAGATACGAATTGATTTTGTGGAGGGTGCTGTTTTTAATAAGCCACACAATGAAGCAAACCGTATTCATTTTTTGAACGTGTTAAACAATTTATTATTACAGCAATTAACTACTTAAAATTAAACCTGAAATGATTACATTGACGTTCTAATTTAAGACACAGCTGTTCATTATTCAAAAATCCATTTTACCAGTATTTTCCGGTCCAATTCTGCGTCCAAAATTTAGTGGGAACTGAGCGTTTTTGGACTCCTAATTTCAGGATCCCGACTTCTTTCTTTGGTGTTTCTTGAAATCTAGTGTCAACACTGAAGAATAACTAGCAAATTGCAAGACAGATGAAGTCATCAATTTGGCATTTATATTATAACAGGACTATATTAGCTACATGATTTTCGCAATTTTCTTAGAACTCCGATTCGTAGATTACATTTTATTAGAAAATTAACGTAAATTTGTAGCAATTTCGCATATTTTTTACTGGAGAACCCACTTCTGTATTCATTTCGACGAACTTATGTTATCACGCAAAAGTCAATCTCTCCGATTCGGCTCAGAATTTAGTATTTTAAAAAAATGTATTTTCGAGATTATTGGTATGTTTCGCGTGATTTAGGCGTGTTTCGACTAAATTTTGGACGCTGAATCCAATAAGAGGGGTACCTGAACGATAGGCGCCCACTGGAAGGGGTTCTGGGACAAAATGGGTATCTACCTAACCATTTTGAATGTGTTTTTGAGATTTCTGGTACCTAAGCGTGTCGGGTACCGTTTTCCACTAAATTTTGGACGCTGAATTTATTGGAATGTACCCCATATTTTAAAAAACTCGAATGGTTAAAAATTAAGGAGAGACGTGAATTAAGAGTAGCGACAATGATGTACAAAATGTTAACGCACAGAGACCGCAATACCTATTCGAAAAATATAAAAATTTATCACAACAACATGCTATGACAACAAGAAGGAAAGACACCTACTTAGAAATACCCAAACACTCTACTGAATGCTACAGCAAATCATTTTTTAGAAAGCATAAGGATCTTCAATAGCAATGGGAGCTATTCAATGAGGCAAAGACTGTGACGCAATTTAAATGTAGGTATGTTGAGAAACTTATGGTTTAAGATCAGTGTTGGAGAGTAAATTGTATATTTTGTATCTGAAGAAAAATTATTTACTTTTGTTATTATTTAATTAATTTAATTTAGTTTTAAATACGACAAACAAATTGTAAGATTAGTGTTGGAGAGTAAATTGCATAATTTTGTATTTGAAGAACAATGATTTATTTCTGTTATTATTTGATTAATTTAATTTAGTTTTAATTAAGCAGAAGATGTTATATGAAGTTACTATATTGTTGACCTGACAAATGTTATTCAAGTAATTTTATAAAATGTATCTGTCCTGCAGGAAGAGTGGGCTTTTAGCCTAATGCAGGGCAGATTAATAAATAAATAAATAAATAAATCAATCAATCAATCCATGCTCCTGGCCCGAGGAATTGCCAACCCCTGTGAATGAATTTTTTGAATCGTCTTCGCAATAAACGACTTGTACATTAACTGGCCAGATTGGGGGTAAAACTAACTCGTAGATGATGGGAAAGAGTGGAATTTGGCTCAGGTTGGAGGATTAAGACTATCATGTACCTGCGAGTTCTGGCGGCTATGTATACGAAAGGTATTGCGTGCTCTGATGACTCTGGTCGTTCGACCAAACCCTTCATCAGTCGCGGAGGTTGCCAAGATCGGACTTGCCTCATGATACTATCACTGTACGTTGAGCGCACAGCTTAGACAGTCCGCCACGCATTGTGTCTGCATAGTAATTTCTTACACCTGTATTGTATGCTAGTGGTTCTCATCTGCATTAGTCTCTATTTTCGCTCTATTCATACCTCTTCTCTCTCCTGTCTAGTGGAGTTCAAATCGCATTGTCATCCAACCTTCAATTGCACACGTGCTTTCGTCGCTCATACGTGTGGCCTGTGTGTGGGGAGGGGGGGGGGGGGTGCCCAAATGATTCGGCATTTCAACCGAACCCGGTAGCGGGATAGGCTCTGCGCGAAAAAGCCCGCGTGACGCGCAAACGCCGCACGAACCCCGGTCTCGTGACGTCACTGTACCTCCCGCTGTCCTTTAAAGGCCTTCCCCACCTTGGCGGCTTCTTCCCCATTTAAACCCTCCCCGTCACCGCCGTCCGCGAAGCTTTATCCGTCGTTGATCGAGACGCCGTGCGACCCCAGCGCGCTCTTCCTCCGCGTCGTCCAACCACTCCCGTGACCCACTTCAGGGGCCTCCCCTCCTAAATCGTTCCGGCCTCGGCACTCAGTTTTTCGCCTATCCTCCCGTGCAAAACTTGCCCGCACGCTGGTTTCGCGTAGTCATTTTTTTCAATATATTGTGTACTTTCTCATTTCCCCAGTAAACCCTCCCACTGACCGTCCCAAATCCCCTTTCAAACCGTCCAGTTTCCCTAATTTCTCCCAACTCTGCCCTTTTAATTACCCAACTACAGTGAAAACTACACACAATACTCAGTGCAAAAATCAAATTCAACTTTGACGTGGTTTCTTGAGTGGTCGCGATCGAGTAGATGATTGGCATCACGTGGAGAAGCGTTCAGCCTCGTCGCGACGTATTGTTTGTGACGTCATCTTCGTCCTTCCGTTATTTTATGGCCAACCAACGAGCTTCTGTCGTTGAGGTTTGTTCAATCCATTTCTGTCGCATTGTGATTGTCGGACCGTCCTGAGAACCACTTGACCTGACATGAGTTAATTTTGTAGCCTACAATGGCTCTGCGGACTACGCTGGATCTGGAACAGGCCATTAGAGGACTTTTAATTTGAAAAATGAGGCTTTTTGTTACGATTTGAACTATCATCTACACAAGTTACTTCTTCCGATGTCATCAATGAAAAAATGTATCATTCATTCTACTCTAATAGTCTTGGAGTGGACGAATTCCTTGTCACTAGAGAACTCGCTACAGTCCTAATACCGCTGTACTGACCTCATATATGACCATTAGATCAAATAAAGTACACACAAACTCTCAAGAAAGCGTATTAAGCATCGATTTGGACCGAATTTGACCGAAGAGCCCTGGCACTCTCCTTAAACTATACCTATCTTTACGTGAAGAAGCATAAACGAATACTTTTGACTCAAATCGTTTCGAAAGGATACGATTCTGATTATCAAAAAACCCTAAAGAGGGTGGGAGGATCCTTGGTCGGGTATTTTTCCCTCGCCATCCACCATGTACGGTCCCTGACACTGGTCGCCGCAGGGTGGGGGGCACCGGTGGAAACGGCCGCGGGGGAACGACCCCGGTGCGGCGAGTCCCCCCCCCCCCCCTTCCCTCCACACACCTGGAGCGGAGATAGGATCACCCAGAATTGTTACGGGAAGAGCCCCGAAAATGAGCTTTAGAATCATCAGAGCTCAAAGCGAACAGCCATTGAGAATAAGTCGCAGAAGGGTTCCTAAAAATAAGATAACCTTGGCATGTCAGTAGTAGTGATGCCATACCCAAAAACGCTGCTAATTCTTTCACAGGTTATTCTTCGGAACAGGCGCATGGAGACTCATTTAAATTGATTCAGCGGCCAAAAATTAGTAGAAAAAGATAGGTACCCCACACAAGAAAATCTTCAAAAATATCGAAACAGTGGGTGTGGCTCATCCCATACCCATTTCAATCGATTCAGCGTCCGAAATTTAATGGAAAATGATACCCCACACTCCTAGGTACCAGAAATCTCAAAAACCCACTTTCGAAATGGGTAGATAGATACCCATTTTGACCCATAACTTCTTCGGATGGGTGCCAATCGTTCCAAGACCCGTCTCATTCTGGATTCAGCGTCCAGAATTTAGCGGGAAATGATACGCCACTCCCCTTGATCGTCCAAAATCCCGAAAATCCATTTTTCGACACATTTTGACCCCCTCCCCCTTCATTTGATCCGAACGGACTGAAATTTTTCGAAGACCAACTGAAGCCCGATACGTACCCCTGACCCAAATTTCAGATTTTTAGAACATTTACGTAAGTCGGCGTGGACGGCGTACTGTCATTTGCTAATTTTGATCTAGACATTTTGTAACGCCCAGAAAAAAATTTCGGGCCGAATCGGAGAGACTCACTTTTGGCATGAAACATAGGTTGATTATTCAAAGAATAAACAACCAAAAGTTATAAGTAGATAGGACAAGGAGGAGAGCGCGGAAAAATTAACCTTAGCCATGAAAGGATGTATGTATACTAATATTGTTGTTTTATGATAATAGATGAAATCAGACAGCTGGCCTTCACCGTTTTGCAAAAATACTGATCGAAGTCAAGTTGAGTGATTTGGACCATGCCAGAGTGTTTAACTTTTGAAAACAAAATTCCGACAAAACGTGAAAAATAAGTGGTTGAATCGTTCCACTTGTACAAACTTCGATATCATCGTTATCGACGAAGGAACACTTGAGATAGGATTTGCACATTTCTTCAAATTACCATTGACAGTGAATGTCACCTCAGTCTTATGTCATATTCAACCAAACAACTGATGGAAATAAAAGGCTTCGTGACCTTCGCTTTGATCCTCGTAGGTAATGTCTAGCTCAGTTATTATCTTATAATTTAAAAAAAAAATGTAGGTGAGCTCTAGGATCCAGCACCTAGAGCCGGCAAAAGACAACCTCAAAAATGCAAAAATGTCGAGTTAATTAAGTAAATTTTGAGTCGAAAAGAGAGAAATAATATTATTAACGTTAAGGCTGTTTTCGTCCGGCGTCAGTGCCGCATTCGGCCACAGGAATTTTTTCAAAAATCTGAAATTTTGAACAGTGAATTCTTTTAGGATTTTGATACGATAAAATACCAATCATAACATTGTAGGCCATCTATACGACCCAATTTTTGTTCAACTTAGGTGTCCGACCCAAGTCCATGGCATCTGACGGATTATTCAACCATCAAAATTATCTGAGAAAGGAAAAAGTAAAAAGTGTGGATTATAATTCGACTGTGCTCTTTTATTTATACACCAAGTAAGTCAAGTTACTGTACAATATTCACCATGCGTTTATTCAACCACAATCGTTTGAAATCTGAGAATTCTATCTGTTGACAGATCAAACGTAGACCAACCCCAGCAGCTGTGGAGGGATGACGTGAAGAATTTGTATTCTTCAAATTTCAATAGCGACAGAGCTACCAAATTCGTTCTTCACGGGTTTTTGAATACTGTACAGTCGCCCAGTTTTTCTGATCTTAAAAACGGTAGGTAATTTTCCTAACCTTTGCCTCAACTATCAAGGGAAACTGCTCCTCAAAGTCGTCAAATTCACTATTTTGTTCCAAAAATGAATATTGGAACGAAAAAGTGGATAGTTTCACGAAAAAAACCATCAATCACAAAGAGGTGGAGATGATTTTGGCCCAAGTATGATAGACATGTACATCTCTCATGTGAACACACATCTTTACCTTCCTTGAAGCTCACTGAGAATCAAAGTTGAACTAGGTACTAATGTCCATTTCTGAGTTTGTTGGCGAAGCCGAAAACATTTCCTTGGTGAAACTGTAACATCGACATCCTGTTCTCACGTCGTTTCTCCACAGTATTATGGGAACCTGAATCCGCATTAAGACATGTCATAATTATAGTTACTAAAAAAAAGCGACTAGCGATTAAATATGAATGATCATATTTCTGTCTATAATTCAAATCCGAAGAATTATACTCGTTTCCAGATCAAACGTAGCTGAACCCCAGCAACTATGGAAAGATGACTTGACGAACTTGAACGTGTCCGGTTACGATGACACCAAGGAAACTAAGATAGTAATCCACGGTTTTATGGACAGCTTTACTTCCGATATCACTCAACTGATTAAAAACGGTAAATCGACCATAAGTTGGTCACTTGTAAGAGGAAAAATCCATTATTCTACTTAATTTTTCAATCCTGCAGATTAAGTCCCTCAATTATGAAAAGAAAACATTGATCTAGTACAAGAAAACTCAGCAAATTATTCCACAATGGTTTAATATTCCATGGAGCAATAATGGGGAAAGTGAGTGAAGAGTGTACTTAATCGATTTAGAGTCCGACATTTAGTGGCAAATGATACCCCACATGCCAAGTTCACAAAAAAATCTGCAAATTCTTACACACGGGTTGGTTATTCCTCGAATGGGGGAAACAGTGGGTGTGGCGGGTCCCAGACCCATTCCAATCGATTCAGCGTCCAAAATTTAGTGGAAAATGACACCCCACTTGCCTAGGTAGCAGAAATCCCGAAAACACATATTCAAAATGGGTAATAAATACTAGTGATGCGACATCGACATCGATGTTTTCGAAACATCGATGTTTTCCCAAAAACATCGATGTTTTTTTCATCGATGTTTGGATGCCGATGTTTTTTCTACCATCGATGTTTCCTACCGATGTTTCACTCGATGTTTTGTCCTAAACGGCAAGATGCCGCCAAGACAGTGAAAGACGTTCCTTATTCTTTTTCTTTTATTTCATCGTCATCTTCTTCCAGTGGGCAGAGCAAAACAAACACCAACTCCTGCGTTTTGTCTTAGTGTGTTGTGTTAGTTTGTGTGTTAAAATGCCTCCTAAAAGTATCGTGTGGAGGTTTTTTGAACGCGTTTCAGGGACTACGTCCAAGTGTCAATTGTGCCATAAAAGCCTGAAATCATGTGGAAATACCACGAATCTAGTGGGACACCTCAAGTACAAACATAAAGAAGTTTATGTCAAACATTTTCAAGAAAACAAAACAGTTGATGAGACTGTACCACTGTTGGACCCAGACAATCCGAATTCTGATCCAGTTGCTGTGACTGAACCCGTAGCGTCCTCCTCAACATCCTCAATACATTCTGCAACTTCTGCTTCGTCAAAACCCCGTCAACGATCTCTACCCGAGGTGATATCTGCCGCAGCTGCTTATCAGGAAGGAGGTGAAAAGAAAGAAAAATTATCCGATGCTATATTATTCATGATCTGCAGAGATGACCAACCAATCTCCATTGTCGAAGACGAAGGCTTTCGGTACCTCATTAAAGTAAGTGCTCCCCTCTACACCATTCCTTCAAGAAGAACAATAGACTCTATGTTGGACCAGAAATATGACCTAATATCAACGCTGGTCAAACAAGATTTGTCAACAGTTGATTACTTCTGTTTGACAACGGATATCTGGACAGAAGGATATCAAACTAAAAGTTTCTTGGGAGTGACAGCCCACTTTGTAATTGAGCGCGATTCACAACTCCAAACTGAGAGCATCATCATTGGCATCAAAGAGCTTGTGGAAAGTCACACTGGACAATATATTGCTGATATTCTTAGAAACATTTGTTCTGATTGGGACTTAAAAGAAGAGAAGGTATTGTTGGTTGTGACAGATGGCGCCAGTAACATGGGAAAAGGGGTTGAAATCGCGTTTGGCAAGAAAAAGCACTCGCATTGTTTTGCCCACATGCTGAATCTTTTGGCTCAGAAAACCATTGAATCTGAAGAAATACCGGAATTGAAAGTTATCCTTGATAAAGTGAAAGGTATTGTTAAGTGGTTCAAGCAGAGTGTTGTTGGAAGCGATGAATTGAGAAGAAAAACCAAGGATTTGGATAAAAAAAATATTGATTCAGTCAGTTCCCACTCGTTGGAATTCTACATAATTACATGATTGAGAGGTTTCTCTACCTTCGTGAACAAGTTAGCTGCATCATAGCCTTCAACTCCTCTGCACCGAAGATGTTGGAAGCAGATGAGGTAGAATTCCTCTTAGAATTGTTACTTTTGCTCAGACCAATCGAATCTGCGACCAAAGACCTGTCTGGAGAGAAGTACGTCACCTCAAGCGTTGTGATCCCAATGGTTAAATTGCTTAAGAAAAACATCGATAAAGTCACAATTACAAGTGCATTGGGAGAAAAGGTTAAAAGAACACTTCTGGTTCAATGGGATAAGAGGTTCAGCAAAATCGAACAACTACATTTTTTTCCGATTGCCACTATATTGGATCCACGCTTCAAGACCCTTCATTTTGAAGATAAAACGGCTTTAGCAGCTACTCTTAAGAAAATTTCAACAGAATTGAAGAAAGAAGAAGAATCTTCTGAATCTGATCGTGATCACTCATCACCTCCATCTGCAGGTACTAATGAGACTGACACTGGCCATTTCAGTTTGTGGGACGACCATGACAAACTTGTTCAAGATTCATGGAAATTGAAGAAGAAAGCACAAGTGATGGAAGGGGTTGATTCATTTGCTCCATTGCACCCCGAATTAGCCTTGTACTTGAAATCCCCACTTTCATCGAGAAACCCAAGCCAATCCAACCCACTTCAGATTTGGAATGAGAGCCAACACCACTACACTCCACTTTATTCACACTGGCCAAGAAATACTTGACTGTCCTTGCCACCTCAGTACCGTCGGAGAGATTGTTTTCTGCTGCAGGTGGTATCGGTTCGAGCAAGAGGAGTCGGTTGAGCGGGGATAAGGTGGACAAGCTCCTTTTCCTTCGTTCAGTAAATATGAAGTACTGGGGAATAAATATTTGAAATTTATATAAAAATGTGTTTGACTGCTTTTACTGCTTTTTTTATGTGCCTACTATTTTTGTAACGTTTTTTGTCCTTCAATAAACAAGGTTTGTCATCTCATTCTAATAAATTATAATGCCTCCCTAGTTCCTGTAGACATCTGAAATTATGAAGGTAGGCACTTTTCTTATTCACCACGGAATTTATCTGATTTATCATGCGTGTAATAGCATTAAATATCCAATAAGGAAGTGCAGTAGCGTAGGGATAATAGTGGATGGAGTTATTTTATTTGAAAAAAAAAAAGAATACCAGCTCTCTATGTTTTTTTTTTACCGAAAATTTATTCCAACTGTTTCAACCCAAAACATCGATGTTTAAAAACATCGATGTTTTTGGCCGATGTTTCCACTTGACATCGATGGTATAGTTCAAAAACATCGATGTCAAGAAACATCGATGTTTTTCGTCGATGTCGCAAAATACCCAATTTGACCCATAACTTCTTCCAGTGGGTGCCAATTGTTCTGGGACCCATTTTATTGGATTCAGCGTCCAAAATTTAGTGGAAAATGACACCCCACTCGCTTAAATCACCCAAAATCTCGAAAATCCATTTTTCAAAAAACCCCTACCCCCTCCAAATTTGGTCCGATCGGGCTGAAAAGTTTCGAGGACCCATCTCGGCTGGGAACAGACCCCTGACCCAAATTTCAGATTTTTAGACAATTTTCTACTACCAAAAACGGCGTGGACAATGGACGGCGGACGGACATTGACCTTTTGGTTGGTTATTCCTTGAATAATCAACCTATGTTTTCATGCAAATGGTCAACCTCTCCGATTCGGCTCAAAATTTTTTTCTGGACGTTTGTCCTGATCAAAAAACGTCAATGTCCGTCCGCCGTACGCCGTCCACGCCGTTTTTGGTAGTAGAAAATTTTCTAAAAATCTGAAATTTGGGTCAGGGGTCTGTTCCCGGCCTAGGACGGTCCTCCAAGCTTTTCAGCCCGATCGGACCAAATTTGGGCGGGGTAGGGGTCAAAATGTGTTTTTTGAAAAATGGATTTTTGAGATTTTGGGCGATTTAGGCGAGTGGGGTATCATTTTTCACTAAATTTTGGACGCTGAATCCAATGAAATGGGTCCCAAAACGATCGGCACCCTCTGGAAGAAGTTATGGGTCAAATTGGGTATATATTACCCATTTTGAATATGTGTTTTTGAGATTTCTGGAACCTAGGCGTGTGGGGTATCATTTTCCGCTAAATCTTGGACGCTAATTTCAATGAAGTGGGTCCCGGAACGATTGGCACCCTCTGAAAGAAGTAATGGGTCAAATTGGGTATATATTACCCATTTTAAATATGCGTTTTCGAGATTTCCGGTACCTGGGCGTGTGGGGTATCATTTTCTACTAAATTCTGGATCCTGAATCGATTGGAATAGGTCTGCGACCCGCCGCATTCACTGTTTCCCCATGTTGAAGAAATGAGTCTCCATGCGCCTGGTCCGAGGAATAACCAACCCGTGTAAGAATTTGCAGCGTTTTTTGATCAGGACATCATGAAACGTCCAGAAAAAAATTTTGAGCCGAATCGGAGAGGTTGACCATTATCATGAAAACATAGGTAGGTTGATTATTCAAGGAATAACCAACCAAAATCACAATCACAATTTGAAAAAACAAAACAAAAAAACACATTTTTACCCATACCCTCCTCAAAGTTGGGGCATTCGTACTGAAATAATTAGATGACTAACTAGGACCGAAAAGAGGTCCCTGACCGAAATTGTAGATTGTTACAAAATGTTCTACTAGACAGCGAGAAAGGCGTGCGTATGGGTTCATTATTACTTGAAGAATCAAGGAACAATCAACCCACCTATGCAGTTATGCCAGAGGTAAGCATAACGGTTCTCCCCAAATTTTTCCAATGCATACATAGGTACGTTTCATCAAATACCGAAATCTCCGGGTGGATAGGTACCTAACTACCTATTTCGGAAGTGGATGTTTGCGTATCTAGGCGAGTGGTGTATCATTTTCCACTAAATGTTAGGCGCTGAATCGATTGGAATGAGTGCGGGGCACTCCACATTAACTATTGTGGAATAACTTGCCGCTTATAATCAAAGAGTACCTCAGAGAAAATAAGTAGGCCAAGTAAGGGGAAGAAGGTAAATTAGCTATTAGTCGTTGCAATAAGTGTCGAAATATATAATATAAAGTGGCACTCGATATCGGAGTCTGACTGGTTAAGCAAAACAGAATTAACAGAGCCAGAACAATACGTAACCGCTACTTGAACCTGTTTCCGCAAAGAAAAACAGCTGATCGGTGATATCGATCGATTGATTTACGTAATACATTATTTGTTTTTCTGAGGGAAAATGTTTTACGCCTACGGGCGCAACGGGCCTCGAACAAATCTCATGCCATCGCAACCATCTTCAAACTGAATAGATCTGAAGAGGAGTTAATTAAAGAACAATGCAGAATTCGTTGCTTTTTTTTTAAATTCTACCATGAGTTTTCCTTGGAAGCTCTTTTTTCGATAACTACAAAGTGACATCAGTTTAAAGTTTTAAATAATTAATACTTTGTCATTTTAATCGTTCAAGGAATGCTAAATTTATCTGTATAAGTTTACTTCTTACTGATCTTCAGAAACGCCCCTTCAACCTCCTTCGCGTATCGAACATAAGGAAAACCTACGTTTTTAATACCTGAAGAAATTCCGTAGGAGACCTAAGCCAACCAACAAGCCGTACATTTAAATTACCTTCGAATATAGCTAACAATCATCGAGCAGATGGACGATTTGATTACTTCTTATTACACTGTTGGAGCCGTACTTGGTTACAGCACCAGAGCTAATAATCACAACTGATTGGTATTATTGCAGCTTTCCTCGCATTTGAGGACGTGAATGTGATCGGGGTGGATTGGAGCTATTATACGAAAGACGTATTTTACGGAATCGTCGTGGGACAAACCCCAGGCGTCGGTAATTACGTCGGGCAATTCGCCAATTACCTGATTGACGAGGGACTCAACCCGAAGGATTTGCACATTTTGGGCCATAGCTTGGGAGCTCACGTTGCGGGTTTCGCGGGGAAGGAGCTCAATGCTAATGGCAAAACTGCAGCTAGAGTCACAGGTGATTTTGTATTTACTTGACATTTTTTTTTTTTTTTTTTAAATAGCATTTATTATCATTTGTTACATACATACATCTTAACATACATTCAATGCCTACTCCCCTCTTTAAGATTCCCTTGTGCTGAGGGGAGGAGTCTCATTTGTTATTTCTCTGTTGTTTAATAATTATCACTGTACATCACTTCTACCTACTGTTTTTCGCCTTATGACCTATAACCTTACTGTACATTACTGCTACCTACTGTTTTGCCTTATGACCTACATTCCACTTCTATTGGCATACAATTTTTTTAATTTATTCTTAAATTTCCCTAATTTCCCTTGGAAGCTCATTGAAGAGTTTGCTTCCTCTATAATACAAACTTCGCTGACCACTTGCTGTCGAACAAAACGGTATTTTCAATAATCTTCCCTCTCCCGCCCTTGTTGCACCCACTTCATGGATCATCAAGTTACCCCTCATTTTTTCTTTTTGTGTTTTCAGAATTGACATTCTGTCATTTAATTCACCAATTTTTAAAACCCTAAATTCTTTTAAAATATCCTCCGTAAGTGTTCTCATACTTTTTTTCATAATCACCTTTATAATCAGTTTTTGCTGTACAAAGATCTCCTTCATTAGTGTGGATATACAACCCCCCCAACCACTTATACCGTATATCATTAATGACTGGGCGAGCGCCATATAAACCATTCTTTTTGTTTCAATCGATAAGAAGCCTCTAATCTCTCGAAATACATGAATCAATTTACGCATTCTTGCTACCAACTTTTCTGTATGTACGTCCCATTTCAATAGCTGGTCAATTTCCACTCCTAGATACCTTGTGGTGGTGACTTGATTAATTGTTGGGCAATCGCATTTATTTGTATTTCTGCATTTACTTCCGTGACACTTTAGTATTCCTAACTTTGGTATATTAATACTTCTTAGAGAAAAAGCTATAAAGTTCGTTTTATCGGCATTAAATTTCATTCCTAAGTTATTAATACATTCTGTTAAATTCGTCATACTTCTTTCCGCACGTCCAATCACTTGATTCCAGCTATCTCCTTCAACTATGAGACTAGTATCATCTGCAAATGATATAGTTACCCCCTCGACTTGCTTTTCCAATAATGTATTAATGTATATGATGAAGTAGATGCTACCCATAACTGTACCCTGTGGGATCCCATATCTGCACAATCTTCCTTCGCCCATGTAACCATTTTCTCCAACCTTCACATATTGCCATTACATTACATCTTACAAAGCTGTCGTCGCCCGCTCCAAATACATAATCCTCAATAATGTTTTACTGACCCAGATCGGATTTACTTCTTTCTTCTTCATATGATTTTGGTCGATTGCCTGCACAGGACTCGACCCAGCCGGGCCTGGTTTTGCGGGGACTAACCCAAGCGCTCGACTCGCTTCCACGGACGCCGATTTTGTTGATTGTATTCACACCTGCGCCGGTCTTTTGGGTATTGACTATGCTATTTGTGATGCTGACTTCTACCCGAACGGAGGTATCAATATTCAACCGGGTTGCTCCTGGTGGGATTTCGGTAAATAAAACAAACAGCATGCACCAACTTGAAATTAATAAGTCTCACAGTCAAAAAAGTAAATAATAATAATAATAAATCGACAAAAGGTACAGTGTAATAATGTAGTTTATATACCTAGTGTAAGAGAAGAGTAAACAGAGATGATGTTTTATACTAGTCTAGGCACAACAGTAGGGCCTCTGTGATCGACTCAAGTCTAGGAAGGACCAATAAGTATGATATTATTTCAAGGTGTTAACAGTTTTAACAAACGCTCGAGACAGCGAAAATCTTACAGCGAAAGCTTGCAGAGACACCTGAAGAGGGAGTATTCATATATGGCACACAGGATTAAATCATGATTGTATACAAGCTGCTGGCTTGCAGTGAAGCCCTTCCCACCGCCATACAATAGCTGAAATGAATTTCTCTAGAAAAACACCAATTTCCGATGGGGTTAATTCTCGATTCCCCATCTGCCGCCCTCTTGACATATTACTGCTTAGTAGCCTCCAATTTGTCAAATGGCTGTAAATGTTTTCTAGCAACATTTTTATTCGGTGATCAAACGTAAAGTGACACCCAAATTATTTTTGACAGAGCACTTGTTCACCTCCCTCCTTCAACTATCTACTTTTTCACACAGGGATTTGCTCTCATGGAAGGTCGTTCGAATACTTTGCAGAGTCCATAAACAAAACCCATAATTTCTTAGCTGAATCCTGCTTGTCTGTTTCTGGTGGAAAGCCCTACGGATGCACCACCGGAGGAAAGGCCGAGATGGGATATTTTGCTTCTGACGAGTGAGTTTTAAATAAGGAATGCTTTCGAAATGTCAAAAAAGTGGGATAGTGGGAAATAACGTACATATCTGGATTAATGTGGAATTTTACTTTCATAGGAATTTAGGTGAGTACTATCTGACTACTAGGAGCTCACCTCCTTATGCGGTGAACATCACGTCGGCGAAGTGAAATTGAAATTATTCATCAGCTCCAAGAACGATTATGGCAATCCTCTTGAACGCCGCCACAGGTCAAGCAATTTGACGAAAGCGAGATGAACTACAAGAAACCGTTCACCGTCGAAAACTGTTGACCTAAAATATTCATGGGCGAATGAATTTCAACTCTTAACGATGACCCATTGGAGATAGTCTATTAGTTATCTTACAAAGAACCATCGTCGATACTTTTAAATCTAGGGCTTTGGTCAGTCTTCAACAAAGGACGATAAGGTAAATCTGCTTTCCTCGAATCGTCTCTGGGTCCATTCACATTGGATTGAAGAGAAGAACGATAGTAAGATATCATAGTCGAAAGATAAAATTCAAATAAATAGTTACCGATAATGCAATTTTAGGTCGCTTCCACATATACAAGTGACATAGTGACATGTCGCTCTTCTGAATGACAATTGCGTTTCGAGCAACAGCAGGTTCAAGGAAAACTCACTCATTTCATGATCATGGAGTCAACACAACTCGGAAGTTGCTCGATCGGCATCGATAACCGCCTGAAAGAGGTGGAAACACAAACATTAAACCATGAAAAACGTTAGGCGCTTGAGTAGCTAAATAACTTTGCTCAATATGGGAACTATGGTATCGATGAATCGCGCCGATTGGTCAAAACGTCTGGGGCCTTATCCCCGGCCAAGTATGAAAATACTTGCCTAGTAAAATCGCTGGGGCCCTAAACTGCTAAAAATACTTTCTGGGCTCCCGTAATTGTAAATAATGTAATATTGAATGAGATGATACTCCTAGAATACGGGTGTAAAGCTGTGTAGTGCCAATAAAAATTTGACAAAGTGTTTAAATTGTCATCCAGTATTATGAGTGATTTTCATAACCGAGAAAGGTTCTTTGGGGCAACAAAAAATTGAATGTAATCACTACACTCGTCAGCGTTTCGGTAGAAAGGTCAATCTCGGACGCGTAGAAGGGAAAACGCAAGAAACTTACATCAAGATCCATCAGTGTCTATTTCTTCGTCTTCGTCGCTGCAGCTCTCTATCCGTAGCTTCCGTTTGGCTGTGAAGTAATTTTTGTGCTCGTAGCTCCTGGAGTCGGCAAGCAGGGCAGTAAGCAACGGCGAAGCCTTAATAACACGGAAAGATACGATTTCCCCCTCAAACTGTGACGGGAGAGTCATACTAGATCGAAGCTTAACGAATGATGACGTAGGGCAACGTATCACCCCACGACGATCTTTTTCGTTAAACCTGAGCAGATCGAAACCAACGCCAGCCACAGAGTCTCCAAAAAACGTCTTCAAGTTGCTGAGAATGAGGCTTTTTGTAGTGATGGCGTCCAAACTATTGGATTCTGGGTTGAAGCCAGCGAAGGAGTAGACGAAATCGATGTAGTAATACTGCAGTTGACCCATACCGTTCAATTCATCAGATCTGGAGACGATATTTAACGAACTATAATTTATTGTTGCTATTGTGCTAATACGTACGTAAAACGTGTCATTTCCACTCCTGCCCACTGGAAGAAGATGACGATGAAATAAAAGAAAAAGAATAAGGAACGTCTTTCACTGTCTTGGCGGCATCTTGCCGTTTAGGACAAAACATCGAGTGAAACATCGGTAGGAAACATCGATGGTAGAAAAAACATCGGCATCCAAACATCGATGTTTTTGGGAAAACATCGATGTTTCGAAAACATCGATGTCGATGTCGCATCACTAGTTCTGCTCTTCTGTGATTTGAGTTGAAAGCTTGAGAATTACGGCGTTTGTGAATGAAAACGTGATTTCGTTACTCAAGTTTACTTTGGGGTTACTTATCATTAGTTTCAAGCTTATCGACCAAGCTTATTGCGTAACTAGTCTCTGTATTCCGAGATGATCAAGAGACAAGAGTCGTAGACGAGTGATGGTGATCTCTTTATCATTTCAGTACTTTCTTTGTCATTCCTTTTTGAAATTAGTGGATAGATCTCCTGGGCTGTTGCATAATGGATACGAGAAGTAGATCCATGCAAGATATGACGTCCTCCGGAACAGTAAGTCTGTGTAGTAAAAGTATTAATTTTATGGATAGACTACAAGGTTTTCGTAACCGCGAGTGATTGATTATCCACGGTTAGCTGATGAAATGTTTCCTACGTACCATCGTTCCACAAAAATGTCATGTAGATTGCAGTTGAGAATGCGCTAATTGTAGGCGCAACATTAAGTCTTCCTATCTAATTCAACACAGGACAATCTTGAGGCAGATTGGATGTTGAGTGTGGAACCAAAACAAGGAATAGCCAACCAAGAGAAATACTTCCATCCGGTGTGCATTGCCCGTCGAGGTCATGGGTTGGTTCGTCAGTGCTTAGGATTTGATTTGAGAAAGAATCTGGTTGGCCATTCATAAGGAAATATTTCCGATTAGGTCCAAAAAAAAAAATGTTTAAAACAAGTTTTATCCGACTGTTGTTACCGAAAAGATGAAATTTGTTGGGTTCTATTTCAAACTCTTCCAGGACTGAATATTAGCGACTACCTAGTACGGTGATTTATATTTTATTTTTGAATGCATGGTCATACTGAACTTCTATAGGGAACATTCCCTGAATTCGATGTAATAGTTGAGGAAAAGAAGGATCTGGGATAAAGCAGGTTTAGATTAGATTAGATTAGATTAATTACACAGGGGTAGAGGCGTCCATCATCGTGCCCGCCCCCCGCAGCTAGACCTAGTGGCCCATTGTGCTAACCCCCGGAGCTCATCTAGGCCGAAGCTCAGTGTTCCCGACTAGGTCCATCAGAGCTCCGACCAGGTTCTCCTGGTTGAGGAAGTCCCCTCGGTCCAAAGTCCCGAAGGTTCTGAGACGCCTGTGTTCCAGGGCGGGACAATTGAAGACGATGTGAGACGCTGTCTCCTCGTCCTTGCCACAGATTCTGCAGTCAGGGGTACCATTGCGCACCCAATTCTGCAGAGATGCCTCCTGAAGTCCCCGTGTCCTGTAATAAGCCAACGGTGAGTCTCAGGGAAGCTCTATTAAGTTTTAGCATCTCGTAGCCCTACCTTTGTTAGGACCAGTCTCATAATATGACCGTGCTCTTGCCGCGGCGTCCGCTCCCAGCGCTTCTGGTGCTGGAGCGAACCCAGTTTGCCACCCATCCCGATACCAGGGTGCGGGAGATTCCTAGGCATGGTTCAGGTCCCGTAAAGGCAGTCCCCAACCACGCCTAGCCAGAGCGTCAGCTCGGTCGTTACCCTCAACCCCTGATGGCCGCGGACCCATGTGAGGACAACCTTATTCGTTCCACTCAGCAGTTGGAGGGCTTCCCAGCACTCAAGCACCAGTCTCGAGTCAGAGCTCGATCCCATTAAGGCCTTGAGTCTGCTTGGCTGTCAGAGAAATGTGGATCCGCCTACCTCGATAGGCCCTCCTCATGTTCTCCTCAGCACATTCCTTTATTGCGAGCACTCAGCCTGTATATCTGTGACCCAGCTACCAAGGGAGAGCGAGAGCTCCCATTCTGGCGCCGGGCCGTACACCCCCAGGCCGGATCCGTTTCCCATCTTGGACCCGTCCGTGTACCATACCAGATCCCCTGGCAGCACCCCGGGGGGTCCCTGGGTCTAGACTCTCTCCTGGGATGACCACGTTGAATCCCCTTCCAGTTAGAGGTTTCCTCTTGACAGAGTCAGAGGGCATGTCACTAAAGGGCACTCCCTTACCCTGTCCAAAACCGTTGCGTGCTCCTTCCCCTTGGAGGGGCGCCAGTCCCGGTAACATTGGAGGCGGTATGCGGTCCCAATTGCCACCGAGGTCCAGAGTCCAGCGGGGGGGAGATCGAGGAGTGTCTCCATCCCAGCTGTAGGTGCTGTCCCAATGGCCCCAGTGATTGCCAAACAGGCCATCCTTTGGATGGTTTCCAGGGCCTTGGTTGCAGTCACCTGCTCCGTTTTATTCCACTAAAGCAGGTTTAGACAGGTGACGATTCTTTTCAGAAGACGCTATGAGTATGAATTGCCCGGCCTTCGGGCTATTTTTTAAGGTAATTTGGCTAACTTGGGAACGTCTCTTCTCTGTATCAAACTGGTTTCTTTAATGGGTACGAACTTTTCTAGGAAATATTCACCCATGGAGGCGTGGGGTATGTGTCGCCAAGCGCTCGCCAAGACGATGTGCAGACAAGCGGCACTCTCAGCATAGTGGCCTACGTGAGTTTCCCGTCTGACAGAATGCTGGAATGGTGCTAGTGCGCGTTTTATGTCACGATCCTTTTTTTTTTCTTTCTCAGGGATTTATTAAGTGCTTGGAGTGGAAACCGAATGAAGTGTCGATTGAGGCTGATGGCACTGAGCAGGAGTGGGCAATGGTCAACGCTTCAAAGAACTCTTCCTCCTCTACCAGTTAGTCTCTTTCGATAAATGCGTTATCGGTGACTTTTGAAGTTCCCTATTACATAATATGTATATATTATAAGACTGTTGAACACGGTTATCCGGTTTTGCAGGTTCCAACGAGAGCAGTATGCTCCGTGTCTTACCCGTCCGCATACCACTCTCGGACATCAAAAGCTACAGGGTGTCCAACAAGAAGACCAAGCTTCTCCTCGTTCACAAAGACCGCCTAACTCACACAGCTTTCTATTTCCAGTTTGAAAACGCCGACTGTTTTACCAAATCTCTGAGATCAGTCGTCAAAACTAGACGGTTAGTAAACGTGAACCGAACGAATTTCGTGAATTTTGGCATTTTAATGAGTGGATTCGAATCTTGGTGTGTTCCAGATCCCGACATGATAAACACACTTACAATCTTGTATATGAGAAGCCTGACGCTCATATGCCTCAGTCGTTTTCTGACTTCAACTTGCTCAATGATCAAAAAGAGACAGTCTGGAAATTCGTTAGTGATTTACGATCTCGTCCGTACGAAACCACTTTGTCCACCTTCTCAAAATTCTCTGAATATCTCAGTAAGTTGTCTTTTTATTATATCCATGTTCGATCCACTCTTGGAGAGCAGTCTTCAATTATAATAACTCTGTACGTTTGTTAAGTGTACAACAAGTACCCTGACGAGAGGCCTCCGGAGGAGATGGCTCGACTCGTGGAAGGTAGTTCCATGCCAGTTCCGACGTTGATCGACGGTTCGTCGGGCGGTCTCAGCGATTATCAGATTATCGAAAAACATGAACAGCTCCCGCCGAGGGTGACGAGCCCCCGTGGACCGCCATTGAGCCTCCAGCAATGGTCTATCGCCATGGACGATGAAGGCAAGGTGTCTGACGTAAAGGGCATCAAGAAGATCATCTTTGAGGGGGTCAGTCTAGTCCTTCCAACGTAATACCTAGGAGCGTTGTTGCTGCGTCATAGAGCTTAAATTCTCGTCCATCTTATTGTCCTTCTCTCAAGTAAACACTCAGTGTGACCTTGGTAAAAAAAAAAAGGTTTTACACCCATGCTATATTTTCAGGGCGTCCATGATTCAATTCGGTACGAAGTGTGGAAATTTCTTCTTGGGTACTTCCCTTGGGAATCAACAACCCAAGAGCGACAGGCTCTGAGGCAGACGAAAACAGAAGAGTACTTTAAGATGAAACTACAATGGAAAAGCATGTCCTCCGAGCAAGAAGCTCGGTTCTCCGATTTTCATGACAGGAAAACTCTGATAGGTTAGCGGTTATTTACTCCTTGTGAACAAAATTAAATTTAATTTAAATTCTCATAACAGCCTGGCGTTGAAATCTGCGGTTGATGTCTGCTATGAGTTCAGCATGGTTCTTGATTTTTCATCTGAGCATCTCTCCTTCAAATTCTTATAGAGAAAGACGTCAACAGGACAGACAGAACTGTACCGTTTTTCGAAGGTGATAACAACCCCAATTTGGGGCTCCTATACGACGTTCTAATGACATACGTCATGTACGACTTCGATCTCGGCTACGTCCAAGGAATGAGCGACCTGCTCTCCCCGATTTTGTCAATCATGTGCAACGAAGTGGACGCGTTCTGGTGTTTCGTTGGATTCATGAAGAAAGTCGTAAGTTTAGACGTTTTAATATCCCTATGGAGACAAATAAAATCATTCGCGACGAAGTTGTGGAAACTCATTTCAATTTTAAAACAACGGAGGTATCTAACGATAGCCTATTTCGACCAAAAGTAATGAATGGGTTAAGGGTACCGGTGACCCAAAATGACCTTTTTTTTTTTTTTGCATAAAAAAAAACTAGAGAATCTGCTGAAAATTTTGATATATTACATTCAATTATTTGGATAAAGGATACCTTTACAATTGACGTCTGAACTAATGACCGCCCGCTTCGTAAGCTGCGAAAACGTATGCGCTCCTTTCTTGCCTTGTCCGATGGCGCGCATAGCGTAGATTAGGCGTACATTCACATCGTGAAATTTCGTTTCAGGTAGAGTATTTGCATTTGAATAGAATGCAGTGTAACGATTTATGTTCTTAGTAAATAATTTATTAACAATTTGTTCACTTGAATACACTGTTCACATTCGCGCACTTACACACCGACACAATCACAATTCACGCACTATTCATTCGCACTATTTATACACTATTTATAACACGGCACGATTTATGACACGAAGCGTCTATACTCAGACTCCGAACTGAACTGAACTGGGCGGCGCTCGTGGGTCTGTTTTATACCTGCTGCCTCGCCGAGAACGTTCTGGGACGAACGGGGGAGGTTCTCGAATGTTCGAGAACGGTCCCTTAGCCTTCCACAGGTCGTTGACCTTGCGACGCTGGCAGCCCGTTTGGCCGGCGCCGGTGCGAGCTCGCAACAGCAGAATAGGAGCAATCAGAACACAACACTGAAATGTTCACAGCTAAACCTGTGTGCTCACCACTATCTAGACTCATCTCACCACCACATTCAGGGCCCATCCGATTTCTTCTGAATCCATGGCGGAATTCTTTTCTGCTTCTTGAAATTTTAGCAGAACCTCTCGGCATTCTCGAAATGAATTAGGTTCGAGAGAACAACTAGAAAATCCGAGAGAAAAACTGTGAAACTGCGACGGCGAGACGGGAAAAGTAAACAAACCATCGAAAAGTAAACAAATGTCAGCCACTACCGGTTTTTAGCGTGATATCGTCTCTTCTTCTCTTACTCTTCTTCATCTTCAGTGTATTATTTCTTCTACCCAAGCTCTAACCGGAAAAACATTGCGATTGAAGGTGGGACGATTTGCGACGGATGAGTGAGCATACGGCTAGTAGAGCCCATGTCTTTGTCTCTGTTTTTCTCGAAACACTTTTTTTCACCTTCCGAATAGAGTTTCCCAGGAATGAGTGACGGATTTTCGTTTTCTTTTTTTTGTTTAGTTCAGAATGAAAAAGGAACAAACGAATGTATGGAATTTTGTAAATCATGGGATTTCGTAATGTGAGATCCCCTCAAAGTTAAGAGTAGCGGAA
>CM034005.1:9276965-9293076 GCA_019603395.1 Cyrtorhinus lividipennis
GTTAATTATCCAATTTAAATTCTCCACTTAATTTTTCCATACAAGGTTGCCTGTTACCCAATGCCTCCTTGATCAAAGTGCATTTTCGATGGGTCAGGGAGCAAAAATTCGTTTCCTACCGAAATTGGTATCATAGGCTGATGAGATGAGTTTCTCATATAAAAGTTCAATTCAAAGAGGAAAACATTAAAATAACATTAAGAAGCCCAACATTGAGATGCATGTATAAAATTGTGATTCCCGAACGGATATTCAACTTTATACCATTAAAAATTCGCCTTGCATGCCATTCCTTGGGACATTTGATATATGAAAAAATAAAGACTCCTTGAAGAATCGAGGCCCTGAATAGGTCAAACTGAGCTTCTCCGTTACACAACCGACTGCAACGATTGATCCTCGGTAGCTCAATGTTGACTTAGCGGTTCGAATCCCTTATTGTGGCCTCACAATGCGGACTCACTGTGTTGTTTTTTTCCTCCTGGCCAACCTAGGTCCACTAATACGAGAGATTACACCGCATTTGTGATATTCTCCCCCCTTTTGAATATGGTCGAATGTTTGCATAGCGGTTCGGAACGGAGTAGGTGGCCCGTATCAGTAGTAATCCAGTTAGTGCCCTGACCCGTGGCTCGGGGTGGCGATCCCATACCTGGCAGGGCATTGAGCGACTCGGATTTTCACGAGCGAAACAGAACTCATCTGAGAGAAAAACGCAAAGATCAGCCCAGCTGCAGTTAAGCTTTTTAGTCGTTTGTAAACTAAATCGTGACGTTGAGTGAATAATAGGTGCAAGTGCAGGAGCTCTGTTGGATAACGCATGAGCACCGCAGAGTGATGAAAAATTTTGAAATCACGGCCGTCACTGTCTTATTTGCTGATACATTAATGACCCAGGTTGGCCTAAATTTTGTTTCCTGTCTTTGTGTGTTGTTGGTTGTCGCGTTTTTGGGGGTGTCGACAACTGGATCGTAGTCGACTGCAAGTGCATTCACCTCATAAAACCACCCCTGTAGTTTGTTCATTGTTCTTTGGAGCGCGCGGACGAATTTTTATTGCTTGAAATAATTGCATTTTAACTATGGTTATATATCACCTGACAATGCACAATACCCCTTATCGTGAAATTATTGTTTCAAAGCTAGATTCAAAATATATTTTCTCGGGATAGGATCTGATGATAAGTCGCCTCTACGTGGTCCCTCGGGGTTGAATGTTACTTATCACGTAGTAATACTGCTCCATGTGGATCCTGGAAGGCAGAGCCCAAGAAGCAAAGGAAGCGGGGGCACTTCGGTGGAAGTTTCATCCTAATAAACGGTTCTCCCACGATCATTCAACTTTTTTCCCCACTTCAGGGGTCTCCTTCAGCGGCTGGGCAAGAAAAACTGGCAGACCAGATGGGTAGGTTCCTTCGCAGGGTCTCGCATATGGGGAAAACGAAGATTGGGTCTCGCAGTGGCCCACTAATGGAGGAAACTCCCTCAGAGCCGAGCAAGGTACGACGAATGACTGATGGCCCGCACTTGACCCGCCGGTCTGAGGGTTCTATGGGTTCTGAGGGTTCAATGGGCCCGTCAATCAGTTCTGTAGGCTTTTGCACAATCAGACATTATACCCTTGTGATGTCAATAATAAGGATCAATAATACGACTTCAAATTCCACGAACATTCTTCATTTAGCCACTTTTTTCTTGTATCATTTTTTTCTCAAAAGTTTGACTTGATACATGAAACGGAGAAATGCTAGAAAAATGTATTGTTAGAAACAAGAACAATAATTTTGTGTAATTCACAACAACAAGCGAATCTCGAATAAAAGTACTAAAAGACGAATTTTGAGAGAATTTAATATTCTGAGGAACTCGAGTTGAGAATTCCAGTGAAACTTGTATCAAGGAGAAAATGACAAAGGATTTCAAAATATTGCAAACGAAAATGTAAACATTGGTGAAATTATCTAAAGATTGTGATTTTTCCATATTTGTATTTTATGTTCATTTACCGTACTGCTACGCCGTGTCCATATTTATATTTTCAGATAAAAAATGCAATTTTTTATGTTCATATTTACGAATGCTGTGTACCTTGGTGGGACAGCAGCTAGTTATCGATATTACTCAAGTTAGAAATCATTTGAATTTTAGTGGAGTAGGTAACAACGAGAGAATTACATTTTGCTGGTGTTTGTTGTATGACATTGTTCAACACAAAATAATTGCTCCTATCTCTAGGAATGCATTTCTTCGTGTAATTACAAGTAAGAATTTTTGCAAACAAAAGGAAGGAAACACTGGGAAAATGTGATTTATTTAGATTCACAAGAATGCAGACATTTTTTTCAAACAAAAGCATGATTTTGGCATTACTCGCACTGAATTCATACACATACGAGGAAGAAATGTATGATGAAGATTGGCTAATATTTTGTCGCATGTATTCCTCCAACAGTCTGAGCTTGTTGCATCCGTACGCTTGTTGTCACCTTTTCAATCGAACTCACTCTTTCCATCCTTCCTTCGTTTTCCTCAGATCCCTGTTGAACGGTCTGGATAAATTATGAAAGCTAATTAAGGTAGTCCATAATCACCGTCATAGTACTCAACTTCAACTTTTTCAACTTAGTTCGAGTTTTCTGTTTTGCTTACATCCAATCTGGAACATCGCGCGAGGGAAAAAAGTGGTAAATACCGCTCATATTCAGGAACAAGATGAGCTTGATCGCGGCACTCAACTAGTGGCGCAAGCAGTATCCTTGGAGTGGATCGTGAGCGCCGATAATTGTATGCGGTCGTGTGCGATCTTGAGAAGTTGGCATAGTATTCGCGAGGACGAGGATCAGTGGCGACGGATGACAAGTTCTGGTGACGCTGGCAGGTGGGTGGTCCATCGACCTTTCTCAACCTTTTGTTGTGCAACGTTTTCCCTATCAGAGTCACTGCCTATCTCACATGCGGTACCTGCTAATTGGAGTTGAAGCCAACCTCGGGGTCCGCCCTAGTGATTGAGAGGTGCCGCCGCGGCATCTGAAAGTCAACCCGATATCGAATTAACATTTAACACTCGGCAGGGAGATCCAGGCCCTCTCAGACAACGGAAAGCCAGGCCTGTGCTACCGAACGCTCGAAGTAAATTGCATACTTTGAGGCTTCTAAAACGGTGGCGAACTACGAGAGCCGTCTCTTCCTAGTCCACTCAAACGTACGACAAACTCAGGATAATATTATTGTAAACTAGGGCAATGAAGAGGAGCAGGGCTTAAGGAAAAAATGGTACGTTTATAACGGCGTATCCTTTGGAAAAAAGTCCACTTCTTGTATTTTGAAGTCCTTTGAATTACTCATACGCTTTCCATCACCAGCTAGATAATAGTCAAATATTATGATTAATTTGTATTCCTTGTAGAATTATACAGTTAACACTCGTACATCACTCATCACCCACTTATCAATAATTATTAAATACTGTTCAGCGAGAAAATCCCTTTGCCCCAGATTATTTGTGAGTTCGCAGTCTGGAGCGAATTTCGTTTGAGATATTGGAGTTTCTTTGTCCGTCCCGTTGATAGGTAGTCCAGTCCAGGTGGATTTCATTTCAGATCTTGAAGAAACTATACGCTCGAAAAGGTCGTGCTCTGTTTTTGTGATGAAACAATAGCTGCGTATCCTCCGATGGATGTCCATCTGCTCTTGAGACTCAACTAAAGCCCTGTGTGAGGCATCTATTCTTCGTGAACAAGGACCTTCGTTTCGAGCCTTTTTATCAGCTTTTCAATGAATTCAACTTGACAGATCTGGCTCAGTAGGGACCGCTTTAGAGATATAATTCGGCGAGTGCACCAGAAACCATATCTAAAGCACCGAATGGAAAATGGTTTAGTGGAATTAGGATGAAACGTATAAGTAATATTGGGGAAGCCGAAAATGGCCTAGATGGCCGTTGGCCTGTGGAAAAACACGAAGTCTGAGCTAGCTTGAGAAATGCTTGTAACATGTATGTTTGCATAAAAGTGGACAAGGGTCTTGAAAATGCGTTATGTCTCATCGAGAGCCCACGTATTACCAAAATTTACAAAATGAGCACGTGAAACGTTCTCTCTTTGTCGGTTAACGTCTCATATTATCCTACGACGGGATATATCCAAGTCGGACCTGCGGATATTTCCAGAAACAGGACAATGCCACCTCGCGGTTCCACCTGTTCACACAACAAACCAACTGTGTCAAGAATCGGTCAAAATTTCCATTCCGCCGCCGTCTTTGTGGACCGTCCGCTAGGTCATCATCTCACTTGTGTCAACCCAGTATGTTGCCCGATGTAATTATTCCTTGTTTGTTCCTCCAAACTACCGTATAGGAGGGCCTGAGCTCTTTGAGTCACCTACCAAATAACGTTGTCTCTATTCAAAAAGTGTTTAAATGTGGCTTGAAGGAGAACTAATTCTCAAGCAATTTCAATTCCAATAGGTACTTTCCTTTTAAGGATCTTCTTCAGTTGATTTATAAAACTCATGTATTTTTTTTTCTTTCAGGTATGTTTCTCTGGCTCCCGTAATCATCATGGGTATGTTATTTAATTTATGCTATATCATTGCTGTTGTATCGAGTTTACTCCTCGTACCACGCTCGTTCTCATGAAGGTGGTTTTCAATTAATCGCTCCTCTAAGCCCATACATTAGCTCCACCATGTTTTGCTAGAAAAGTTTTTCAGCATCTCTTTCATTACGTTGCAGTCCTGATACCCATCTGATCACTTAATTAGCATTATCTACACTCTTGAGGGGCAACAGCTACTATTTCATATATCAGTTTGATAATTATATCTAATTGTGCCCTGATCAGGACATAGCTATAAATTACAATGTGTTCTCCACCACTTTAGGTGACCTGATAAATAATTTGTCGATCGTTTTACAATCTCCATAAAACGCTAGAAAATTGTGTCTATCAGCAATATTCGACCAACGCACTGCCACTAGCCCTAACCAATTGCGCTTATAAGTGCAAATTTATACGTTCACACGGGCATTTATAGCAGCCTTAGTATATTCCGCGGAATCAGTAATCCTCCTTGGGACTGATATGTGGTCTACCATCGAACGAATAGAGATTAGTGGAGAGTGCTGACCTCTCAAGACAATCTCTACATTCAGAGCCTTACTGTAAAATCCGCTATTCATTTCCTTCTCTTTCGCATTTCAGTCTAAAACATGTCATTTCCCTCCGTTTTCAATATCCCCCACAACGATGTAATGATGTTCTTTTCAACCGAAGCTTAAGGAGGTTGAGCTTTTATCTTTCAACTCCACGATTTTTGGAAGGTAGGCCTAACTATAAATTGTTTGTGACTTTGTAGCTCGTCGTGTAGGTCTCCAAGCTCTACCGCGTCCCCGACTCATTATTTCGGCTATTTTTAAGGTTGTTCTTCCGATTTTTTAAAAGGCCCGTACAAAAAAACTCCCTGACAGGAGAACGATTTTGGGGTTGTTCCTTAACCGTCTGACCGGTCCAGGGAGAGGGTGTCTGGACTGAAATAGACTTCTTCCTAAATTACCTTCAAACCGATGGAAGTGAAAAGAGGGCCGAGTGATGTACAGCGCAACAGTTACCCTCTTGTGGTAGAACATTCTTGGATCCTTTTGAAAAAAAAGTATAACATTCGTTTTCAGAGCCACTCTTGAGTTTCTTCTGGCACGCGTAATGATTTCAACTGGGTTGGGGACAATAACTGCCCAGTTCCACTATTCAAAAAGGTCGAAATTGTTTATACTTCAACACTTGAAGGATGGCTGACTTCACAGTTTCATCTGAATTAAACCACGTGTGCTAGCTACTGTGCCCAGCTACTGCGGTCCAGAAATAGGTAGTTCCGTCCTGAGCTTGCCAATTTATTGCTTCACTCATCTCAAGTTCCCTGGATGGTCGTGTCACAGGCGACTTTTGCGTCCGTGGACGCGAGAACGGAACAAAAGCAAGACGATGATGAAAACATAAAGAACTGCATCGTTGGGACTAATGCCCTCTTGCTCATGAGCAGAACATGAAGCAGAATCTCCCCAAGATGACGAAGGAGACGGTAGAGGACCCCCAACACGTGTTGACACTTTAATGACGTCACGCCCTGTGGGCCGCCTACATCCGTTATCATTTCTACGGCTTACGACGACGTTTGTTGGAAATGAAAAAAAAAAAAAGTCTTGAAAAAGAGAGGGGGATATCCTAACGGGGTTTCCCGCGGGACACTGATCTTCCTGGGAGAGGTCTGTGGCCTATGAGGAGACATTATGATGAGTCTTGATGGCTTTTTCTACGGGCAAGTGTTCGGGAAGCATTAGAGCAGACCCACTTGTGCTAACAATGTCATCGGGTTCATGTCCTCCACTAATGCCCTCCCTCGAATTTTGTGAGATACATGACCAGTGTCTCCCGCTGAGCAGACCCAAAACCGCAAAAAGCCAACCAGATGACACGACACCTAATCTACCACAAAGAAATGACTGGATGAGACCTATTACCCCTAATTGCATATTCATAATTATAGGAACGGAATTATTTGACGAACAGAACGGATACAGGAGAATTTCGGAGATATATGTCAATGTTATTAAAATATCACCAAATTAGTGAAATATTCCAAAAATTGTGAGGTGAACGTTCATCTAATAAAATATTGAATCTTTTTTCCTTTCATCCCCTCCTTTAAGAAGATTCATCTCATGGGAAAACCATTCCCCATAAAAAAAGCCTACACTAACGTAAATGGTTTTGCTAATTGGTAAATGATTTTATTGAATTGGCCAATTCTGCGTAGGGTTATCTCGAATGTTACAGTCAAATCCACTCAACGAAGAGGGGTTCCGAAGTCTCTAATCACAAAATTGCTTTTCAGTGGACAAAACTAGAAGTTTTTCATAACGAGACTCTAATATCCACGTTTTACAATGATCGTGGAATTATCAAGTGGCGCACCCGATTTTGTATGGTTATTCCTTGAATAATCAACCAATGTTTTGATGCAATAAGTCAACTTCTCCGATTTGCCCCAGACATTTTTTTAGGCGTTTCAAGATGTCTAGATCATAATAAGTAAAAAAATTCCGTCCGCCGTCCACGCCGTTTTTGGTAATAGAACATTTTCTAAATATCAGGGACCGGTCTCCGGCAGTACTTAGTCCTCGAAACATTTCAGCTCGATCGGAACAAAATTTGGTGGAGGGGTGGGGGGTGATAGAGTTCAAAATTTGATTTTCGAAAAAATTGATTTTTGATATTTTTGGAGATCTAGGCGTGTGGGGTATCATTTCCCACTAAATTTTGACGCTAAATCGGGTCTCTCCTCACTCACTGTATCCCCCCCTGTTTTCATTCTCCTGTCCCAAGGAATAACCAACCCCTGTGAAAGAATTTGCGGCATTATTCCTATTCGCATGATGTTGAGCTGTGAGATCAATGGCTACCAACCAGATGAATTACTCGCCCAAATTGTTTTAACCCGAGTTTACTCTGTCATGGAGCCACAACAACCGAATTTGTCTCAACGGTCGCGACACGCATCGTCGAACTGACCGGCTCTGGTTTTCTTCACACTCTCCGCAGGTGTGGAGAAATCATCATGATTGTTCGTCAAGAGGCGACTGATTTATTACAGAGGACGGTCTCCTTGGAAGGCGTTGAAAAACAATTACAGTAATGACGGGCCACTCAAGCGACACCGAGCGCGCTCAGTGCTGAGCAATCCCGCAAGCCCAATTAATTAGAAACCTTATTTCCCGTGCACCCTCGAGGTGTTTTCTTCGCTGTGGGCCCTTTGGGCAACTCAGGCCTTGCGCCATCTCCTTCCCCTTCTGACCCAATTTCAAAGGACGACCTCATCACCATTCGCAGGACAGAAATGTTTCCCACCATCTGCACAAATATTTTTGTCAATACTAGTCTGCATTACTTCGGAGTTCTCATGAATCTACGTTTTATGAACTTTAGTCTTATCACTATCCTCATTACCGCTTGATAAATTATTTCCCAAAGCACCGGAGAAATGGTTAAAGCGAACTCATGGGATAATTGATTGAAGGATTAGACTCAATTAGCGGACGATAATTTTAATGTTTCACAAAAAGATTGGAAAAATAAATCCATCCTACATTTAGTAGAAGGCTCCATGATGACATACCTACTTGACCCACTATAATCAATTTTCCAAACTTGGAAATAGGGGGGGATGGGGGTGTTAGACCTCTTTTCGTGCGGTGAGAATTATGCTCACTCTTACTTTATTCTCCTCCAAGACACTTATATACTCACTGTGACTGATTTTCACGAGCCTCAGAGAGTTCGCACTAATTGGATGAACCAAAATTGCCGAATTTCTCCATCTTGGGTTCAGCAGGAAGCTTAATGACTTCTTCCTTAGCTGGGCTCTGGACAGCTAGTGACAAAATCTGCAAATTCTTACACACGGGTTGGTTATTCCTCGAATGGGGGAAACAGTGGGTGTGGCGGGTCTCAGACCCATTCCAATCGATTCAGGGTCCAAAATTTAGAGGAATATGATACCCCACACGCCTAGGCACCAGAAATCCTGACACATACAAAATGGGTGGATACATACCCATTTTGACCCATAACTTCTTCCGGTGGTTGCCAATCGTTCTGGGACACACATCATTGAATTCAGCGTCCAAAATTTAGTGGAAAACTATACCCCACACGCCTAGGTAGCAGAAATCCCGAAAACACATATTCAAAATGGGTGATAAATGCCCAATTTGACCCCTAACTTCTTCCAGTGGGTGCCGATCGTTCTGGGACCCATTTAATTGGATTCAGTGTCCAAAATTTAGTGGAAAAGTATACCCCACACGCCTAGGTAGCAGAAATCTCGGAAAAACATATTCAAAATGGGTAACAAATACCCAATTTGACCCATTACTTCTCTTGAACTTTCTTGGTGAGAAAATGGGAATTATAACTCGCGGATCACAATTTGAACAATATATTTTTGTACTCACTTTCTTACAACTCTAGAAGAAGGAGTGACTTGAGACTTAAATGAACAGAGCTGCAAACCCTCATGACCACTAACAGTCTAAGGAGAGCAATATGTAGTTCGTATGTTACATGGAATGTATAAGATATTCCATCAACTTTCTCCAGTGGGTGCCAATCGTTCTGGGACCCGTTTCATTGGATTCAGCGTCCAAAATTTAGTGGAAAATGACACCCTACTCGCCTAGATCGCCCAAAATCTCGAAAATCCATTTTTCAAAAAACACATTTTGACCCCTACCCCCCCAAATTTGGTCCGATCGGGCTGAAAAGTTTCGAGGACCCATCTCGGCTGGGAACAGACCCCTGACCCAAATTTCAGATTTTTAGAAAATTTTCTACTACCAAAAACGGCGCGGAACATGGACGGCGTACGGCGTACGGCGGACGGACATCGACCTTTTTTGATCAGGACATCATGAAACGTCCAGAAAAAAATTTTGAGCCAAATCGGAGAGGTTGACCATTATCATGAAAACATAGGTTGATTATTCGAGGAATAACCAACCAAAAATGAAAGGAGTTCATCGTCGTTGAGAATTTAGCGCTTCTGCAGGTGTACCGTTGATTTCCCTTGCATTTCTTACAGAAAACAAAATGAATATCTAGCAGCCGGACGGGCTTTTCAACCAGTAAACTCAAAGATCCATGTAACCCGCCATTCAGACAAAGATAAGCTGACTTGCTATGGGAACTCATGCTCTTCCCTCTTTTGTTTCTAATGTCTTTATCTCTCGGGATAATTAAAGCTTGACTCCGTGGGGTCCTGCAAGTCCGCCGGATGTAATCCTGAACACAAGGAACAAAGTATAACGGGTTTGAACGATGTTGGCTTATAAACATGACTGAGTGCAGATGTCAAGGTACTGGTGATTAAAAATCTGCAAATTCTTACACATGGGTTGGTTATTCCTCGAATGGGTGAAACAGTGGGTGTTGTGGTGCGCAAGGTGCTCAAGGGAGGTTATGGAGCCTGTGTGGAGTCCTGAAAGACCAAAACTTACCTTTTATCCCTTCTTCTCGTTTCTTATATGACAAATCTAGTTTGAAGTCCATCTAAAAAATGGTATTGTTCTCACAGCACACGGTACGTTACTCTGTCAGGAGTAGTGTGCCTCAATACACAGTGGGTATAGACAGGCCTTACATTCGTAAAGATCATCTGAAATGATTGCATGATGATAAATTTGATTTTGTTCGAGTATTTATTAATGCTGGTCGGATCATCCAAATAACTAGTCGTATTATCTAAGTAGGTGTTCTATTTTTACAAATTATTTTAGTAATTGGTTAGTACTGTGTAATAGGCATTTTTTCAATTTTTGAATACTTTATCAATACTTATCTAGCAGCTACCAGGCTGATTGTGCTCATGTTTGCTAGCTTTCAGACGAGCAAATTCTCAGGGAGAAAGTAAGATACCAGCGATATGAAATCTTGGGTTTTCTTTATATTACGCACCCACTCATCGAGGGCGGGACCGTAGCGTCGTAACGGGTCTTGGGAGGTCCTCTTTGCTGGGCTGTGGCCTATGGAAGATCTACAATTCTCGTCAGGAGGTTTCGCTTGCTTAATCACCTGTCGCCCAGACCTCGCGTTCTTGTTGAGCAACCCCGAGAATGCGTCAGCTCACTCTGTCGTGACCTCAGCGGCCGCGTCTTCGTCAACTGCGGCCCCTGTCCTCTGAGCCGATGGGATCATCGATACCTACAACAGAGCCCAGCCTCATAGTATGGTAATGTGGTTCACAGTTTATCCCGTTTGATTGCTCCCCCATTTGACCGATGGGATTTATATTCTGGGGTGTCAATGTAGCTTCTAGGCTAGGATTGCAGCCTGATTCTGGGGTTTTCAACCCTCCAACTCTTAGAATGTCAAAAATCGATATATGGCCAAAATAACCTAAAAAACAGTGACACCATTACAGTGGCAATTTAGTGACAATTTAATAGGGGTGTTCCTCACCATATATATAGGCCCCCTCACCAGCTTCAGGACGTACCAGGTTCAAATACTTCATTCCCACATTTTCACATGTATTGAACACAAACTCACCCAAAAACTATATCAGAATACAAAAAAATCATTGGAATCATGCCAGTATGATTAACATGGAATCAACATTTTCACCTAACCAATTAACGCCACCCATGTATGAATTGTACATGCAGATCATTCGAGGACATTGTACAGAAATCTTGGCCCTTTTTTGTCGATGTATGCCTCTATCCACTTCCTTCTGAGGCGTCACAGCATGACAGTTGGAGGCTGCAGTGACGACTCTGTGTCATTCCAACTAGTAATACACAATGATTTCGTGGTCATGATTTTTCTTAATTTTTTTTATTAAAGGCAGAGAACAATATATTGATATTATATGTATATTTTATAAGCGCGAAGGTTTCCCAAGAGGTGAAATGGCAGCTCCAAAACCACCACGGCACCAAGGTCATTGGCTTCTTATTGAGGAAGAGGGATTTACAGGGATTTACATCCCTGGTACGGTCAAAAATATGAGGTTGCCGCTTCTTGCCCATACTTTGTACCCAAACCAAATGGGCTTCCCTTTAAGGTATAATATACCTCATGCTGTTTTGCACTAAGACGGTCATATAAAGGTACCATAGATTCATCAACTGAGAGATGTGATATCCCTGTGTATTCTGTCAATCATAAATTGAAATGAAACGAACTAAAAATGTACTCATTAATGTACTCTTTGACTCACAGCTGGCTGATTAGCTACTCCTTTTTTACCCACTTTTTGACCAGCTATAACCTTAATGCCTGTAGTCCCCTAGAGGGGACAGTGATTTTTTATATAAGCTCAGGGAATGTTACTAGGAATATTTCCTGTAACTTTTGGTTAGTCACTCACAGAAACATACATAAAACATGGAGAAACAGGAATACCGGCTAAACTTGCCATTTTTTGTGCATTAGGAAGACAGTTGGGAGCACAATTTGACAGGTTACGAAACTGAAGGAAGTCACGTTGTTAGATAGTTTAGAACTCAACATAATATGAACTTATTCGACTTTATTTTTTTTCTATTTTTTGTAGGTATTTCAGGCAACCACAGAAACCGAGACACATAAGTCACATCATGAAAAAGCAAAGGCCTCATGAAAATGTGTCCCCTGAGGGGAACTATAGGCGTTTGGGAGTTTATCGAATATATTCCGCAAATGAAAATATACCCGGATCTTTAGGCGGTCATGTGAGGCTATTTCCCACCGAGAAATTCTAATCTTGTCGAACCCCACGACTGAGGACGCGGTATGCTTTCGTGACACCGCATACAAACCAACAAAGGTCTTGCAATCTTTGTTATTAGCCCATTGGATGAAGAGCGGAATGTCGTTACAAAGAGTCCGACCCTATTCTGGTGGGGAGGTAATGCTCCGAGGTCCAGTAGTGGAGTGGGAGAGGTAGGTGCTGCATATTTGCAACTGGCTAAGAGGGTGAGAGGTGAGTGAGATGCACGACACCGGTTTGCTTCATGCGATTGTCCACATCACTTGGTACCTACAAACGCTCGAGATATTCCCATACATGAAATATTTCAAAGCAGTCCTTCTAAGCCCCCCCGCCCCTCCCCCCCAAAAAAATAAATACGACAGATATGAATATTCCCCATAAAACGGGCCTATTTGTGACGGGCATGTCCGGTCATTCATTCATCAAGGAGTAGTTCCTGAAAGTGGTAATAACTACTCGCATCATAACTGTTCTTTTGCAATAACTTGGTAGACTTGAAAATAATATTAGAAATGGCCAGATTCCCATGGCTGCACCGTCACGTGTCATCTTTCAAATTTATCACACTCGTTCTCGAAATTGACTCCCTTATAAGCGAAACCTCGGACGCACCAATGCTAATCAGCATTTTGTGTTTCAAAGGGTTCTGATCACGCGGCTTTGAAGATGACTGTGCACGTTCAACTCATCTCCACCAATAGTCCAGCTAACCCTTTGTTAACCATTTTCCGTTCTAACGGGAGGGTCATAGCGATTTGACCTGCGAGCGAGAGGGAATAAGTTATACCTTCCAGTTGAGAGAAACTATCTGACGGTGTTGGGTCGTTAAATTTGGAGAAATTAAATTCTTGGGAGGGTATCCTTTGAGTTTATAGTCGGGGGACGGTGGTATTCTCTTGATTGTAGTACATTGTAATCTTCTGGTAACAAACACATGAACTTACGCGTGTTACTAGACTTTCTCCCTTCCTTCGCCACTTGGCAAATCTCTCCTCGTCGGATACGGACTCCGTTCCTGAAAAAAAGGACTTTCTGAACTCTACTTCTCTTCTTTCTTCAGTTCTTGTTTCTGTATTATGACGACCTTCCGTAATGTTAACAAACGTTAAAAATTACAACATGGCCATATTTTTGCAGAATCATAAATCAATCACGTTAGGTGTCAAAGCGAGTTTAACAACTTAATGCATAATAAAATATAATTAAATTATATAGTAGTATTTAGTGGCAACATCAAGGCACCCAGAAGCTCTTAAAAAGCTGAAAATCGGATTCTATGAGCCTCTAGCTTACATAATTTATGGTTACTCTGTTTGACGTACATGAATACATCGCATTTGATCATTGCTTTTTCCAATCACTTTGAAACAAAATTGAAATAAATCGCCCAAAATTTACTAGAGCGGCCAGCCAGCTTGACAAGGGGAGGATATCATAATGGTTCATGGGGTGATTTCCACCCGTGGGTTGGTAGATGAAAGGGAATGAATAAATCAACAAATGCTTTTAGATTTTAGGGTGAGAGGGGGGTAACTATTCCATAAGTCTGGTGCTCATCGTGTCAAATGATCAGCGATCAAGGATCTAGTTTTTTTACACCAATTTCAAACTTGAAGTATAAAAATGCAGTCTGCTAATGCTCCAAGTCCTTAGGATAGACTTTCTTTCGATAACACTAACTTGAGGAGGACAAATCTCCTATTCTTTGTCTCCTAGAAGTGTTACTGGGTTGTAATCATTTTCCGCTTGTTCTAAAGGCAACCTTGTTTTACTTGTTCCGGTGGTGGTTGTAACTCCCTCTTCTCACGATATTTTTGATCGTTGTTTCGGCATTATGAAAGTCCTTCGAAATTTGTCATACAATTCTACTCACCCTAATCACCCCCAATTTTGATGGAAAACATTGTTAGCGATCATAAACTGGTTATTTTAGAAAAAAGCATTGTAACACTAAATAAGCTAAAATGAGTTCCAACTCATGCATTGTTTGATTTTCTCTCAAAATCCGCGATCAGGCTCTTTGAAAATTCAAAGGATTTGATGAATGAACGTTTTGATCAAATACAAAGTCGAACTAGTTTTTCTCTGGCAATTGCGAGTTCGCACAGCTTCAACAGGTACGACTCTCTCCCAACTTCAAGGTATTCGCCGACTCAATTGGCTGGTTTGAAATTATATTGGCGACTGGAGGCTGGTCGGGGTTGAGCTGGTTGGTCTTGTGGTGACCGTGCCATCTGCAGCCCCGAGCCCGATACTTGCTACTCACTGTACCATCGGTTGCGATCGGCCCGGTTGAGCGGTCACAGAAAAGCCCTGCGGTACGTCGTTAGGTATAGTTTTGCGTAATCCGAGTCATCTTTTATTGGTCGCGCCGGCCACTCGGTGTGATCAATCATTGCCCTAAGACACGGTCCCATGCCTCGACAGTCTCAAGACGCAAGGAATCCGGCCACCTCATCCCACCTTAGAGGGCTATGCCCTTTCATTTTTACAAGAAGACTCCGTAGTCATGTCACCAGGATGGAGATCCTCCTTAATGATCCAGATATGGCGAAAGAATGACAAAGAGCTCGGGGGGTTCCCGCTTTCGAGAGAAAAGAACCGAAAGAGTGAAAAAAGGCCTCAGAGACAGGAGACCGTGTCACGGGGGGCTGCAGATGGGCGGAAAGACCGTTACGAGTAATCACTTGGAAATGAAAATAACATTCGAAACCAGCCTCTCGTAAACCTCCTCACCTTACCCATCTTCACCTTAACCCACGCAGCGGATACACGCGAAAAAAACCATAACCTTTTGCCTTTAATCCAGCGTTACCTTGAGCATTCGATTGTTCCGTTGAGCTGCTAGGACGAACCGATTATATTTACCATTCGAATGACTTGTGGCCCTCTGACCGCTCAAGTGAGAACGTGTGACGTTGTTAAGAAAACTAATACGAAAAAATAAATAAATGAAACTCAAAAATACTTCTTATAATTCGAATAATTATTATTCAAACTAAAATATTATCCTTAATCATTAATTATTTTTCTAACGGAATAATATTTTTCTATTTCACTCATTCTTTTAGAAACTATATCGCAAAGAAGTATCTCACTTTCAGGTAGTTGCTCTTGAATCATCCGCAGGCATTATGACGCCGCAACACAACATGCGGATGTAAAGAGGCCGCTAACCTAAAGCTCGCGTCGCTGCAATCAATTAGATATAATATGTAATAGATCGGGCCAAAATTACTTGAAGGGAGTTAACCCTCGATTTAAGCTGCTTATAAAGCCATAAATAATGTTTAGATTCACCCTAACCAGGTACAAAACTATTATACCTACGGGACATGATGGGTCTAAATTAAGGCTGATGGCTGCTTTGAGAAGGCCGTTTTGTAGATTTGGAGATAAAGTGAGCACCTAGACCTTCGTTGGGACTCGATGTAGAGCATCTGTCGCTGAATTACGAGCTGCTAAAACATAGTCCTGTTGTACCTCAATCGTTTGTAAATTGATGATAACTACCGCAGGATAGGAGTTACGACGTGTGCGAACTCCTCACCTTGTTCAGGTGCAGCAAATTATTTTTCTTGGAAGCGCAGTTTAGTATTAATGATCCTTGTTACATTCGTGGCCTGCTTCTGTTTAGCAAGGTACCTAAATAGGCTTGTCAAGTAACGGAGCTCTAATTTTTGGTGACTTGATTATTAGGATAAAAGTGGGTTAAACACAAGTTGCTGATCCGAATGAATACGCGTGCACGTGGTGCCCCACTATGCAATACCCAAAGACGAACTCAAGTTTGCTTCCAACATT
>CM034005.1:9293176-9312024 GCA_019603395.1 Cyrtorhinus lividipennis
TCTCGAAGATTTCTGAATTTCATGACCTTGAATTCTTTGAAGAGATCTTCTGTAGGGTATCTAGTCGACTTCTTTAGCAGGACTTTAATTAGAAGTTTTTGCGCAAGGGATACCGAGTCAAGGAGACCGGCTCCACAGCCCCCCCCCCCCCCCCCATCGTCACGACACCGTAAATTGTTTGAGACTGGACAAGCGTAAAAAAAAAGAAGAAATTCCTTACTTCTCGACACACATATACCATTTTCTCATCCTCGATCAAGTTCTTCACATGATCATCACAACGAAGGCATTGATCTGCATCCACCCCCAAATATTGAGTCGATGATACCTGCATGCGACGTTCACAATGAACGCATTCTGCTGTATGACACTTCATACTCCAAATATTAGGAATATCCACTTCTATCATTGAAAATTCAATAAAATTTGTTCAGGAGACATTAAATTTCATCCCCAGACCCGTGAGAAATTCGTAAGCATTTCAGTTTTTTGGCAACTCGGACTTCAGTCACCGCCAGACACATACACACAGTATCATCGGCGAATGATACAGCTTCTCCTGTTGAAATTTTTTACGCTATCCATAAATACCAGGAAGCACATTGGTCCAAGACCGTTATAATAAGGCTATTTCCATAGGAGCACTCTTTTATCATTTCATATCATGAAGAATACCCGTAAAATTCAATCTTACAGTGAACTAGCGATCGCTTAACGAGCAAATCGCTTGTCGTGAACGTGCCCTACTTGTCTATTTGAAATGTGAACACCGCAGACAATAGGACTGTGTAAACAAAACCGTCAATTCGAAAACGCAACAGCATTATACTCGGCGGCGGTTTAAAGGTTTGGAAGTACTCAGGGAAGTTAATTAGACTGACAATGAACTGAGACCGGAAAAACAGATAGAAGGTGATTTTTCAACGTCGATTCGAAGCCTTCAGCTTCAAAAGGAGTTAATTAAATTGTATTAAACGCGTAATGACTTATTAAGCCATAATTAAAATGCCTTCTCGTTTACCATTTAACCCTCGCAACGGGAAAAATGAATAATTAGAAGTAAACAGGTAAGCACTGATAATTCCGAAATGAAATCTACACCGAAACTCATTATGCATGATTCATCGTTCTTAATTTAGTAGGAAGTGATACTCTACACGAATGTGCCCCAATTCAAAATCCAATTACGAGAATATTGAACTAAAATGACCGAAACATGCTATTATGAACGAAGCAGAAAGCAATTTCAGTCAAAATAGAAAGAAAAATCGTTTTTAGAACGTTTTGTGCCCTTTAGAGTGGTATTGAATCAAGTATCTCGGATTCTTGGCATTACAACAATGAGTATTTATTTTATTATGTTCAATTGTATACAATTTAGTGAACAACTCATTTTTACGATGTCTACTTCACCATAGGTAGATTTCACTCGAGGGAATGAATTTGTAATTTAACCAAAAAAATAGATAAATACAACGGTTTCGAATTGATTAAGCGTCAAACTCATTAAAATGAGGTTTCAAACGGCTTTAATTCCTCGGAAATTCTCTAAAACCCATTTTGACCCAAACCGAGCCTTGGATCGCGCAAATCGGGCTAGAAACGACCTACTAAGAACAAGTGAAGCCCAAATTGAGTTAATCGGCAACATTTTGAATTTAAGACGTGTAGGGTTTGCTCCTCTAGATTCATTTCTTTCGTATAATCAGAAAAAATTTGAATTTTCAAACTTTTGTCTTTCAATCAGTTCGCTAAACGTAGACAAAATTTTTTTCGAAAATGGTGGTAATTTTTGCATTGCTATACCTCAGGCGTTATTCAATTAACGAAAAAACTCAGTAAACTCGTATACATTTTAATGAATTTTATTCAGTTATGAACTATATGGGTACGGATATACCCACAAAAGGATGTTATTTTTCATGATTTTTTGGCTCTTTGCACAACACGACATTTTTTTAAAATAACGAGGCATAAAATACCCTTTTTTTCAGCTGAATATGATGTATCCTTCGATTTTCAAGGGTTGTAAGTAAAATGAAATATTCTCCGCCCTTGTGAACACTTTCTATGTACAAAAAATGCCGTTTATAGAGGGAGGACCCACTTCTGTTATTTTCAAGGCTCGAGTCGCTTCTCATCCGAAGACGTCATCGTCCAGAAAAAACCCTCAAAAGAGCGCATCCCGTCGCGTCAGATGACCTAACGCCGCTCGAAAATGAAATCAAACGCAAGTGATTCGGAAACTATACTCAACTCGGCTTTAAGGCTCATCCCCTTCACGACGACGAACTAAAATTAGACGAGGACTCGGACATTCGCGAAGCCGTGGGCGCCGTCCGATTTAACTAAATTAAACATCGATATGCATTTCGCAATGTAATGAAATAAATGTATGTGTATTATACACAGCATGAGCAAAAAAAAAAATTCATTGTTCCTTGAAGCAGGAGTATGAAGGGAAACAGTTAGTGTGGAGTGTCTCGGAATGACTTCAATCGATTGAGCATCCAACATTTAGTGGAAAATGATACCCCACACGCCTGTGTATCCAAAAATCCTAAAAACTCACATTAGAAATTGGTAGGTAAGAACCAATATTGACCCCTACCCCAAATTTGGTCCGATCGGGCTGTAAGTTCAAGGACCAACAAGAGCCGTCCGCTGTCCAAGCAGTTTTTGGCGGCAGACAATTTTCTAAAAATCCAAAATTTTGGTCAGGGACCCATTTTTGGCTCTAGTTGGCTCCTTAAAACTTTTCAGCCAGATTGGACCAAATCTTGGGGGATAGGGGTGAAAAAGAGTTCTTAGGAAGGTTGATTTCCATGATTTTCGCGTGCGACCTAGGCGTGTGGGGTATTATTTTCCATTAACTATTGGACGCTGAATCCATTAATAAGAGTCCCGGGCGGTTGGTGCCCACTGGGGATGGGTATTGGGCCAAAATGGTGACCTACCTGTGTTTTGAGTACCTAGGCGTGCGGGGTATCATTTTCCACTTAATGTTGGACGCTGAACCGATTAGAATGAGTCCCGGACACCCCACGACTCACTCTTTTCCTCATGCTCGTATTTTATTCTAGACATCATGAAACGTCCAGAATAAAGTGTTGTGGCTGATCGGAATAACCAACCAACAAGAACGAAGCAGTGATTTCTACCTCTATAATAATATGAACACCGAATCCACTGGCAGGTCTCAGCGTGCACTCTTCGAGCTACAAATGCTTATAACAGAACTGGCAGCCAAATAGCGTAGAAAATTGATCTTGGCTACGAGTTCTCCGCTCGTTTACGATGTATCATTACACCCACGATTCAACGCTTGGACTATTAATCCGAATTAGGTTAGATCACCAAGACGAAGCCATTTACCTACTGAAATGATCTTGCTCGTACCGATTTCCAGAGCCTCCCACATCTTCTCCCCCCTCCTAAAATGGTTCTGTCATGAAGATAGACAAAACCGCTGAATAATTCACAAACCACGGAGCAAAAAAAGGAAACTTGCCGATCTTTGAGCGGATGCTTCCACTAAAGGCGAGTTCGGCGGAATGCATACTGAACGTGACGGGTCCTTGGGTCGTTTGAGCGTATAGACGGATCGTTTACGAGGTTAATTACATGACAAGGACAATGATGGGCCGTGTGACGGGTAGGGCTATAACAGTCGAGAGATTTGTTCGGGAGGTGACATCGACAAAGACTAATCGGGCGTTTGAGTCAAAATTATTGTTGATATTATTCAATTTGTTTGATAACAAATATTTAATTTTCAAGTTTAATATATTCTAATTAATTAAATTACTCACTTTAATATTACAATTTACGTGAATTTTTATTTGAGTGAATTCGAAACTTATTTTCCCCATCAATTGACCCGTACACGGTAAAGTCTAAGCTACATCGATTAATAAATTACAAAATCGTCATTGAATTTCACCTACGCGAAAATATTCCCTGCATATGTGACGAAATGATTGATTAATCATTGATCAACCCAAGTTTTCCGGCAGGAGGTCAACCTTCAGATTGGCCCCAGAATTGGACAGTTTGCGTTTCGTGATGTCTGGATATTGGCACGCTCTTGAGAGGCTCATGAAAAACGCTGCAAATTCATTACAAATCTCGAAAACTCACTTTTGAATACCCATTTTGACCCATAACCTCTTCCGCCGGGCACCAATCATTCTGGGACCCGTCTTATTGGATTCAAAGTCCAAGATTTAGTTGAAAATTATACCCTAGACGCCTAGATAGCCAAAAATCTCGAAAATTAATTTTTCGAAATACCCATGATGAATCTCTAGATCTAACTAATCAGGCATTAGTCACAAATTAATAATAAAATTAATCACCATTTTCCGATTTGCTATCAATCTAATAACCGAGTCTGGAGAGCGAAGGAAGTGCCCTCTGGTGGACTACTGACTGACTATAGTCATATTTAATTATCGCTATGTTCCCTTCTTATATACGAGTAAACTCGTAGGTCCACGACCAAGATAAATGAATATCAATGCAAAAAAAAAAAAAAAAAAAAATCGCCGAATTTATGATAGCGCCGATAGCTTGTAGAATTTGGGTTCTTCTGAAGAGTTTCTCCTGCCTATATCATTTCGACTCTACAAATTCACGAATTAGGGCAAATTTACCAATAAATAGTGAAAATTCAACTTGAACTGCATCGTACAGAAGTCTGCGTATTTGAGAAGAGCAATTTTTGGCTTCACTTTTTAACCACATCAGCGTTATTATTCCTTCTTTCTTAACAAGATGAGCTTGTTCGAAGCACGTTCTTACAGCGATGGCATATTGCCAACTAAGATAAGCCGGCGGTGTGGAAATCAATTCTTGGTTTCTTAACGGTTAGAAATGTAAATTAGGTCAACCATAGACGAAAACTTGGGGATAGGCAATTTTTTCATTTTGGCAGCTGGTGGACTCAGGAGAAACCACACGATAAAAGGTGCCTTATTTACCCGCTTGAGACAAGACATGGCCTTGAGTTGATTGATTTGGCACAAATTATAGGTACTGGAGGTATTTACGTACAGAGGAAAGTCAGTAGAGACCTTTGAACAATATTGGAGTCTTCAAGCTACCTGGTTTCATATACCAAACGAACTGATCCAAGGTCCATTATACTAATAATGACCTTACTGAAGGTGTAACAAGTCTGTCTGGCAGTTTTAGGATATTCATGGCGGAAAGAACAATTTTTCTAGAGAAAAACAGGACTTAGGTACAAAGGTCCTGATGAAAACTTGAAGTATTGACTACCTGGGTTAATAAGAGCCATGAAAACGAACGAATTGAGGCTGACAGCAAGAAAAGCGACAAGCAATAGTAAAGTATTTAAAATTACACCTGTTTGAACATTTGATAGAAAGGCCCAGAAAAGGAAGGTAGAAATGAGGTAAGTGCAATAAAAAAGAAAGGCAGTGGACGATTTGACCTAAGAATTACATCCGATGAAAGCTAAAAATACCGGTGACGGCCCGAGGACGAGAATATTGGCCAACGTTATCAGCCACTCCTCTTTCCTGCCACGGTTGAGATAAACAAACATCGTTAACTAATTGACCGGACGGTGTAAAAATTCTAAGTAGATGAATGATATAAAGGACAAACGAGCGCATGTTGCGGTTTTGGTAGAATCCGCGATAGGAGTTAGAGAGGACGAAAAAGCCTCGAAATAACTGGGACAAGGACTTGATACCGAGGGCCGGAGTAGCCATTGAGCCCGGACGCCCTCTTCGAAAATCAAAATGAAGTTCCTACTTAAAATGTGAAGAATTGAACAAACCTTCGAAGGTCTTGAGGAATGTCGTGAGTTCCCTGCTCGCTATCCGGTTGTTAGCCGCACCTCTCCTCTTTTTATTCAATCACTTTACAAATCACACACGAACCGCGCACAGAACAGAGACAAACACATCCGATCGGCACAAGTTCCTAGTGGAACACCCCGTCAGCCAAGTGCAGTGAAAGACGAGGTTGTTGAGCTGCTGGGCGGGTTGTAGGGGGGTGGAGGCCGTCGGATAATCGATTGTACTATCGGTTGTATTCGATTAATCGGACTGCCGTCGCGCCAAGTTTCAAAACTAGGGGAATCTGCCGCAATCTGCTGAAAACATGAAATAACTTGTTCTGTATCAATCTGATAGATCCGGTAGATTTTGGTACCAGGTACCAAAAAGTTAACAAGCCCAAAGTATCAAAACCTCCAACAGGTTGATCCTCAAAAAGTTCCTAAAAATGCTCTTGATCTGCTAGCGCCCTTCCAGTTACACTGTTACTTCTCACATTCCAGCAGATCGGTGTTAGTTGTCAGGATATCCAAATGTTCTAAGAAAACAATAGCAAAAAGATATTATTATATAATTTTCAAAAACTATACGGCGAATTGAGCAGCCCTTAGGTTTCAGGGTCAGTATCAGGAACCAGTGTGAAATTACCATAAAATGGAATAATCCTCTAAATTTGAATTATTCTCAAGCGAACGAATTATCTGGCTCTTGTGAGATTAACATACAAATGTCCATTTAAAGGGCTCCATTTTTCAGCATTATTTTAAAAATAAACTTGGAGCTCACTCACCAATCTCCCACGTTTAACATACTCAAATACCATCGTAATACAGCAGTTAACACCGTAGGAAATCAAAAATACTTCTAAAAATCCTCTATGGCTGAGTCGCTGTAGCATCTTTGAAACATCAACCTGACCGACTAGTTTCGACCCAAAGGGGTAAACTAATTCAAAAAGTTACACTCTTGACGGTTTGATTCAGTGCTCTCTGATTAGCTTATCCTACACCAAAGGTTTCCCGATGGCCATGCGGTTCACCATAATGCGCTCGAGTAATAACTGGCTTACGAGCACAAAAGGAAATAACCTATCAACGGGTCGGAAACATGATGACAAAGTTATCATATTTTAATTACAGTCAAAAACACGATTGCAAACCATTCACAGGTTAGACTTCTTATAGAATTGTAAGGCATTAAAACACAAAATTTGATGAATATTTTTGTATTCAGTCCTCGATCAAAAAGACGGCGAAATTCGATTTGCTCTGACATAATGATAAACTTGAAGATATGAGGACATTGGGTTTCAATCCGCTCTTGAGACCCCTAACCATGATTCAGTAATCACTTGTAATCATGTAACACATGTAATCATTTTTATCGTTGTGAATCCGGGAATGTGCTACATGTTGTAGAATACCTACTGCCCTTGTCAAGGTACAAACCAGAAGAGCAAATGAACAATGAATCTCAACGGATTGCTACATGAAATCCTGGTAGAACCTCTCTGATTCACCTACTAATCGATTCTTCTAACGTCGAGAGTTGACTATCGATTACCGACGGTTTCACGGGGTCATGCGCGAGAAAAGCAGTCCGACAGAAGAAACTGCTTTATATTTTAAATCAATAAATCGTCGGGCGCCACGAGAACGTAACTGGAGACAGAAAACAATTTCTTTTTATTCTACAGGGTGAGAGTGTACAGGCTTTCTTCCAGAACGAAAAAAAAATTTCGATTTAGAACCGGCGTCGAGTCAGATTCACGTATCGAGTGGAACCCAGCAGGATGTAGGTGGAAGGAGGGGTGCCCGTAGTGCGGATGAATACCGTCGGGTCGCGTCCTGGGCGTAGCCCTCCCGGCTTCTATGCCGATGACACCTGTCATTCCGATAAAATTTTGAAATTTTCAAATCTGCAAAGCAGCAAGAGCATTGACTTCACCATTAGATTAAAAACGTAAATTTATCCCCATCTGGCGTTTTAGAGCCTTCAGATCAAATTACCTGTTCCATCTGCCAGACCGGAATTTTTCTTGTTACTGCAAAAATTTCAACAATCTCGATCCGCGTTAGTTCACATTTTAATGATGTCACACGGAAGCTTCTGTACCATGGCCTAGGCAGAGTGCCAATTTTTATACGTGAACCAATATTAAACTAATTCATACCAAACCAAAAGTATTTTGTGGTCTCAAGTGTTTTAAATTATTCAAATTATTGCTATTAAGCCGTACAATAGAGCACTTATTTATTAGTGTATTTAGGGTAAAAATGAAATTTTGCTCACATTTGGAGCAACACTAAAGAATTAAACTAAAAAATATAAGATGCTGCAGTCGTACCTACTTATATAATTTTGCACCGCCGAGGAAGGGTGAAGATACACAACAAACATACGAAACGAAATTTACTATTGCAAAAATCCGATTCAATAGGTTATTACAAGTCTGATTAAAATAATTTATTCTTATATAAGCGAATATCAACTCTCTAATATGAAGATACTTCATAATGAAGTTGTTCTTAATTATTTTTAATAATTTGTAATAGCTATGCATACAGATATCAACTCTCTAAATTTTAAGGTACTTCATCACATTGAAGTTGTTCTGTACAAATTTGTTCGTAAATTACTAACAAATGACATTATTTTCTGAATAAAGCGTTCACAATAGATTTATAAACAACTTGGTGATGGCAGGTAACCCAACAAGTACATGAAGAACGTGGACATAAAAATAATGAATTTACCAACAGTAGTACATTTTGTGGTCGTTAACAGCTTCACGCTCATTAATTTAGCAATTTTTGGACAAGCATTTGTAGCGATATCCTTGAAGAAAATCTTGGTAACGGATTGGAATGTTGACTAGGCGTAATAATTGGCTCTTCATTGCATTTTATCTTGACAAGAATAGTGCACCACACTGCCGTTTGGGTAGTGAACGAAAGCGCTGAAAATAACGAGCAAAAAATACTTGTTATAAGGTTCAAGAAGTGAAGGAAAACTTGTGTTGTGAGACGAATTTCAACGTGAAAAACATACCTCTGGTGGCCAAATCTCTTCTTGCACACCGGGCAAACCATCAGTTCAGTCATCACAATTTTCTCGATTCTTGTTCAATTTTCTGTTTCTTGAGCTAGGCATAATACAATCAAAGATGAAGAAAAACCGCAGAACATTCGTCCAGGATTTATAATTATTTTTAAACATTCTTAAATCGTTGAGGAAATCATGTCCTTATTGTCGTTCATCATCAGAGAATCATCATTATCAATTTATCGTCAGAGATTGACCAAAATTACCCTGCCTGTTTATAAGTGTCCCAACATCGAACACTCATTTTCACTCATATCCTTCATTTGGGGCGATTAGGCTGGAAATTACAAGGACACAAGTCTTGAATGAAATATGTGGGCAAAATTCCAAATTTATGAAGCATTTTGAGGATCTTCTTCGGCAAATGGATATTTTAAATTCTAAATCTATAAAAAAATTTAATTATATAAACGTTTAAGGGTATACAGGGTGTCCCACGAATTGTCCCCCTACCTTTCCGAAAATCGTCCAAACGGGAGTAAACAAAATTTGTTTATGCTATCTGTTTCTATTTTTTGCAGAATAATGACTAAAGTCCGTTCATTTTGCGTGAAAATGCAAATGAAATATCATAAATATAATTTTTTTTTCAAGTGGGAAAAATAGAGTTATTAGGGGGAAAAAAGAAGATATTTTCTTAAGCAAACACGTGCTAAAAAGATTTTTTTCATCGATTTTTTTAAAGGGTTATAACATAGTAAACCAAAATGGGCATTTCTAGAAACAGAAATTCAAATTTTTTCCGCAATAATTGAGGCTACTAGACATACTTGAAGCCGCTGAGCGTTAAGGAGACCCTTCAAAAGTTGGGAGTCCCTTCTTTGTTTGATCGTCTCTTTGACGCCCGCAGTCAAAAATGACTTGAGCCGAGACAGTGGAACGTCGTGCGGAAGAAGATCCAGCGCGTCGAGAACAGGAAGCCGATCTGGATGGGATTCAAGGAGATCGAGAGACATCGTCAGCGGATCTGGAGCACCAGCGGGCGCCACAAGGGGGGCGTTGACGCCCGGAAGGGAATCAGGGGGGTGAAGCAGAAGCTGCAGCATTTTGATATAGACCTACAACAACAACAAATGATGAAACAACCCTCTCCTTGACGAGGCTCTTCGTCTAGCTGTACACCAGTACAATTGAAATTAGTTTTATCCTCAATAATCCAATTAATGACAAATTTATTGAACTCCCTTTTCTGACAAACAGGACCACTCATACACGTCCCATCACACACTCAGAAATTGTTTTAAAAGGAAATACGGCACTAAAGCCACAAACTCACTGTCAGCCGCGGGTGGATCCGGATTCGTCTCCAATAAGTATTACGTATCAATTAGTCTTAACCCATGGCCAGATTCGTCTCCTACTTACCTCGGCAAACTGAGGTCAGCCTGCAGTAATATAGAGTCAGAGGGATTCGAAATGCGTTTGAAGAACTTCATGTCATCAGCAAAGATAAGAAAATGTGAACTCCTGATGACAGAGCCAATGCTATTAACCGCAAATGTGAATTGCAGAGGTCCCAGATGAACCCTGTGGATCGAGGTGACTCCGCCAACACGAACACAAAGCTAACGCAACTGCCAACCCAAGCAAGAAAACCATTGCATACCCCCAATCCACCAAGGACATCAAGGATGACCTGATGTGGGAGCTTGTCAAAGGCTTTGGAGAAAACTGGCGTGTTCTTATCCATCTGGCAACCATCCCCAATGGGCTGAAGTGCAAGCTCCTGAAAGGTCAGAAGATTGGAGACAGTTGAAAGACCCTTGGTGAAACCATGCTGCTCAGGAAGGATGAAGGCTGAGAACAAGGATGACAAACGGACAACAACCAGGTCTTCGGTCGCTTTCTGTTTTGGCTTATATACCAAGTGTTTTAAAGAATCCTAGCTTCTTACTTACGTTACTTACGTACAAGCTTGGCAATAAGTCTAGTCTTGATAGTGAGTTCAGAGGTGAGACGAGTCCGGCCATGACCTTATCAAACTCACATCGTGACGAGACAAATCCGGAATTTCCCTAAGCTGCAGCAGCTTCATGATCCCCTTGACTAACGACAACTTTTATAACTATTTCACTTGCCTTGTCGTAGCCATCCTTCTTTTCATTGTACACAGCATCGCAGAATTTCAGCGCCTTTTGAAAATCCCCCAAAACGAGAAGGTAAATCCCAAGAGCCACTTCGTGATTACCGGCTTTACCACAAATCAGCGCCCGCTCTTCAAACATACCTAGAAAATGACGTTGCGTAACTTAATATTACTCTTTTTTTTTTTTTAGAGAAACGTACATCTGAAATACGTCTAAAAATTGAACTCACAGTCTTTTGGAAACCTGTTGAGAATGGAGGATACTTGATAGTGATTGGAGGCTTCGAGAAAATCTCTCAATTTCTTACGAAGACCCTGAGACGCTGGGTCGTTCAAACCTTTGGACAAAATCTGTTCCTGATATTGATGAATCAGGGCGTTGTGAAATGTAGGATAGGTCTCTTTCCATGTATGAATAGCATGCTCCTGCAAAAAAATTGAAAAAAATGATAACAACTACCAACAACTATTAAAAAAGATGATTATGGTGGAATTTAAATTAGTTTACGTACAATATACGGTATGATGAGGCTGTGCTTGTTAAGTCTGAGCAAAAAATCGAGAACCTTGGGTCTTGGGAGACCCTCAACTTCCGGGATTTCCTCGGTGAAGATTTTCAAACCTTCGTCCGGCTGGGATTCGAGCACCCATTCGGAATATCTCAAAATGAGCTCGATATAATCACTACCTGAGAGGCGAATAAATTATTCTGTTAATAACGAATAAAAGCTGAAAAAAAAAACTCGGCCCTCTGGGCCTCGCCAGGGGGCAAGCCCCCTGGACCCCCGTCTGCTTTCCGCTTAGAGCCTACGGCTAAAATCCGATAAACATGGACCCATGTTTTAGCCGTCTGCAATCGGAATGTCTATTACGAATGTCTATACGAGGTGACTGATGACTCACTACTACCTTACAAAGAAGTAGGTACGGTATTTTCTGATGACTCACTACTACCTTACAAGGAAGTAGGTACGGTATTTTCTGATGACTCACTACTACCTTACAAGGAAGTAGGTACGGTATTTTCTTCTTGTCTTATAAAACCCCGTGTGACAGGAGCGTCTGGGGGGAGTACCGAGCCGAGCGGCTTCGGCCATTTCTGGCCCTCCTCGGCTCAATATCACACACCATCGCAATTCTTCCCCTTTGGCGCTCGTTTCAAAAAAGCGTGCTCCCTCGTTCAACGTCAACAATTCTCTCTTTATCGGGGATTTTGGTAGAATAGGAACTTACTACCTACTAGCCTAAAAAAATTATTAGGAAAATGTGTTTCAGCAAACAAGCTAAAATTGGCTCACACAAATTTTGAACATATCTGTAACTCACCCAAAACACGTTTCCAGCAGTTCACATTAGTTTAAAAAAGATATGTAAGATATGTAACTATAAGGTCATTTGTAAAATTTGTATTATTGTTTATATCTGTAGTTTCACCTATTTTCAGGCTCTACCCTTATAAGGCCCAAGACTGGTATCATGATGGAAGTCTTTTTGTAATGCAGGGCACTGGCTTAGATTTTTTAGTATCTCTTTCAATTCCAGTTTTCCAACTGAAAAAATCAGCATGGTTGTAAAAATGCAATTCCTTGTTGGATAAACGTACGCCATGAGCGCCAGATATGTGCTCAATGAGATCACCACGACAGGTCACTACGGAACTACACATATTACAATTCAATGAAACAGAAGTGTGCTGTTTCTGGCATCCTCGACTGCTTTGCTGGTGACGATCCAGATTAAACTGTTTGTCGGTGACATGGTTGCAGTTCTTGCACTTAGGCATCACAGGAACGGAATAATAACGAATAACTAAATTAAATGGAATAGTAAACACGGAATAGTTAACGAATAAACTAAAACACTAGAAGCGAACGAGAATGAACGGAATAACGAACAACGAAATAATTACGAATAAACTAAAACACGGAACTAGTAAATGGAATAGTAAACACGGAATAGTAAACAAATAAACTAAAACACTCGAAGCGAACGTGAATGGTGACGTTGTGAAGAAACTATAAGTTCGTTCATCTATGTTGTGAAGATTCGAGATAAGGGAGAGTTGATACAGAGAGGTTGGGCCGAGGAGGGCCGGAAATGGCCGAGGTCGCTCGGCTCGGTACTCCCCCCAGACGCTCCTCCGTGTGACACTCCCGCGTCACCCTTCCGGCGTTCCCTTCCCGCGTCACCCTCTCGGCGAACGGTTTTTGGTAGTTAGGTCATGGCTAAAACATGAGTCCATGTTAAAAAGAGCTGAAAATGTTGAGTTGGAAAACTCAGCGGGTGGGTATGGGTCAGCATGGGTACCTACCAACTTATTTCGAACGTGGGGTTTCGAGATTATTGGGTACCTAGTCGTGTAAGGTATAATTTGCCATTAAATTTTGGACAACGAATCGATCAGAATAAGTCCGGGACACTCCACACTCACTGTTTTCCCCATACTCCTGCTCCATGAAATAACTAACCATTGTGAATGACATTTGCTGCGTTTATTTCTTAGCTTAAAGGATTTTCACCAGACAAGTGATCAAGATTCACAAGCATTGAACCGTCAAATGTACCTACACGCTAGTTGCAATAGAATAAGAGACACAATTAGACCATTTCTATCAATGATTTGAGTCGAAAAAGGACTCAATTCCTTACAGACTGCTATTTTGTTTCAGTAACATCCTCACAAGTCAGCAATAAGATGACTAAAGATTCTGCGTTCCTGGGTTATGTAAAGGTGGCCATACACGACGGATCCACCAGGCCAAATGGCTCAGCGCCGATCCAATCGTATACCCGTGTGGGGGACTTAACAAACGGACTACAGGCTCTGCTGTGAGTGACTAATCCTGCTTCCAAACCCTTTAAGTACCTGCCCATACGTTCGGGCCGTCAGGAAAACCTCATGACGGATTTGGGGTAACACATCGTCAGTATTTTCCGCTCAACACGACACACCCCAATCCTATTCTAACAGCTTATCGTAATGCTTTTGGGACAATCAATGGCAGCAATAAGTACCAATTTACTTTTTCAATTTGCAGGTTTCCTCGACAACTATCAGGAGAATCTGACCTAAAGCCTGGGGAGAAATCGCTGTAGCAAATTTCAGTTCTTCATAGGTGCAGCCACTCACCATATTCTCAAGAGTGATGCTCAATCTTTCATGAGGCGTGATGGCTTGTCCTTTGTAAATTGGGTCACAATTTTGAGAAAACATTAAACGTTTCCTCATCCATCCGCAGGTAATTGATTACTGTCAAGCCAACTAATTAGTTGGCTTGACAATGACGTCTTCACGTCGATAGCGCTCGCCAACCACACCAAACTTGCTAGGTAAGACGGACTCTCCTCCTTATATATCAACACTACCTAACGGACCTAACCCCATACATTTAATTCCAATTGGTTTCTAGCTTTCTTTTTAATGTAAATGCATACGCAGCGGCAGCTAAATGCATCGCTGTTCATATTGATGCCGTGAAGATTAAGTGAAACGATTCTCCAATCAAAATTAGACAACTGATTTTCCAAACAGCGATTTTGTTCATCACTGCAGCACTTCCACAGGCTCAACAGCGGGCAAGACATTACAACTAGAGAAGAATTGCTCTGCCATGTGGGACCCTCCAAATATGGCCATAAAGGACTTGTGCTAAAAGCATCGGCCCAAATGGATCCATCGTGAATGGCCGCCTTAGTGAGGATTGGGATTAACTTTAGTCATTGTATCTGCATACACACCTGGCTAAATGAATTTTCACCAACTGCCCACTGTCAGTGAAATAGTACAAACTGAGCAAGGGAATAAGAAGAAACTACACACAAAGCCCTGATCACACTTAACTACGAACTCGCCTCGCTTCTTTATAATTTAGGGCACAACCTACCGAGTGACTGAAGATATGAGATAGTTGGTGCAACGCCCCAAAGACCAGAATCTTCACAATCAGATTGTTTTTGTAAAAGATCCAACGCTTTTTCGTGAAGACCTTTCGTTTTGTACAGCACGTTCAAATCCGCGTATTTCCGATGTTTTTTGAGAATCCTTTCAGTTTCTTCGAGATTACAGAAATTTCGCCGAAGCAATGGAGCGACTAGAGCGTCGTTGGTCTGAAATCAGAAGAATTATACTCAGTTCACGCTTCATAGTTGCCGAAAAAACGAACAGGATTTGTCAATTCATTCAATTTTACAAATAAATCTGTGAATTGAACCCAGAATAACGAAGTATTAGCTAAATTACAGATTTATTCGTAAGTTGTCAAATAATGAATGTTAGTTTACTCCTAAGTGTGGCCCATGAATTTTCATTGGTTTTGAGCGCTGATTCACGTAATGCTATCCGTTCCTTGATATGACTCAATTTTAGCGGAATAATGACCGAAATTTGATTATTTTGCGTAAAAAAAAAACCATCTTCTTTTGGCGCGTGTGTCTGTTTTTATTCCACCAAAGCCGGTTGAGAAAGGAAGAGAGAATAGAAATTGAGAATGAAAAGAACACAAACACACGTACAATCACACGCGCTTCCATTTTGACCTTGATTTTAGGAGGGGGCACCCTGTACAATCATGACACGTTTTTACATATTATTATGATTCCTACACAAATTATGCTCGCCAATGTTTTTCAAATTTCAAAAAAAAAAAAAAAATTAGACGTGAATTTGAAAAAATTGTATTATTGATTTGATTGTTACTCAGTGATTGAGTATTTTCACATATTGGCGAATCATTCACATGTTTTTGGGACCTCAATTCAATTCACTCTGAATCAATTCACATTCAATCTGAAAAATATGCTCATTTTCAAAATAAATAATCACTTTCATTACAAAACCACTTTTTAGAAAATCATTCTAACCTGGAGATAGCATTTCAAGAGAGTCGTGTCTATTATCTGCATCAATTGAGGTCTTGATTTGTGACCGTCGTGATCCGTCATGTGTAGGCGGCGTCTTACCTGAAAATATTTGTAAACGTTTGTTCAATGTTAAGTGACAACCGCATTGATGATGGCTTTCTTACGGTAGCTATTTTGCAATTTCAAACTGACCTCGGTGAGATACTTGATCATGGCTAAGTAGCCACTCTCTAAATCCTGATGGTTCAACTTGCTTTTGGTATCTTCATCTCTGCTCACGAGTTCAGGGAAGAGCTTGATGACTTCGTACGGGTCTGTAATAAAAGTTTGTTTACAGATTTGCCGGCAGAAACAAGACAAAAAGGGGTTTTAAGGATGGAGAGACTCACCTGTGCCTAATTTTATGAATTCGTCCATGGACTTTTCGAATTTTTTTGAGTGGAACAGATCAAAAGCGAAAAGAGTTTGAATTTGATGGACGTTCGTCTTTTTCTCGTCCTCGCTGTCATCGGCAATATTCTAAAACAAGAGAGAGTTTAAGGAGATTACAACAGTATGATTGGAATAAAGAGCTGAATTCCTGCAGAATATTTGGATATTTCGAAGAACTTCTCAAAATGGCCTGATGTGAAGGCGCTCATAGAATATACACGGGTATATGGAGCACATTATAATATTACTAGACCGATTTTCTACCCTGTTAAGTTTCAACCTTGGAGAAAACACAGTTTCGATGAAAATAAATAATTATTTTGTAGTGGAATATGCTGCAATAAGCCTAACGAGGTCGTGTAGACAACAGCAATGGCTAAAGATTGCATTTTAGTCAAAACGAACTACCAGTTTACGTTAGTAAATGAATAGGGTTGGTCCCGTTAGGCAATGAAACTACAATTAAGGGTCGTAAGACTGACCAGGTGCAGTAGACGAGCGCCTTTGACTTGAGGACATTGTCAAGCCAACCAATGAGGGTGAGATGGAGGTTTCAACCACCTTTCTCATAGCCCTTACAAATAAGAACTAGGACCAGGAGCATGGAGAAAATGGGGAAAAACAGTGAAAGTGGAGTGTCTTGGACTCATTCCAATCGTTTCAGCGTTCAAAATTTAGTGGAAAATAATACCCAACGCCTAGCGCTCCTAGATCGCCAAAAATTTTAAAAATCAATTTTTCAAAAAACACATTTTAAAATTGTTTAAAAATCTGACAATTTTGGTCAGGGGACCCGTTTTTGGAATTTCCAAAACTGAATCAAATGAGATGGGCCGATTGGTGCCCACTGGAAGAGGTCAAATGAGTGTCTATCTACCTTTTTCGAAATTTGGTTTTCGAGATTTTTGGTACCTAGGCGCGTGGGGTATCATTCCACTAAATTTTGGACGCTGAATCGATTGGAATGAGTCTCCATGCTACTGGTCTGAGGAATAACCAACCCCTGTGAATGAATTCGCAGCGTTTTTAGTTCCAGACATCATGAAACGACCAGAAAATCGATACTTCATGACCTTGAGCATGAAAACAGGTTATTCAAGGAATAACCAACCAAAACCATAAAATCTCATTCTCACCCTCATTAGTTGGAATGACAATGACGTCCTCACGTCGAATGCGCTCGCTCTCTGCACTCTAATGCAGTTCTTATTTACGGACCACCGGAATGAATCAGGTTGTGCAACACCAGATTCGAGACGACGCATATAATGGCATACATTTTTTTGGACTGGGAGCACTGCCATCCAGGAAAATTCAACTTACAGCCAATTTCAATGCTAATTCAAATTGTTTGTCGTCGAGTAAGATCTTGATTTGCTTATGGATGGGAACAGCTTGTAATATCCAAATGTGCTCAGCCGAAGCTAAATAAACGACACCGGGTCTGGCGACAGACATCATTTTGGCTTTTACTGGCAAAGCAGTCAAATTCGGTGGTGAATCCACGTTCCACGCTTTGATTTCGACAGATTCCGGAAGAGCGCCCAGGAGGTAAGGCTCGTCGTGACCTGAAATTGACAAAACGATGAAACAACAGACTACGTAAGAATACTCTTAAATAGTGACGTTACGCATTCTGAAAAAAACTGCTTCCTCACCAATGGCAATAGGTAGATCGGACCATCGGATTGTTTGAGAAGGACTGGTTTCCCCTTTTACATCGAATAGAACTGACTGAGTTTCGTTCAAAAGTAAAAATGAAGGGTTGGGTTCGTCGTAGGTGGAAATCCTCGTGACAAACGGCTCACATTTACCAGTTGGAAACAATTCTTGAGTAGGCGCGTTCAACTAAAATCCGAAAGAAAACATTCAAGTTTCGTAATTGATTAGGTTGAATGATGTTATTTCAACTAAAAATTAGACTGGAAAAAAATCATTTTACTCACAAAAGCCATGTAATATCCGCCTTTACACCCAACGCAAATTGAATCTTTAACCCAAGATAGAACTTTAGGCACATCGGGTACGTTGATTTCCTCAGGTAAATCGAAGAAATCGCGATTCTTCAGATAGTACAGTTGCAACTTCCTTTTGACAGACACGCACATGCGGACCATAGAGGAGACGACTCCAGTCAGAGAAGTTTGTTTCTGGAAAAAATTTTGTTACGATTGTTACACTAAATCCGAATGCAGTAAAATAATTCTAGCAGAATTTAAATGATAAAAATATTTATATATTGTTACCCTATAAAAATCATCACAGAAAATAATAAGTTAACTAAAACTGGTCGTTGAATTTTTTAATTAGTTGTTCCATTGTTCGATTGTTGTTAATATTATAGTGTAAGCCTCTCTCGAATTAAAATGTGTTTGAATTTACTATAATTTAATTCGGGTTTCTTCGGAGAATTTGGAAGGGACCTAGCGAGAGGATACGGGATGTAAGTCCAAGACTTACGACTGAGCAACTAGGGATACCAAGGATGAGCATAAAATACATTGATACAAAATGAATTATAATTGAAAACAAGGACACGTTGCAAAGGAGAATAT
>CM034005.1:9313814-9331318 GCA_019603395.1 Cyrtorhinus lividipennis
CCCAATGAGAGAACGAGGAAATTGGTGAATTTGCGCAAGTTAGAACAGCTAACCAGATAAATAGGCATTTTCGTACAGGTAAAACGGCTAGAAAATGATAATGTAATCAGTTAACACTAAAGCCTTCGTCAGCTCGTTGATTGTGCTCTGTACACTTTAGTGCACGCTCATTACACAATATTCAATCAAAATTTAGCCACCAGTGCTCACAAATTATCAAACTTTTTTAAAATTGGAATCAAACTAGCGTCGTGTCAAATATTTTGTTAAAATAAGGTCAACTAAAGATTGAGAATGGTTTTTAATATAATGTTCGTACCTCTTAATTTTTAGAGGTTGGATACCTACTTTTCAATTAGTGGAAAATTCTTTAATTCCTAATATGTGATGAACATTTTCCAAAAATGTATTTTCATAATTTTTAGAATTTCCTATGTGCTGGGTCCTCCTCAATACGACGGTCATACTTGCACTGAGGCTACCTGCTCACAGTAGACATTCGTCCAGACTGCTGAAGAATCGTTACAACAGTAGCTTTATTCAGCAATTAGTGGTATGGTGTACAAATGCCATGAGTGGAGGTAAGTGAGAAAACGGTTATTCGTCAAGCAGCCACGCAGGCAGCACCGTTGAGCAGCATAAGCAGACTTCAGTGGGCAGTTGAAATTATTATTCAAAGTTCTGGTCAAGTCTGAGAACAACACAGATTGAAGAAATGGCTTCAGCATTCTGATTTCCAAAGTTCCGCAAGGCAGCCACGTATTACGAGGTGCCCATGACACGACGATTCCAGTCAAATTTCACGAGTTATCGTGCATACCTTTCCAGTCAAAATCACTACGAAGTAATATGTGATCAGTACGCTTCAATTAAATCAACAACAGGTGATTAAATGGAAAGTATTGAATAATCTAGAGTACTCACCGCATGGTAAGAGCCGAGATTGCTTTCGTTCAAATCCGACAACTTCGAGTTAACGCACGAATATGAAAACAACGGTAAGTTTGACGATTTCGACATAAATTCAAGACCTGACAAAAAATGTTTACTTGTAGGAAAGTCGAAATCTGTTGCGAACTAGCGAACACTGGAGCAGACGCCCAGAAAAATAACAGGAAAATGTTGTCAGAAGCCTCCGGTTGAGCCCGGATAAACGAACCAGTCGAGGCATTTGATTGGCCATTCATTTCAAAACAACCAACCAAACACCAGAGAAGTGTAAAATCAGCTGAGGCCGCAAGAGGAACAGGAATATGATAAGTTGATAAGAGTTTTGTCAACAACTCGTTCTAATCGGCAGGTTTTAGTCCGAGTGTATTCTGTAAGTTTTCCCTTCTTACTTGAGTTTGTTCATCAGATTACACTGAAAACTGGTGAACTTTTTCGTTGTTAACTATGGACACCCCTCGTCCACCAAAAATCTATTCCGCGTATGAATCAACGCAGCTTTTGAAGCTTCAAGTTCAAATAGAATGCATTGCAGCGTTCGGTGAGTGTTTATCCGTTCAACAGGTAATAATTACAGAAGAAAGGCAGTTTGGTGATATCAGTACTTTATTTGGTTTCAGAAAACAAATTGTTAGTTGGCACGAAACAAGGGTTTTTGCTCTACTACAGCATCGAACCCAGCTTCGATAGAGATGTCAAACATAACGTTCAGCTGTCAGCTACAACAAAAGTTTCAGTAAGAAGCCGATTCAGCAGATAGCTGTTCTTCCAGACCATGAGCTCATCATCAGATTGTCCGACGGAATCATCACGCTTCACGATTTGTCCAATACGAATTTCTCTCTGATTAAACCTATAAATCGGACTAAAGGCGCTACTCTGTTCACTCTAGATATACAGGTTGGTTTTGGAGTAATGTAGCTTTTGCTGAGGTATTTTTGAGGGCTTCACTTCTACTTCAAGTTGAAAGGAAGGCAAAACTCTCGCCTGCAACGTACAAAGAATGTACAGTAACTGTCAATGGCTGCCCAATAGCTTTCAAATCGTGCGCAATCTAACTAACTGGTGTTCCAGGGAGGGGTAAAACCCAAGAATATGGACCATTGTCGCATTATCAGCTGATATCGATAGTACGCTCTGTCGATATGCACTATCGATATATACGCGAAATATTTATCCTGCGGCCATATTTGTTTTATAAAAAAGGAGGGAAAATACTAAATTGAAATAAAATAAATAAATTGAAATAAACTTACCTCTTACTTTTGGCGTAAAATGTAAATCGAATAATTATTGGAAGAAGTGAACGTAATGAAAAAATTGAAATTGACTTGAAATTGAATCTTTTGGAAAATATTAAGTTCACTAAGCCTCTCACTCCCGCCATCTGGCTGAGATACATTAGCCACATCCTTGAGAAAGTCCCTCATCAGAGAAATCCTTGAGAAAATCCTGAAGTGACTGAAGATAGCAGGAGACAAAAAGGAGGCAACAACAAAAACTTCTGATTATCGATTATCGACCGTATGCGCAATATCATTGCTATCAGTTGATAATGCGACAAGGGTCCATATTCTTGGGTTTAGCCCAGGGAGGATTTCTGCGCACATTCTAGGAAAGAACTGATGAGACGGCTGTTCAACAAAATCTGTAAGATCCAGAATCCGGTCGTGCTGAACTGATAAAGACATTCAACTGTTTGACATTCCAGGTTATTCTACTCCCTGTAGAACGAAATCAAATGGCAATTTTAACTGAATTGGGCAGTCATTGGCTTCTATCAATATTCACCATCCCCCCAGTACAGAAGCACTATCAGTTCTGATTACCAACTGTAGAAGTTGTTGGATTCTGACCTACCCCATGAACAACTTACCTATTACTGGGTTGGTAAATCCTAAAACAGTATGGTAAATCTGTAGTGCTGGGGGCGATCACCATATTGCATGGTACAGGGTCCGCCAACGAAGTAGGACGTTTTGGTTGGTTATTCCTTGAATAATCAACCTATGTTTTCATGCAAATGGTCAACCTCTCCGATTCGGCTAAAATTTTTGGTACTTGTCAATTAGACCCTCTCCCGAGGGTAACCAACTATCCCAAACATGGCGTGATGAATCGATTTTCTATATATCGATCTATATATAACCTCCACGTTAGCAGTTAATTTTAGTTTATGCTACCATGCTGTTGTCAGTTATTATATCCTCTTATTATTATATCCTTTATTATTACATCCTCTTCATAAATGGTTATTACCGTTGAAATAAATAAATAATTCTGAAATATGTTAAAGTCGGTGCAGGCTACGTTGCGATATATCGTATATATCGCTGGCGATATTTCGCTGTCAAGGGAGGTTACGGTGTAGTAAACAGGTCACCCTCGGAGGGGTTCTAATTGACAAGTACCAAATTTTTTTTCTGGACGTTTCATGATGTCTAGATCAAAAAAGGTCAATGTCCGTCCGCCGTCCGCCGTCCAAGCCGTTTTTTGTAGTAGAAAATTTTCTAAAAATCTGAAATTTGGGTCAGGGGTCTGTTCCCGGCCTAGGACGGTCCTCAAGCTTTTCAGCCCAATGGACAAATTTGGGGGGGTAGGGGTCAACACTGCCAAGAAAGAATTGTTGATTTTCAAAAGATATCTCATCCGTTCCTCGATTTTTCTTATGTGTGCCCGGTCACAATGAAAATTCAAAGCTAAATTCAAAAATTGAAACGAAAAAAAAATGAAAAAGAATTTTTTTAAATAGGTAAAAAACTTGAGTTTTTCTTAACAAATGCCGGGTTGTCCTACAACAGAAATGAATTGATGAAAATGTGCCACGTACTTGTGGCATTCGATGGTCATTTACTGTCATGTTACTACCTCATGAACGGAAAATAGATGGAGTATTTTATCGTATTTAGGTAGAAACACGATTGTATACACCAAAAACTCCCTCCGGGACACTCTTAAGTACGGGGAATGTGGTCGCCAAAACTTTCGATGCGGTTGAAAATTAATGTAGGTGACCAATTACGTTGCTTTTTCGTGTTTTACTAGTAAAAAAAAAAAAAAAATATTGGGGAGTGTCCTGGACTCTTTCCAATCGATTCAGCGTCCAAAATTTAGTGGAAAAAAATACCTCACACGCCTGAATCGCCAAAAATCCATTTTTGAACTGAATAAATTGCATTTTGAACTTCAACCTGCCTGTAACTCCATACCTAATCTGTTAGGGTTTTATACAAATTATTCATTATTATGATTAGTTATTTCCCTCTCCTCGAAATACTTACACCCCTGTTAGCTTCCTAATATGTGGTTTCTAGCTTTTTCTCGTTTCAGTAGTACGTGCTGTCTTCTTACGCTAGAGATAGCGTATTTCTATTTAGTTTTCTCTCATGTCACGTCCACGTAGATCGATGCCGTAGCGACCAAATGCAGTTTCCGTTCGGATGGACACTCAATTCCCGCTGTATTGACCAACTGTTCATCCTCGAATGAGAATCTGGACCGGGACGCGCTTTCTTTCTCCATCACCCCACCCTTTCACTCGAGATAGTTTCAACTTGGGTGATGACTTTTTCATAGAGTGAAATGAGTTTTTAAAATCAGGCTGTCGGCCGTTGGACTGAAAGGTAGGCAAGTCGATACCCGCGGGGAGGGGCCTCAGATGTCCCACTTCCGAAACACTCCAATCTTCGGCTGATCCTGTAGACATAATCAGGAACCATGGAATCATTGGATATCGATCATTCTACAAAAATGTGGTCGCTGATGACAGAGACCTGATAGATTTACACCTGATAGGTATACCTACTTCAACTTGAAACCATACCGTCTCGCAGTAAGTACAGGTACCTCCAAACAAATGCTCAATTCTATATTGAGAAAAAGAGCTACATCTGTATCGTACACCACGAATTTCTTCATGTGAATGCTATAAGACCCTGTCGTTCACAGAATAATGTGAAGAGCGGAAGAACTCCTATGATAACGCGCACGTTGTGCATTCCCCCGATAGAGCGCGTTATGATCGGTAATTTAAGAGAATATCGGCAGTACATTACACTGATGACAAATACAAAAATATAACTACAGTAGTACAAATAGCGGTAACAAAAGCAACTGGATAATTAAATATGAAGCTTATGAAGGATTCTTGTCAGTTGTGATGTCCGTCATAACTAAAGATGCACAATTAATCACATGGATACAGCCGCACTCAAACTAATCGATTCACTAAATCTCAAAATCGATTTATTAAGCTTGATATTTATATTAATTATTTTCTTCGCCAATTTCACAGGAACAAGAGAGAAAAGAAAAGAAAATCTTTTTTCATGTAAGGAGCTTATTATTAAAATGCTACCACGTCAAACGTCTAACTTGAGCATCTCTTACCTCTTCAACTGTTTCTGGTTCGTCAGAATTAACGTTAGTGTTGGTTTCGTTTGAACTTAGCCGACACAAGTTTTTACATTAAAAAAAAAAAGGTTTGAATCGAATGGCATAACTGTTTGGGTTTATTCAACAACAATAGGTGAACATTTTAACAACTTTTAAGGAAAGGGATTCAAATCTTCGTTTCACTCTAAAATGGATGACACTTTTAATCTTCCTGATAAAACAGGTGCCCTGTTGTCCCCTATTTATCATTACAGCTGTAATCATGGAAGTTGTCTTAATTCAGAATCATTGAACGTACCATCAAAGCAATGCTATGATTGCTCCATGGAATCTACCCAAAATGAGCCTCCTTGCAAAGCAAAAGGGCTACCCTAATTCAACCTAAACCGAATACTTTGTTCGTGATGATTTGTTTTGGAAACAATTTCCTCCCTCGTGGTAAAGATAAATGCCCCTGTAAAACGCCGGATGGTTTCATGTTCTTTCCATCGTCATCAAGGCTTGTGTCCATGTCTGCAAGCTGGGTCCTGAATTATGGTAATGGCGAAGATTTTATTGCCCCAGAGATCACAGAAGGAGTTCTTTATGGACACCCAGCGACTGCAAATTTGTTCTTCTTTTCATGCCAGACTCAGAACAATTCACGCTGAAAGCAGGATGTAATGAGCTACGAGTAGATGGAATGGAAATTGTGACTCAGTTTCGTCAATGATACTGATCAACTCTGTACTGGATGCTCAAATGATGAATCTTTCCTGGAGTACTGCATGCTGAATGACCTAAAGATGAACGCATCAACATCAAAACTGCCTGTCTTTGGGAGAAGAGTCTCTTACTGGAAAAGAAATTGTGAATGGCGGACACCTCCAGTTTGGCCCCTGAGTTCAAGTATGTACCTGGGGGAGTGTCAAGTTTGCGTTCTCTGCCAAATGTAAGACAAACGCAGAGAAGATGATATGTAGCTTTACATACAAAACAAATTGAGTTCTTGAGACACCAAGGATGCACTCATTCCCTCCTTCTACATAGGATTGAAGTTGGGGGATCTAGTACAGTGAACCACTTCCTGAGAGTTTAAATTAGCTTCCTAACATTCTAGGTGCCTGTATATAAGAGGGCCAAGCTGCTGGTGATGGTCAAAGATCAGCTTGAATGCCATTTTCAAGTTACACTGTCATCTGCAAAACAACCTGCGCTTGTGAAGACTGTGCTCTCCATGTTAGGAGTTGCAGTTCCTGATTTGCCAGGCATGAGAGTCTAAAGTAAGGGATTGGACAAGTGATACAAAAACTGAGAGACCACTTTCTGTCAACAGGTATAATTAGGCCCAGTATAATTAGTACTATCAACACGTTGCCGAGTTTTGGGGTAGAGAAGCGTATCTCGGGTTAATGCGGTTGTACAAAGAAAAATTTCTCTGTCAACTCTTGCTTTTTGTACTAAAATTATTTGTAGCGGTTTTGATTGATTATTCCTTGAATTACTTAAATAATCAACCTATGTTTTCATGCAAAATGTCAATGTCTTCGTTTTGCCCAAAAAAAAAAAAAAAAAAAAAAAAAAAATTTGGAAGGAAGTAGGGGTCGAAATGTGCATTTCGAAATATGAATTTTCAAGATTTTTTGTGATCTAGGCGTGTGATCATTTTTCACTAAATTTTGGACGCTAAATTCAATAAGACGGGTCCCGGAACGATTGACGCCCACTGTAAGAGGTTATGGGTCAAAATTTGGATCTATCTATCCATTTCGTATGTGTTTTTTCGAGATTTTCGGTAATTACCTAAGCTTGTGGGATAACATTTTTCACTAAATGTTGGATCCTGAATCGATTCCTTCATGTTTGTTATTTACTACAATTTAGGCGTGTAGGGGTATTGTTTCCCATCAATTTTTACACGCTGAATCGATTGTAATGAGCCTCCTGTGCTCTTGGTCCGAGGAATAGCCAACCACTGTATTTTTTTCTTTATTTTCTATGAACCAGAAATTGGTAAAAGTTTACATTGTTCAAAAATTCGTTATTGAAATTGAATTCTCAGTTTACTCGTACATTACGATTTAGAGGCCCGAACACATGAGCGAATATCGTAACAATCTGGAGGATTTATAATCATTTATCCGATTACATCATCACACCTCGTTCAACATCGCCTCACTCGCATTTGATGATTTATGCGTTTCTATTAGAACACGATCAACGTGATTTGATACTGTTAAATTGGTCGAAAGGCCTCCGCAATAATATACTGTTGAGGAAAACTACTCGTTTGCACTGACGAAAGTACACTTGATACCTCCCGCGTAGGATGTAGGTTAGGTTCGGGTCGCCGAGCGTAGAAACCGCTATTCCCAAGTCAAGCTCCGGGGGCGGCGTGGAGGCGGGAGGATCCGTAACCGGGGACGGGATATCGGAGGCGGCAGTACGCCAGGCGTCGCGGCCTCCACCGGGTACACTCCATCAGCACCCGCCTTCATCAGCACATCATCAGCATCCATTGACTAGGAGCTCAGTTTCTGACAACATGCTCTGCTAAAGGGCTTTATGTCTCGGATCGCTTCCCTCCGTTGTCTTCATCAGGTATCCATTGTATAAACAACATTTCATTTAATTATAAAAATACGATATTATTCTTTTATAATTTTTTAAAATATCAAAATCCTACGTGATTTCTGAAATACCATTATGATCATCCTTACGCGTCTAACTTCTACCGGTGTCGTCTGCCGATACCATACATGAACCAGCGTGTGCATCCTTCTTGAAACTTGATTGAGATTACATACTTACAACCACAACACCAAAAATCTCAAAGATGCGTTTTCACTAGACTCGAATCGCTCGATCCGTCCATTATGTCAACATCGTGTCAGCATATTCGTCACGTGACTTGCCAACTCTGCAAATTATTCCAATATACAATGTGTCTACACAATTTATGGGACGAAATCAAGTAAACGATTCTACAGTTCATTTGCAACAAAAAGTGCCTTTAGACTGTTTTTCTTAATCAACTAAAAATCCTACATTTTTCACATTCATGATTTTTTTCTCATGTTTTAAACCTTGTCTCAGTAAAACGGCTCTCACTCCCTTCATTTACACTGTAAAATAAAAAGATCAGTCAAATAACAATACGCATTATATATTTTTTTTAATTTGACCAACTGTACTAATTGCATCTTGATATTCTAATAGATTCATCAGGACCGAGGAATGTGGCTTGTCATCGTCCAGTAAAAAAATGTGAACTTCTAATCGATTTAGATGGGTTCAGAAATTGTCGCACACCAGAAGTGAATATTGAGTCAATATGGACATTTCATAAGTGAATGGTCCATTTTAATCACATACTTGATTGGTATTTTATGAGACTTCAAAAATACGCTTTCCAACACGACGAAATCTGTCTAGAATAATATACAGGGTGACTGCACAATTTATGGGACAAACTCAAGGGGTCAATTCTACAGCTCATTTGCAACAAAAAGTGCCCCTTGGATTGGGGCATCAATTACCATGTAAAGTAAACGTTGAAGATGCAGTTGGAAAGAGCGTAACAATTTCCTACCCTTCCGATATGAAATCCGATTTTTTTATTCTTTCCTGATTGGTGAAAAAAATGCCAAAAGTTGAAAAAAAAACCTTCTTGGCTTCTGCATAGTAGGCACTTATGACATGCAAAAACTAATTTCTATTTAAAATTGGGGACGCATGGGAGTGTCACTATTCGATTCAGAATAAAAAAAAGAAGGAAATTATTCCGATATCAAACTCATTTTCATGAAGAAAGTCGGATTTTATTGGAAGACGATTGAATATTGAAAACGATAATTTTCTCCTAAAAAACCACTTATTCCCATTCAAACGTCATTCTTTTCTCAAATTTCTCTTAACAAATTGTTCTTTTTATACCATTGGAAAGCTGAGATTTTGGGCAAGTGTTTCCAGAGGAGTCCCCGCAGAAAAATCTCCGTTCAAATAGGGGAAAAAGGGACAGAAAAAAACTTTGATTTTTAAAAAATCTTCAAATTTTGAACGCTGGCCATTTTTTTAATCAAACAAAATAGAAAAAAAAATCGGGAAATTTTTTCAACGGTACCTTTGTAGCAATTGAAGGGAGTTTAGAGCCGTTTTACTGAGACAAGGCCAAAAACACAAACAAAAATCTTGAAAGTGAGAAAAGTAGTATTATTAGGTGAGTAGAGAAAAGTCTAAGGGGAACCTTGTTGCAAATGAGCTGTAGAATCGACCCCTTGACTTTGTCCCATAAATTGTGTAAACTACCTGGTTAATTTATTATTCTAGGTAAATTTTGTCGTGTGAGAAAGCGTCTCATGTAAATACCTATCAATTATCGGATACAAATGGGCCAATTCGCCTTCAAAATGTCCTTGTTGACTTCTAAGTATCAACTTGGTGTGCGACAATTGGTTCTGAACCCATCTAAATCGATTAGACGTTCACATTTTTTACTGGACAATGACAAGCCACACTCCTTGGTCCTGAACCTACTTGGAATATCAAGATGCAAGCATCCCATGAATTTGAGAATTATTTTTCAGAAATTAAATGTATTTATTTACCGATTCCTTCGTGTGTCAGTAATAATGTGAATTGTTTGGCTAATTAATTGTTTAATTAATTTTAGATCATTTCTTGGTTAGTTTTATTGTTATGAAGTTCACCTTGGGTTCACCGGGTTGTGAAAAAGATATTATAGATGAAGCCAAATTACTATTTTCCCTTTTAGCCTGAAACCTCGCTGCGAGAGCGTGTCTAGGGGTGCAAGGGGGGTGGGCGCCCCCGGGGAGCCTCATCCTAGAGGAACTCGTTGCCAGTGACTACCGTCTCCATTTCCGAACCCCCTTCGCCCCTTCACGGCTCTGGCTGGTTGCCTGGAGACAGGAGAGATCCCGTGTCGTCATCGTTTGATTGACCAAATGTCTGGAATGAAGATCGTATGAATTCCAGTACGATTGACCAGAATTTAAGCGCTGTTTGACTGATATCGGTCGATTATTCGTGGCCATTGGATTCCTAGGGATCAAACAAACCAACTCTTTTACGTTCTCCATCCTTGTTTAGAGTGTGTAGATTCCCAAAATTAAAATTATAATTCTTTCACAGGATTTGTTGATTTCTCTGACCAGGAGTATGGGGGAAAACAGTGAGTGAGGGGTGTCTCTGACTCATTACAATCGATTCAACGTTCAAAATTTAGTGGAAAATGAAACTTCACACGCCTAGATCGCCAAAAATCTCTAAAATCCATTTTTTGAACTACACATTTTGACCTCCCACTCCCAATTTGTTCCAATCGGGCTGAAAAGCTCCGAAGACCCAAACTAGAGCCACAAACGAGTTCTTGACCTAACTGTCAAGATTTTTTGAAATTTTTCTACTACCAAAACGACACCTTGAAACGCCCAAAAAAATGTTTTGGGGCGAATCGGTTAACTTTCTGCATGAAAGCATAGGTTGATTATTCTAGGAATAACCAACCAAAATGCCCTCTGCGTGGCCATGAATAACTGAAATAAATGAATAAATACATAATTTTTGATCAGCCTCTTTGTGTTCTAATTTTCAACCCTTTTGTTGCACAAGGGAGATGTTAAAAGAGGTCATTATGAATAACATTTAAAATAAGAGAGTATTATAAAATTAAATTATGAACTGATTCAATTGAGATAAGTCCACTGCTCTTATCCTAGAAGTAATGTCATCTATGTCCAGACAAATTTAATTTTAGATCGAAATCGTTGCATCAAACCAGACAATGGTTTATCTCAGGCAGTGAATATCACAACTTTTATTATCTAGTATTTGTTTTTACACTGAGAGGCTCCTTCAGGTTGGAAATGAATTATGAAATCCATAGATCCAGTGGACTCCTTCCACGCAACAAGTAAAATACTCGAAGTAATAGCCAACCTGAGCTTGCGCTTTCATGTAAATATTTCTCTTGTAGATGGAGTTAGAATAACAAATTGGAGATTAACGTGTACGGTGCACTCATAAGAAGAGTTTATTCATTGGTTTGGCTTGGTGTGAATCCCACTGTATTTTCTCCAACCCTGTAACACTAATTTTCCTCGATCCTCGATAGGAAAATGGGTACGATAATTCCGAACGTAGTAGAATTTATAAACGTGGATTTTATTCCCACGCCTTACAACCCGTTATATTGTTGAAAGTGGCCTCTCGGTTTACGAATGACTTCATATTTTTCAAATCCGCTTCTAAAAAGCAATCGAATTTCGATGTATCGTCGGATGAAAAGATCGTGTTCCCACTTGCCAACTCGTTGAGTTCGAACTCTCGCGTAAAAATAGCGAGCGGAGCGTTGCTCTAAGGAGGTAGAGCACCAAAAGTTTTCTCCCAGTCCAAAAATATAACGTAGTGGACTTCCGGGTTGACGGCGGCCGTTTTGTGAATATACGTCGAGAACGAGGCGATTGAAGGGATCTTACGATGATGACTGATTTTCCAAATCGATTAGAACTCCGGTTAATAATTACTCGAATAGTTTTGTACTGGAAATGCGTGGATTCTATTGAGCTCAACGTTCATCGTTCGCCCGGATTCTATTCGAGATTCCACTTCGAGTTCCAAGTTATCTCGTATTAAATCCCGGAGTAGTCCGGAAGTATTCAGAGAATCCAGACAGCGTGCGGTCAGCCGGTGCTTACAATTCGAGGAAAATCGCAAAGGCCATTTTGGTTGGTTATTCCTTGAATAATCAACCTATGTTTTCATGATAATGGTCAACCTCTCCGATTCGGCTCAAAATTTTTTTCTGGACGTTTCATGATGTCCTGATCAAAAAAGGTCAATGTCCGTACGCCGTACGCCGTCCATTGTCCACGCCGTTTTTGGTAGTAGAAAATTTTCTAAAAATCTGAAATTTGGGTCAGGGGTCTGTTCCCAGCCGAGATGGGTCCTTGAAACTTTTCAGCCCGATCGGACCAAATTTGGAGGGGGTAGGGGTCAAAATGTGTTTTTTGAAAAATGGATTTTCGAGATTTTGGGTGATTTAGGCGAGTGGGGTGTCATTTTCCACTAAATGTTGGACGCTGAATCCAATAAAATGGGTACCAGAACAATTGGCACCCACTGGAAGAAGTAATGGGTCAAATTGGGTATTTATTACCCATTTTGAATATGTGTTTTCGGGATTTCTGCTACCTAGGCGAGTAGGGTGTCATTTTCCACTAAATTTTGGACGCTGAATCCAATAAAATGGGTCCCAGAACAATTGGCACCCACTGGAAGAAGTAATGGGTCAAATTGGGTATTTATTACCCATTTTGAATATGTGTTTTCGGGATTTCTGCTACCTAGGCGAGTAGGGTGTCATTTTCCACTAAATTTTCGACGCTGAATCCAATAATATGGGCCCCTGAACAATTGGCACCCACTGGAAGAAGTTATGGGTCAAATTGGGTATTTATTACCCAATTTGATTATGTGTTTTCGGGATTTCTGCTACCTAGGCGTGTGGGGTATCATATTCCACTAAATTTTGGACCCTGAATCGATTGGAATGGGTCTGGGACCCGCCACACCCACTGTTTCCCCCATTCGAGGAATAACCAACCCGTGTGTAAGAATTTGCAGATTTTTTTTTTTTTTTTTTTTTTCAAGAAGGTCTCGAAATTTGATGTTCCTACGAACTAAGAACAAATGCGCCGCAACCAGTATTTGATGAAAGAAATACCCAGTTCAAAATGTTTTGACCTCGAGGTACCCACTTCTGTTATTTGGTAAATGGTGAGTGTCCCGAACTCATTCCAATCGATTCAGCGTCCAAATTTTAGTGGAAAATGATACCCCACACGCCTAGGTACCAGAAATAGAATAAACCCACTTTCAAAATAGGTAGATGGATACCCATTTTGACAAATGACCTCTTCCGGTGGGCACTAATCATCCCGATAACGGGCCAGGAATTGTATACACAGAAATGATGTACACCAAGTTAGTAAGTACACCATAACCAAGTTGAAGCTAAAAAAAAAACAATACAAATTTGAGGTGGTGCCTGCCAGAGTCACTGATGTGATAGTTGGTTCAGATTGATAATTACAAAGTTGAATTTGACTAAGGAAACATCTCAAGAGATTGAAAAACTCCTGATGGTGAGTTAATACTCGGAAGAATGATCAACAATGCTGATTGCGACACTTCTGCAGTGTGCTAAAGGTGGCTGTCCACCACACTACAAACAGTGTTTTCGTCAATGAAGTGAACCAGCACTGGAGTCAAACCCTGATTTATTTGGCGTTTGGTGGGATCACTTTTTTGGTGGTTATACCCGCACTGCTCTTTGAGATCTCACTCTTTTTTCTCCCTGAGAGAAATAAGTGGGGGTACTTTTCATCAACAAAGCCTACGTATGGTATGGTACTTTGCCTTTTGGTTGGTTATTCCTTGAATAATCAACCTATGTTTTCATGATAATGGTCAACCTCTCCGATTCGGCTCAAAATTTTTTTCTGGACGTTTCATGATGTCCTGATAAAAAAAGGTCAATGTCCGTACGCCGTACGCCGTCCGCCGTCCATTGTCCACGCCGTTTTTGGTAGTAGATAATTTTCTAAAAATCTGAAATTTGGGGTCAGGGGTCTGTTCCCAGCCGAGATGGGTCCTCGAAACTTTTCAGCCCGATCGGACCAATTTGGAGGGGGTAGGGGTTTTTTTGAAAAATGGATTTTCGAGATTTTGGGTGATTTAGGCGAGTGGGGGTGTCATTTTCCACTAAATTTTGGCCGCTGAATCCAATAAAATGGGTCCCAGAACAATTGGCACCCACTTGAAGAAGTAATGGGTCAAATTGGGTATTTATTACCCATTTTGAATATGTGTTTTCGGGATTTCTGCTACCTAGGCGTGTGGGGTATCATTTTCCACTAAATTTTGGACGCTGAATTCAATGATGTGTGTCCCAGAACGATTGGCACCCACCGGAAGAAGTTATGGGTCAAAATGGGTATGTATCCACCCATTTTGTATGTGTCAGGATTTCTGGTGCCTAGGCGTGTGGGGTATCATATTCCACTGAATTTTGGACCCTGAATCGATTGGAATGGGTCTGGGACCCGCCACACCCACTGTTTCCCCCATTTGAGGAATAACCAACCCGTGTGTAAGAATTTGCAGATTTTTGTACCTATTCTTCTTGTTTTCAAATGGTTTCCTACAAGTCCAAGGTATGCTGCAGGGGACGTATTTTTCAATGCAAGCACCTTGTGGATTGATGCTTGGTCCAAAACATGGCCATTTCTCAAGTGTGAAGAGGTTAAGGGTTAATTGGGTACCTTTCTTCCTATTTCAAAAGCTGGTTTTCGAGATTTCTGGTATCGTGGTGTGTGGGGTATCATTTTCCACTAAATTTTGTACGCTGAATCGATTGTAATGAGTCCGGGACACTCTACACTTAGTGTTTTCCCCCATTTTCTCCACGCTCCTGGTCCAAGGAATAACCAACCCCTGTGAAAGGATTCGCAGCGTTTTATTCTAAAATATAATGGGTTTTTAATAAATTAATTAAACTATACGAAAAATGTTGATCCCGTTGGCAATGTTATTTCAGTAATATTAAATTCACGTCATTAAAAAAAAAAAAAGTGCAGCACCTGATATATCAAGAACCTCAGCATACCGACCCGTGTTCCACCTGACTTGAGGTCACAGAAGCCCTTCAGTCTCCCTCGTCCAGTCATATCGATAGTGTGACCAGATTATCCCCCTTCCCCACCACCGCTGACAGAAGCCCGACGGGAGTTCCCACTTACGTAAGGCTTCACTGTTTCTGTCGAATGGTTTGCTCGTTACACGCCAGTCATTTGTCCATTAGGATACGTTGTCGAGATTGAAACAAGGGTCGGAGATAAACGTGTCCTGCCGTCGAGCTTTCGTTAAATATTTTACCGTCCTCAGAAGTTGGGTGGCCGTCATGAAATTGTAAACCGAGACGAGCCTTTGTCAAGTAACAAAACTCGTATTGCTGAAAGTGACCAGATCTTCAGCCGTTCCCTTCACAAAAACTCTAAACATTTGTTCATACAAAAGTCGACCTCAACGGATTTTTTATGGTCAATGCCTGGTATCCCACAAACTTTATAACAGAAAATGTCAAATGTACTTCATTATTATCACTATACCTTAACTTTAGATTAATTATTCTTTTGAAATAATACACCCATGTTTTCTCCAGAAACATTTCCCTTGCACGTTTCAAGGTATGTAGATTCAAAATCAGATATACTCGGTGTCCATTTACGGGCCGGGAAAAAGCCTTCTGACATCCTCCGGGAAAATATGAAATTTTTCGCCAGACTTCGTATAAGACCTATTTGTGTCTGACGCATTTTCAGCCAGGCATGCGCAAATGTAGGCAAATAATAGGTGAAAATGAGCAATTATGAAGATGGGTTTTCAAGATTTGAGGGTCCTAGCCGTGCGAGTATCGAAAAAAATATAAATGGTCTCGTGGGTCGATAATAAGAATTGGTTTTTGTCCATTTCATTCAATTTTCCCCTCGGCATTGGAAGGTTGAACACTTGATCAGTGTACAAGCCTTGATTGATCGTGAGACGGGTTGAAGGTTGAATCGATCCGAATTCGAATGTTGTTGACACTTTCAATCCGTCTTCTGGGTTTTACGAAAACCCCAGAGTAAAGAAGGTCGATGTAATTTAAGGTTGTGTTCATCCACAGTACGAAAATGTGAACTTCGATTGGCACGCTTCCTCTCCTAGTGGGTGTTATTTATGGGGTGATCAGATGGACTACTTTGGAAGGACACGCACTATTTTAGGTCACAATGTGCTGCCACAACGCGTACGACTTATTGTCCTTCCTTTTAGAAATGAAAAACGCTGACGGAGACTCATTCCAATCGATTCAGCGTCCAAAATGTAGTGGAAATGATACCCCACACGCTAGGTTATCAGAAATCTCGAAAACCCACATTCGAAATAGGTAAATAGATACCCATTTTGACCCATAACCTCTTCTAGTGGGAGCCAATCGTTCCAGGACCCATCTCATTGGATTCAACGTCCAAAATTCAGTAGAAAATGATATTCCAGACGACTAAATCGCCAATAATATCGAAAATCCATTTTTCGAATTACAGATTTTGCCCCTATGCCCCCCGAATTCTGTCCTATCGGGCTGAAATGTTTTGATTGACAACCAACTATAGCCAGAAACAAGTCCTTGATTAAAATTTCAGATTTTTAGAATGTTTTCTACTACCAAAAACAGCGTAGACAGTGGCCGGACATTTGCTTATTTTAATCTAAACACCTTGAAACGCCCAGGTGTAATGTTATTGCCTATTGCAAATGATTGCAAATCATTATTCATATTCGGGAAAAGCACTACTCACTCGGGAGATCTCGATGATACACTTTCCCCTTGACGGGAAATTTAACTAGAATAGTGAACTATTGTAAAATAATTTACAGTTTTTTCGCGAGAAGTTGCATTATAATGAATTCATAACGGCAGTTGTGTATGAGTTGGCCATCTTGGTTAGTCATCAGAGGTGAAAGTGGCCTTAATCAAGTCTTCCCTTCCTTCTAAGGGTCTTGGATATTCAAATATGCTCGTTGACTCGAATAAGATCCAATGTAGGAGCATGGTTTGTCCGTCGGGTACACTTTTGGCCCAGTCGATGTGTCAGGCCATCGTTAACTTCGCTAGGTTTTCGACAACCACTATCAAAATTCGGTACTTTTTGCCACTTGTAAAAATGCAAAAAAAAAAAAAAAAAGCTGTGAGACAGAGGCAGGTGGCTGGTCCTGCATGTGACGCTTAGACGGCGGGTTGCCATGGTTACATCCTTTCCTCCACCGATCATTATTTCCCCCTCCCCAGAGGCCCCTGTTGGCTGCAAAACCTCTCGCGAAAACTTATAGGGTCCTCACCCCCACCCGCGCAGCCACTCACATCCTCTGAGGTTTTTCTTCGCGAAAAGAAAGTTTTTTTGCTCATCCCTTTGGGGATGGAAATCAATTTAATCTCGGATGATTATAAAATATAACGGTTTTGTCGGTTCACCCTAACTTCTATTTGCAAAACCTCCGCAACCTAAATGTGACAAATTTATTTTCAAAGGTTTATATTTCCTAAGAAGATCTCGATA
>CM034005.1:9333709-9385887 GCA_019603395.1 Cyrtorhinus lividipennis
TTTCAAAAATTACGATTATTTTGAGACACAACTTCCTCCGGAGTGCGGGAATTGGTCTGGAACTCAATTGTAGTTGGAATCGGTATCCAATATTTTGTGGACAATAATATCCACACCCGTCTATGCTTCCAAAAATCTAAAAAATCTATTTAAAAAAAAAAAAAAAGAGGTTAACCTACCATACGCTTTTTTGATGTGCACCAACCGGTCGAGAAACTTATGAAAGAAGGATACAAATTATATTCTACTCGCTTTGGCCCCCACGAATCTCGTGCCGGGACAATTTACTGGGGATTGAGAATACACCAAAGGAATACACACATATTTGTTGTCCACTGTGCAGCTATTGCCCTTTCTATTGGAAATTTCTCTCATTACAACGAGCGGGAAACGTAACTACGTTCTGCTGTGATTTTGCGCTAATATTGGTGGAATTTTTCCGATCACGCGGTTCGCGTGGTGTTTAGTCGATCGCGAGCCTCGGTATCTGCGTCTATCTTTATCCCGGTGATTCTGCGTCAGATTATTGTGTACAGGTTGCCCTAGTGACCCACGGGAAAGGATCGATGGTCGACAAAACGCTTTTCACGCGGCAGAATCGATTGTCGACGAAAGGTCTCGGTCGACTCGGAGGAAACATCGATTATTGCTAGGTCAATGATTGCTGTTATTGGAGATCCTGTACGTTTGCAGTGGTTTTGAATCAAAGTGAAATGTTTTTTCATAATTAGTATTAACTTTAATGGAACCATTTTGATTGGTTGAAGAGCCCTCAACCTCTCACCTTTTCTAACTTGCAAGGCAGTTAATCTCGCTCCTGATTGCCTGCTGCCCTTAACAGACAAGTGGCAAACGTCAGTGCTGCCTAACCTGAAATAGGCTAGCAACCTCCAGTAGAGATTGCCTGCTGCCCTTAACAGACGTGTGGCATATGTCAGTACAGCCTTACCTGCGGTAGAAAAATCCCGCTCCTGATTGCATCATTGGAGTAACGTCACCCTCTCCTGCAAGGCCCAAATCTCCCTCTTGGCTGTGTGTTGCCCACTTCCCTCAGCGCATAAGGGTTTGTTAGGCCCATGTATGTATGAGTAGTGTCATCCTCTCCTACCTGCTTGCAGACATCTCACTCCTGACTGCCTTTGTCGCCCTTCCCCCAGCATACAGAGGTTGGCTAGGCCCATGCAACGTATGTGCAGTGTCACCCTCTCCTACATGCTAGGCAGAAATCTCGCTCCTGAAAGTTGGCTACAACCATTCAATGTAAGAGTAATGCCATCTTCTCCTTCCTGCAAGGCAGAAATATCCCTCCTGACTGCATTTGGCCCCCTTCCCCCAGCGTACATGGGTTGGCCAGGCCCATGCAATGTAAAAAAGTGTCACCCTCTCCTACATGCAAGGCAAAAATCTGCCTCCTGACAGTGTGTTGCCCGTCCTCTCAATGAGCAAGCTTTGGCATACATAATTGTAACCAAAGAATATCGTAGAAAATATCCAAGAGTATAAGATTAAGACCTGCAAGACAGAACTAATATTCAACATTATTTTCATTGTAAAAAGAATTGATCATTCTAAAACTAAATACATTTTTTCAATAAAGCACATAAAATTCTCTAAAATGAAGTGTTGCTCCCAGTGGTTGGATGAATGAAATTGGCTCTTCATCTTAAATCTGGGATAAACTGATATTTTAGTTGTTAGGGTAGATCTATATTTGGTTTCTAGCAGTCAGTAGAGCCTCTTATATCTGTAGTAAGAAGAGAGGCTCAATACAAATCACCTTATGCGTTGAAGTATTCAAGTATACGGATTTTGATGTTTTCCAGGGCCACCTTCATTCTAATTAGCAAATTTTTTCTGAATATGGAAAACTCATCTTTGTTCTTAGTAATAAATTTCTCTGTTAAAAAGAGATTAAAAACCGTGTTCTCCTTTTTTGGACAAAGCGTGAATCTCTGACTTTCATCTTCCCATGATTTCGGTCTCATCAAAAAGAGGGCCGTTGGTATTTAATCTCGAAGTCGTCCCTTGTAAGAGCGATGGGGACTACGTGTACAAAAGATGTGTGTTCGCAGGTGGCTGAAGGCTCATTGTTGACGCTGTCAAGATCTCCATGGTGACGAGGAGAGCCCCCCCCCCCCCCTGGTTATCATGGTATCACTTAACCGCCTCACGCGAAAGGGATACCAACTTCCCCTCTTCCTCAGCCAAAGGGATACGAAAGAAGGGATGTACTACCCCTTTTGGCGTTTTTTTGACTGGAGTTGCTGAGTGGGCCTCTGCCGCCACTTGACGAAAATTTTCTGTGTTTTCTCAAGTGGTAGGTGGAAGTGCGTCGCCCATCGTCTTTCTTTCTCTCCTCTTTTTATCGAACCGTAGCATTAAAGCTTCTTAAGACGACGACACCTTCATCTCAAGCCTCTTTTATCCGAGTTTTCTCATGAATTTTTAGCCCTCTCGAGTCAAGCCTCTAATCCTATTGTGATACCCTCCGTTACTCAAGCTAGTAACTCAATCTGATCTCACTATCAAACAAGATCATCTCCGTGGCGTTGAATTACCTAATTTATGCATGAAGGTTTGTTTTGATTCAGTTTCAACGCCTCCTGGGGGTGCAGGGTCAAATGAGCTGGTTTAGGGCCTTCGTTTCTATATTGAGTTCTCGATCTCATCAAACCTTATAACAAACCCATTGAATTTTCATTGTATTAATTTAACTAGGTTAATTCAAATATAATTAGACAGCAAGGACTGGAAGATTTAAACAAAGGAATAGTGGCAATATTTACAGATATTCCAGGCAAAACTAGGAGAACCCCTTCTCATGCAGCCAGCACCAATAACAGGGAGACCCCACCCCCTCACCCCTGACTAAATGAAGAGGGAGACTACTGAGGATATGACTGCCCCAGTAGGAGTAGGTTTCTCTAGTTGCTCCAGTTCTAGGATGTATTATGATGACTGTTTGAGTTGATACATCCCAAAACTAATCCACATAAAGACTGACAAATAAACAAAAAAGCTATTTCCTGTACCCTTGGGCCAAAAATGGACGGATTTCGCCTTGTTTCTTTCTATCAATGATTACTGATGGATGAATTGAGTGAGTTGAGATCCTAGAAATACGCGTTCGTTGTTGCTGTTGTGAAATGTATGTGGCTAAGCTTTCGTCATGGATCGGAATGATCTGTGAGGGTAACGCCATCGCTCAAGGGGCCTGTAATTGGTCTAATCATGTGTAAGTGTCTGCATCTACTCGATATTTCAAAGGTGATGTGCTTCTGGTGGTATATTTGAGTAGTTATTTCGTATGAATCAAAAACGGGAAAGTGTACACAATTTATGAGTTGGTTTGCCTCTCAAACAAACATGGTTGAGAAAAGCACATTGGCAATTGCTTTTTGGTATTATTGAATCGTTGGTCAGTCTCGAGTGGGTTTCTTTTTTGGTTGATTTACTCGATTTTCGATTACCGGAATCGCACCGATGATAGGGTTGGTTATTGCTCTTGAAATAGATTAACTACGAAATTCGAATGACGTTCTGGGGGAAAACCACTCAGTCAGTCTAGTAAGTGAGAGGAGGGAGGGTGGCGTTTCCTGAGCGATAGGGAGGATTACCGAAATCAGTCTCTCGTAATCGGTATTTTTTAATCCGTTTGAGCGGAAAAAGGCTCGTCCTGGCGTTGCCACAGGAAAAGCCGCGGGAGTTCAAACAAGGGATGCAGGGACCGGGAGCGGCAGGTGGTGCCGTACGGTGGAGAGGGCTGGGGAAAAATCCCTTATAAAGAAATGGCTTGTGTGAATAATCGTTGCGTCGCGCCACAATCTTTCTATATCAATGAGTGAGGGATGTTTCGAACTATATTACAGGCGACGGACGGCGTGACAAATATGCCTAGGAATTACCATCATAGAGTTTGTATGTAGATTATGCGATATTTCTTTTTTCCTGCCTGTATGTGTATAGAGACATCTGGTTGATCCTTTCAAAATTTTGATTTCTCTACTTGGTTGGTATTTAGACACGATAAAGATGGACTCGCTGATGGCCGACATATTGCTCAAAGACTCGCTGTTGATGTTATTTATTTTATAGTGATAGTAACTCATTTTCTGTCGTGTCTACAACGTAGGTAGGACAGGGGTATATTTTGAGAATGGTTCCTCGTGATTTTTCGGCGCCTAGGCGTATGGGTTACCATTTTTCACTGAAATTTGGACGCATTTGTGCGATTGCAAAGCGCCCTGTGGATATACATCATGAAGGTAAATTGGTATTTGGAATATATAGAACGATTTTTGGACAAGATTTTCAACTTTTTCCTACTTAGTTTCTATATCTGGTACTAACTCACGAGCGAGGCACATCTACCTTCATTCATCTTAAGTGGATTGAGATTTTTTACGTGTTGTAGTTGCAACAGATTGCAGCAGATGTAGGCCATGATTATAAGTTTTCATCATATTAAATATTGAAATAATTGAAAAATATTGAATATTTTTCATATTAAATCATTAACGAAGAAATTCAAAAAGCAACGTCTTTATCCATGCCAAGCGAAGCGGTCGATTGAATTTGTACTAAACCAGCTTTGGAGAACGACGAAACAATTCTCTCCCATCGCGAGTTCATTAAACTGAGCTTAAACGATCCCTAGGGTCAGTGCTACATTAGGACACCCGTCAGTTTTGATTGGTATCCATTCCTTACGGTTTGTATCTCAAGATTTAAGATTTAGTGCTTTCCACACCATGCAGGGTCGGGTCTGAGTACGACCCTCAGGTGAAGTTTTTTCTAACTTCTGCTTCTGTAGCAAATATTAGACATTCATTTAGGTTGGTCATTCCTTGAATAATCAGCCTATGTTTTCATGCAACAAACGATCTCTCCAATTCGACCCAAAAAAAATTTTCTGAGCGTTTCAAGGTGTCTAGATCAAAAAAGTTAAAAGTCCGTTCGCCGTCCGCGCTGTTTTCGGTAGTGCGTGTGGGCTATCATTTTCCACTAAATTTTGGACCCTGAATCTATTGGAATGGGTCCGGTGCCCGCCACACCCACTGTTTCCCCCATTTTCCCTAGGTTCGACATTTTCGACGACTTAGGTGTATGGGGTATCATTTTCCGCTGAATTTTGGGTGCTGAATCCAATGAGACGGGTCCCGGAACAATTGGCTCCCACCGGAAAAGGTTATGCACGCAGAATCCACGATCCAATCCTCATAACAGTACCCGTAAGCAAAGCTGTCGTTCGCTTCAACTTCTCGCGAAAATTGTTTTCTAATAGTATATGAAATTGTACCCTGATTTCTGACATTGTTATTGAACACTGATTTGAAGAAATTGTTGTCTTTAATGGCCGGTGTGATAATGGCAATCACATCCTGTTATTTTAACCAATTTTCACCAAACTATTCACTTTAACCTTTTTCAATAACGAACAAAATTTAAAAAGCTTGCGTTCGTGTCTATCCTTCCTCAAAACTTAGGAACAAATTGGTTGGAAAACGTTGTTTTGAGAGATCTTCGTTTTACTGGAATGACCCTCACCCCACAGGTCGACGGCCGTCGTCTTTAATGAAATTGCTGGGCATTTCAAGTCCGCAGATATTAATCATCGAAACAGATCAAGGTTAAGAAGGGAAAGAGATTGTTCGTATTTGAAATAGAAGGAAAATGCATAAGTATCTTGCCTAGAGGTTTCTTTGGAGTCAGTTTTGTAGCTTGTCAGTGTTTGTTCTGACGTTCAAGGGGATTCTGTGGTTCTGGTCAGTGTTTTCTCCCGTTTACTTCTCGTTCTCAGAGGGTTTCCTCAAACCAGAAGGTAAGCATTCCACCGTGGTTGAGAGACAAAGGGGGAATGACAACAAGCAGTTGGAAAGGCCGCAAAGCCCCCATCCTTGAGATCCGCCTCAAGTTCCTCGACGTGATCATCCGCGTCTTGAATGATTCACCTGGAAAAGTACGACGAAATAATTAGCGTTTTTTACATAAGCAATATCGATGATTTTACGCAGCTCCTTGGTAAGTTCATTCAGCTCTAGAGTAGAATTTCGCTGAGCATGTGGGCAAGCCTTTATACAAAGTGGGCGGGAATTAGTTGTAATTGGCATTGTGTAGTTTCATTTAAACACTAAAAAGTTCGTCCTAACTTGCTTAGGGGTACCCTTATAGGTAAAATTGTCGAGTGAAACGTTACTTATTTCTCTCAGGACTATCTCCAAGGGCAAGAAACCTCTGAGAAACTATTTATATACTGCCCTCCCAACCAAGTTGAGTTGGAATGTGTCAATTGAAGACAAGATACAAATTGGGGACGATTGAGCTGGATATTCGTTCTACGTTTGGGAACTGTTTCACTCATGTCAGTATTCCGTCGAAAATATTTTCGAAGCAAGCTTTCCTGCCATCACACACTCTCTTGTCTTTGATGGAAGAGAATAGTTTCGGGTGAGAGAACATCCTGCCGGCGCATTGCACTTCATATGACTCGTTCCGCCAAAATACCTTCATAGGGTTAGACATTCCGGCTGGGAAAACCAAATATATATTTATGCCCCAAGGTATAGTTTTGCTCTAACTCCTTGGCAATGCGGAATGAAAAAGAACCGATTGACATTTGATTCTTTGTAGTCTTGCCTACTCATCAAATCTGGGATTGAACAGACAACTCTAGGAGATTAATGCGACCCCCCCCCCCCTCTAAATCGATTGGTTTTTCCCCTGAAGCTTTCTTCTGCCAACCTGTACCCGCCTGCAGTACTATCCATCACTCCTGTCGCTACCACAACATGTCGCTCGTGGAATCCCACCCCTCACGGCCCTCGTTCTTGAGAAATACGAAGGTACCTTACGTATCCCGCATTATTTGGAAAGACAAATGAAACAGTAAGATGACCTTTTTCCACATTCAAGTTCGGGTTCGACGAGAGAAGAAAATACGGTAAACACACCTGGCTAAATAGGCTGATCACTGGCACGGGTGCACGTACTGAAGTTACCCATTTACAAACAGTTCGCTTATGTTTGTTGGCGTGAATTTCGAGCCAGTTCCTCTTTGCTGCTCAGAGTACATCGTTTTTTCGTCTCGTTTATATACCTACATACTTCCAATTTTCTGACATACAAACATGCTTCGTCCATTTAAAGATCCCCACCCATACCAAGGCCGTTTCTTCACCCACAGTCTTTGCTTCCTTCTTGTCATTAAAATTTTCATTTCTGTTTATCAACAAACTAGTTGGACTAGCACCTATAATGCCATTAGGATAGCTCTCAAGATTAAATTACGTTTGTACAACAGGTGGCTACTGTAAGGGGCTTGAGTTGATACCAATGGGCGTTGGCGTGCGTATTTACAGAGTTCTTGAAGGATTAAGTGGTTAGTGGTCCATGTTAAGGCTGTTTGATGCGGTCAAAAACTGAATAAAAGCGTTCTGAATATAAATGACAGCGAAAAAAAAGGAATTTATGGTCGGTGTTGGGGAGTCTTCTTAGGTTCTCCTTCTATCGTTGGCTATTTCACTCTCATGAAGAACATCATTTTGGATGGAACACAAATGTAATGGGGTTGGACAGCAAACGAGTGATTGATATGGGGAAATGAAGTATCACCAGTTGCTAGAATTAAAGGAACTAATAGTTGTAGTCTCTGTCCCAGGGTCATAGTGCCATAGTCTCGTAGTGCCTTGCTTGAGTCAGCCAACAATTATGTCTCTACAATACCATTGAGCTCACTTCCACTCTCAACAGTCACTTGTGATTGTTTTCGAGCATTTTCATTCTCAGTACTCACAAATTTAAAATTTCTCTTAGTCAGTACTAATTGGTCCCATCAACATCTCTTCAGAATGAGTAAAAATCACTATAAGACTACGGCATAACACCATGGGTTAATACGACTACAACACTATCTTACCACCGTCCAAATCCCTCTCTCGGTCTTCTCAACATCGGTCTAGGACCAACCGAAGGACTATCTCACTGTTGGGCAAAAAGACGAAGAAATCCCTCGGACAAAGAAATCGCTTTGAGACCCTATAGCTGTTTGTAAACCGTTCTCTTGTCCAATACAATATTGTTGAGATACTCGGCGAATGGAGGGAATCGGTTTACAGGAACGCTTTTTGGTTGGTTATTCCTTGGATATTTGTTGTTCGACCACAAGGTCTCCGTGATTGCCATAATTATTTGTGTCCCTCTGAAGGTACAAAGAATTAACCACCCTCTCGAACGTTGTTGGTATTATCTTTCATGAAATACCTGTGGCCGTCATATCGAGAATGGGATACGGGTTACAATCATCCCCTATGTGGTAGAAAATTCGTCCATGGATGATGTGGTACCATCCAGCTCTATTGAGTGTTATCAAAATGCTTAGAAAATGTTCGCAGAAGAGGTGCATTGTCAATCGTATAAGTGGAACCCTTAAAAGTTACCACTGGCTAGTCATGTGCGCTCAAGAGCCTCCCTACCCCGTGTGACTATGCCTAGATACTTCCCTTCACGTCTCTGGCCTCTGCTCAAAGAACTCCAGGCTTCTAAAATTCCCTGGAATTCTTTGCTCAGATAGAAAGCTGAGCAATTAATTAATAATCTTTTTGTTATTTTTATTTTTTGTTTTAGCTCATCGACGAATGCGAACTGTGACAAACTATTTCCTCGTCAACCTAAGCGTGTCTGACCTGCTCATGTCACTTCTGAATTGCTTATTCAATTTCACCTTTATGCTGGACTCACACTGGCGGTTCGGAGCCCTGTATTGCACAGTGAACAACTTCGTCGCCCACGTCAGCGTGGCGTCTTCAGTATTCACCTTAGTTGCCATTTCGCTTGACAGGTAAGTTTTCAGCGGCAAATTATTCGCTCTCTTTTTATAGTATTGAGGACATGTCTAGAATTGACCCTCACCCATTGTGACCGGACAATGGCTTGGGCAGACGAAGTGGTTGATCATAAATATTGTGGTCTGCTGTTGGGCCCTTTCTGCCCTGATGCCATTCATCTGAACCAAAGAGCTGAGGATTATGACAGAACGCGTTTGTCGACGAATAAATGCTCTCGGAATATTCACTATTCATACGAGTCTGTTGGAATAGAAATGTTGGTCAGTGAGTTTCGTTCCTATAGTTCATTGTTTGATAATTAAATTCCTAAATTTCCGGAGGGACTGATGCATGCATGACCGTTATAAATCACCGTAAAGAATTATCTGTTTGAAAACAATAGAAGCTCGAGTAGGTATTCATATTCTTTAATATGAATCCTTTTCGCCTGCAGCGGTACCTGATCGACGGACCTTCATTTTTCTCTGATCCATCCACTTTTTTCTCTGGCATTAAAAAATAACCTCCATTGATCATTCTTTGTTTGGAAAAAACGATTTTTTTTTTTTTTCACAACACTGAGGCAGATTTTTTTCTTACCACAGCAAAATTCTAAACTCGCGTATTTTGTTGTTCGCTTTTTTCAAACTCAACGAGGAGGAATAGTTTTTCTCTTATTATTAAAGTTTTGTCGGACCTCACAAGGTAGGGTACCTAACCGTGTTCAGTCTGCCTCCATATTTATCTGTAAGCACGAAAATAGGTACCATACAGGAGGAAAGTTAGTCAGAAATGTTAACATCTTTGTAATTATTATACCCTTGAATTCGTTTCGGGGAAAACGTCTCATCTTTATCCTTTGTTTTAACATCCTAAATGTCCGTACGTCACTACCTCTCTTCCTCTTTGTCCGCCGACAGCCGTCCGGGTCGAACAAGGCCTTAGAAACGCTCCGAAAAATGTGACATATCGCACAAACGGAGGTCCGCAGGTAGAAATGGATATAAATCATTAAAATAAATGGTAGATATTTTAGGGGCCCTGATTATGCATATTATCATTTCTACTGAATTCCCGTCGCTGAATTGATTCATAACTTCCCAATTACCTATTTTGGGCACTCAACAAAGTGCGAGATCCACCTAAAATACGTATTACACCTCTGTGTAATCATTAACCCACAAAAACTTTTAATTAATGTGCCATATTACTAGTACTTATTCATAACTCTTTGGGTATAAAAAAAAGTGTACCTAATTTTGACTTCTTAGGTAACGAGAGCTCCTCCAGAGTCCTTCGTGGCTGATGGTCTCAGGTCAGCCACTGTTCTTGAGAACTTGAAGTTGAGTAATAAAGAAACTGTGAGATTTCATTGTGGGATAACATTGCAGCAGTAAGATGTCCCCACTAACCATCAGTATGCCTCCGAATTCCGAATGTCTTTTAGGCATGATACTCAGTAATCTTCCCCGTTTTTTCTAACAATACCCTTATGTTGGACCCTTATTTTCTACGGTTTACGAGTTGTAAGAAGTAAGTATTCACCATTCAGCGGAAAACGAGATGCGGATTATAAGAGCAACCCTAATAAACGTATTTTCTTACTTTCCCATAGAACTTCTTCTAAATCAAAAGGAATCAGATTAGCAGACTTTTTTTGCTCCTTTCGTTACGCCCTTTCCCGGAAATTTCGCTAATGGTTACCACTAATAGAGGGGAGCCTGAAAAAGCTCTTACCGACTGTCCTTCGATCAGAACTGTGGTCGATGGTAGTCTCGTAACAGCAGACAAGTGGAATGTTTCATTATTATTTGTTTTGAAAGTCTTGCTATGGGAAGTTTTGCTGGTAGTTATCGTCGAAATCTAAAAATCAAAGTAACTAAAAACGGAGTTTCTGAATAGAAAAACTCCAAGGCTCTGAAAACGGTGTCTAGTTAGAAGACATTAGCGGACACTAAATGCAACCAGGTGGCTGGGACCAAAAGAGGCACTATTCTTTGCGAATCAGTTGTCGGGAAAACTCTAGCCTCTGTCGTGTGGTTTTTCATTAACGAGAAGTTTGAGGGGAACAAGTTCAATGAAGATGTTAATTATTCCCCAAGTGTGCCTTCCGGCTGATTCATCTTCAGTGCTTTTACATAATTGGAAAAACTCCCTAAATAAAGGGGTGTAAGGAGGAATCGATATTGAACACCATTCTATTTCCTATGCTTTATGGTTTCCCTAGCTGGTTGGCGGGGGCGTATAATTAACTTGATTGGTTTTGCTGTTGTCAGTTGTCAAACTTTCCCAAACTAAGTGAACTTACTAGGATAAATAGACAGTAATATTCGACAAAATATGACACGACAGACTATAAAACACGCCTATGAAAAATAAGCGGAACTCTCTCATTTTCTCCGCTCTCGTATCAATTCACTAGTGTTATTGAATTTCATTACCGTTGTTTGTGAGACTCGGCTTCTTCATTTAGCTTTTACTTTTTTCATCCAGCAGGGTAGATCATTGCTAGGTAGCAAAGGTTCGTTGTCCGGTAATTTTGGACATAGGAAGCTCGATCTAATTCAATTAAACCGGGGCTCGACGTAAAGAATTGTAAGGTACCCAATGCCGCGAAGACAGGGGCCTAGAAGTATCTCATTCCCTTTTTGTATCTTCTCGAGGCTCTATTGATCTTCTTTTGTTCGTCTTTCTTCTCATGTGTGCCTCGAATTCATCTCAACACGGATATGGTTCATGAGGAGTGAGCCCCTTTCCTGAGAGCTTCGATAGTGTCATTCCTTCGTGTAATTGTCAATACACAACTCTGGATAGCCAAAAAATTGATGTAGCCCTTTTAACATTTACCAGAGGTGGTCATTTGTAGCAAAATACCGTACCAATCTACTACAATACCAGTGTCACCGGATGAATCAGTTGGTAGTACGTAAAACGCTAAAATGTCTACTGAAATTATGCTAATTCTTATTTATCGATTTTTTGAAAATATATTTTCATTATCAGATGATGAAACACAACAGATTCTGTTGTGAATTTGATAAAGCGTAATATTTTCGAAGAAACTTCAATAGAAATCTTCACTTTTACCGAAAAATCAACAAAAATGTAAAATTAGGTATTTGAAAAGAAAAAAATTTAAATACGTATTAAAAAACCGTAATGAAAGGAAATTTTTCCTGAAACTCTGCTATAAATCTGAATTTTTCTTCGTTCATATTAGAAATTTTACTTTCAGATTTAGGAATTGTATTCGTATGTACATCCCTGTTGTTGTGCCTCAGCAATAGGTACGTAAGTTTGTAGGACACCTAAATGAAAATTTGTTCAAAATGTTCCTTCATACGTCCTGGAATTCTGAGCAGTTGGTAAAATTAATCATGTTTTCATTTGGACAGGGAATTAAGCGTTCCACTTCGTATCTGAAATTTTTACAGTTCATTCTTTCATGAATGAAACGGATTAAATTTCGTGAATATTCAGTTTACCATACTCTAATTAAGTCCACAGTATCTGGTTTGTAGATAATGCTTCCTAAGTCGACACGCACTAACAGTATGAATTCTGTGAAAATCGGGGTTTATCGTAAAATTATATCCGCAGTGGTTTTCGTGACTATCATCGTTTTAATTATCTGCAGGCTAATTGTGATCTTTTTTTTCTCTCTGGTCAAATAAAATGTTTGCAGGCGTCATTAATTATAATGGCGTAGAGCCAGGGATGAGCGGAACGTAAACACCAACCGGAAGGAAAATCCAAAATTTTCCTCTCTCGACCTCAGCAGTCCCACATCGATCAAAACCGACCTCATCAGAATACCCTAAAAACCTTAGTAATCGTGGTCGTGGATGATTAATAAACTCGGAGTGGACCAGCATTAAATCTGACTAATGAGAGGGGAAAGGATTAGCGTATCTTTCATCATGTGAGCTTATTAGACGATTTCCCTAACCGACAGACAACTGCTATTCAATAAAGTTGTTGAAAGGCTCTTACGTACGATGCTTTTTGACAATTACCCCGAGTTAGGACTTATGTAAGCCCTTGATCCCTAAACAATGCATTTTCACGAGCAAAAGTTGCAACTTTTGGGGGACCCCGAGCGATACGTTGTTATCATAACTCTCAAAGGAAAAGAGTAGGTTTACTATTATTTAAATTTACTGTCATGTTCACAGATTGTCCTTTTTTTCAGATACGTAGCCATAGTGAGGCCCCTCAAACACCGCATGTCGCGGAGAAAAGCCCGCCTCGCATTGCTCATGATTTGGTTGGCTAGTGGTCTTTTAGCCCTTCCTTGTCTACTATACTCCACAATCAAGAATAGGAGGTAAATTTAAATTTTAATCATAATTAAATATGGCGATTTTTGCAGTGTTGGCAATAGGTTCGTTTAAATGTGCATTGTTTGTATTTGAAATGTGAGTACGAATTACAGTCTACCGCTGGTTTCACGGACTGGCAATGGTCTGGGAGTTGAGGGGCTGGTTATCGTGACAGAGGATTTTTATACGACTTGTGGTAGTTTTAACATGGAATCATGTTTTAGCGATGGATCCTCCTGCAAAAAGTGAGATGAACACGTGGTCGTTGCTAGGGAACATTTAAAGAGTTCGTCGTGATCATTTCTATAATACAATGAGAGCGAGGAGCTAAAACATGATTCCATGTATTTAACATTTTAGGCGTCAGGTTCAAAGTAATAACATCCGGGGGGTGCAGGGGGGCGGAGCCCCCCGCCGAGGCGCGAGGCGCCGAGTTTTTCCTCAGTTGTCGTTGTGGTTCCTTCAACTGGCTATTTGCTTATTTTACCAAAGTTGTTTGTTACTGGTTTACGAGGGGATCCTACTGCCCATTGATTTAGCGCTATGAAAAACACCGAGTCGTTACTTTTAAAAACCTTGCACATTCATTACTTTCATTGCCGTTATCACTCTTCTCTCCTCTCGGCTGCATGCACTTTACCCAGGACACAAAGAACCCTCTTCACTAGGTAGCCCTTCCCTTAGGTGGATGACTTAGTTGTCACCTAAATTTTCTAACAATCGTATCCTATTTATCTACCACCTATATTCTACTCATCTACATCGGATTCTAGTCGTAAATCACACAACCGTGCTCTTCACAACTCCCAATATACAAGTATGTACACACACCCACCTAATAATAGAAATATTATAGTCGTTCACTAATGTACATAGCAATAATAATTCGACTTTTCAAATCTCTCAAATCCTGCACGTTGAAAATTCAACCTTACGTTCAATTATCACTACGTCACTGTAAGTAAAATATGCAGAGAAAGATCCAATGGGCCAAGCATGATTGATGATATTTTCCGACAAAATAAGTTATTTTCTCCGCATTGTTCTGCTGATTCAATTCTTTGTCTCGCGAAAGATGGTATTGTAATAATTGTTGCTAGTTATACCGTTATCCGAACAGAGGGACTCCTATGTAGAGAACTAATCACCTATGGACGATGTTGTGAAGTTGTTATCCAGCCTGTGAAACGTGTATATATAGCTACGTAATTAGTATGTCTTTGACCTCAAGCTCGAACAAACGTTGCTGTCGAAAAATTCAATCAAAGGTAGCTTGGATGATGGGATATCCACCATAGGGTAGTTTTGAACATCACCGCGATGAGTCACATTTTGATCATTCATATCGCTAATACGTGTACTTTGTGATAATATCAAGATTTTCAATCCGTATTTCTCCTGCAGTCTTCAATCTCTCAAACGTGAAAATGCAATGAGTGCTCAGAGTACCCATTTGGGGATAAAATTTTAACCGCCTCCTCTGGGAGGAATTCTTTACCTTGAAAATTAATAAGCCTACCGTTCGTTCTTTAATCAGAGTAATGAGACTGGTTTTATCGATGGTAAAGTCATCACTTATCACTACAACGTAAAGCTCATCCATGATGATTTCCTACTCTAGGTTATATAGGAATATTACTTTTGGATAGAGACTGGATTAAATTAAATAATTTAAAAATAAAAATGTTCATTTTTTCTTGGAATTTTGCAGCAGGTTAGATGAGGTGGTCTGCAAACGATTCAACCCGATTAGTGTGTTTTCAGTGATTGGCTGAAGAGATAATAAAGTCTTTAATTTCATAATGGGGAGTATTGGGGTTTGGGGCTGAGGATAAATCTGAAACCGCAAGTTACATTCAGGCCACATTACTTCATGTAGACTTTCATTCTCTTAGGTAGCTAAAAATCTCGTTGTTTTATTGTAGCTAGCCTATAATCCGAAACGTAAATTATCCACTTTCAAAATCGGCCGTATTCTACTATAATCGACAAGCCATAATCCAACGTATACTTTATTATAAAAGGGCAAAATGATGAAAATAACGATGGGTGAGACCATTAACGCCCACAACTCAGGTGACAAGTTGAAAAAAGTGAGGGGTTCTTAACGAGGTCTTCATACAGGTAGCTGAAACAAGAATCTTTCGAGGTAATGGACGTTTGTAAAAGTATCAAAAGAGATCGGACGGAATAAAGTAGCTCATGGAGTCTTTCAAATCAAATTGCTCAATGTAACTGTGAATATAGTATAGTCCTACGAATGTTCATTTCATGTTTTTCTAATGCTTTGGATTAGTGACGAAATGTTTCAGTGATATCGTGTATAGAGAGTTGACATACGCGGAGTAAGTGTAGGTACACACAAACTGAACTATTTTCGGAGAGTTGAGAGCTCAACGTAGTAACCTACTGCAAGATCAACCCAAACTTGACTCAAACTGGAACTTTAGAAATAACAGATTCTTGGAAATTATCGCGACCTGGAAGCAAACATATCTGACTGTAGCTTCGTGAATGAAGTAGAACAACTTCACTCAAAATATAGATGGAAAACAATAAGTCGTCGTGGGATAGTTTCCAGTTTGCATAAATACAGATTGTCAAAAAGTAAGATTCCACTTTTCAAGTCCAATTTAATTAAACCTATTCTTCGGGAGTTGTTATTAATACATGTTACTCTCTATGCAGGGGAATCAAAATTTCCGTCCGCTGCCCGTCCTCCGGACTGACAGGGCCTTTAAAATGTTCCAAAAAATCTGTATAGATTGACTCCATTTTTGTGTCAGACTCATTTTCAGCCCGATCGTCCATGGTGGAGGACTTGGATTAGGTCACTACTGCTACGTACTCTTGATCCGTCGTATCAACATTACAGTTGCTACTAGGGAGCCATAGTAGAGAAGTTTCAATGATCAATTCTTAGGGAGTATACTATAGGGATAATTTCTCGCTAATGCAACTCACCTCTGTACTGTGCTTGTTGTCCGCGTCTTTAAGGTAGAATGACGTATTTCGCAGTAGCCGAAGGAAGTTTGCTCTTCCTATGTTATTCTTCAAATATTTCAAAAAGACGAAATCCGCATAAGACAATCGCTCAAATATTTTCAAATCTTCTTGAGTTTCCACAACTCCGCAACTAGTCAAATACCAACTGCACTGAAATAGGCTAGCTTCGGCCAAACGAAACAAGAGAACGGCAGAAGCGCCAATGAAAAAGATGACGTTCGACCACCACAGCAACACGAAAATAGCTCGGTAGAACGAGTTCTGTCCTAAAACACAGAGAGCGTCACTTGTGATCATTTCCCCTGAGGGGCCAAATTTGTGAAAAATGCACCGTTTTGTGTAAGGGAAGATTTGGTCGAGCTGTTCAGCGGATGCTAGCCCCAGATGAACGTAAGCGCCAGAAAAAAGGTAGTTGTAATATGAGTAAACTGCAACTTGAATGGCGAAATTCCATATTTCGCATAAAGCTAAATTGCATGTCCAGTAAGAGTTGCAACCATGAAGGATTCTCATTTCTAAAACTTTAGCGACACGTCTAATGCACTTGTTTTGCTTGGACCTCATGTCCAGTGGGTGAACAACGTCTTGGCCGTCGGTTTCTGTAGCTCCCTTGTCATCTTCTGTTAACGTGTTTTTGTTCTTCTTATTTTCACGAATAATTTGAAACCCGAAGTTATCTTTTTTACATTTACTTGGTTCATTTTGGCGTAGTGGAGCTGCTGTCAGTATCCCGTGGGATATCAAATGAAGCATAATTCCTTCCATTACACCTCGCTCTTTCTGCTCCCTTATCCATCCAGAAGCTTGCATCAGTACAGCGTGCAATAGCAGGACGTACGGAGCCCAGAAATAGTAGTTGAAGTTCGTATCACCATTTTTTGCCGAGTAGAGGCCATAAGATATACACCATCGATTAACAGCTTTCAAATAGTCGGCTTCCTTTTGATCACCGCTAGTGACGCATTCGATGAGATTAGATTCCTTCAGCCGGCCGTTGAATAATACGAAAATAGCGAAGTATAAGAGGCACACAAACGCACTGCATTGCAGACCAAATATGATATTGACGATCCTGGTGGAAGTTTTTAATGCCGCGTGGAAATAATCTTTTTTGTCGAGCAAAGCTTGCATCTCAAATTTCTTTACGTTTCTGTAAAAAATACAGAGATGTTGGGTTTCAACGAGTGGAAAAATACAAACAAATTCAGAACAATACAAAATGAAAACAATCATCAGTGTTTTTCTCAGCGAGAATACAGAGAAATCTAATTTTGTTTTTTATAGCACATTGTAGACCCATAACTGAAATATCCTCACAAACATCCTGGCGTAGAGGGGGAGGGAACACCAAATTACGATTTCACCATCTTTTCACTAGAAACAGCTTATATACATGGAAGACCCATGTCGAATGTTCCATGGATCCATCTTCAGATGAATGAGAAACTGACACTCGTACTAATCACAACGCTGCAAATTCTTTCACGGGATGCGGTTATTCCTCGGACCAGGATCATGGAGACTCATTCCAATCGATTCAGTATCCAAAATGTATTGAATAATTATACCCCACACGGCTATGTACCAAACCCTCTTCCGAAATTGGTCGATAGATACCCATTTTGATCCATAACCTCTCCCGATGGGCGCCAATCGTTCCGGGACCCGTTCAATTGGACTCAGCGTCAAACAATTGAGCAAATTGTAACAATTGAAACAATTGTCGAAAATGATACCCCACACGCTTAGATCGCCAAAAAATTTCGAATCCATTTTTCTAAATATACATATTGACCCCCACCCCTCTCAAATTTGGTCCGATCGGGTTGAAAAGTTTCGAGGACCAACAAGAGCCTGACGAGTCCGTGACAAAAATTTCAGATTTTTATAAAATTTCCTACTACCATAGTCGGCGTGGACGGCGGACGGACATTTGCTTATTTTGATTCGGACACCTAAAAACGCCCAGAATTTTTTTCGGCTGAATCGGGCTTTTTGTATAAAACATTGATTGATTATTCAACGAATAACCAACCAAAACGCTGCAATTACTTCCGCAATGGTTGATAATTCCTTAGAGCATGATTATGGGGAAAACGGTGAGTGTGGAGTGTACCGGACTCATTCCAATCGATTTAGCGTCCAAAATTAAATGAAGAAAGATTTTTTCTGATGAATTCTGAACTGGGTCCCGATTACTACCTTGACTCTGATGGCAACCCTATATTAGTGCTGAAAAAATGAGTTACGCAGTTCAAGAGATCCACTCTGTGGGCCGTTACTGCAGCATGTTTATATCATTATTTATTTACTCTATTTATTGTATTTATTTATTTAAATTGTATTTACTCAGTAGTACGTACTTCTATTAACATGAGTAGGCCCTGGTAAGTTAAAAGCGATGGAGGTCAGGTAGAAATTCTCAAAAAGCAGATTGGCAGCGACAGCGACGTGGTGATGAAATAGGTGGTCGTTACATCAGGAGAAACTCAGCCATACGGCAGGGAATAGAGTCATCTGATTCTTCGTTTATTTCCTATGCTCCAAGAGGTTGCCCTAACGTGTGTAGTAGTGTCAAGGCTATAGCTGACCATCCGGCTGTTCTTCCAGAGTACCTACTGAACGAGGGGGGTTCGCAGAAAATGTTGTGAATTGATTAATTTCTAGTTTAGATTTCAACGTTCAGAGATGAATATCCGATTTTTAATTACTTTATTCGATTTCAACGGTTTTTAGATAGGAGTGTTATTTGAAACCAGGAGGTTAATGTAAAACAAACCTTACATTTTGTACTATTTGGAACCGTGGGTACCTATCTATAGGGAAACACTTATCAATCACAGTCACCCAGGGTTTTCTCAAAGTCGAAGTCGAAAAAGTCATGAAAAGTTCCTTGAGTTACCTTTAAACCTCGTATGAAGTTTTCCGTCACAGAACGAGCGTTCCTTCCTTGCTTCAGGAAAAAAGTTTGCCAATCACTCAGAGCAGGAAAGTGCTTTGTTATCAGATCAGCTTAGGCATACAACATAAAGAGTTTTCGAATTCATCACTTCCTGTTCGGTTCTTTCTTTGAAAATTGTATTAATCCGCGATTAGATGTATTCGATGTAAAATAAAATAGAATGTGAAAAGCATTTATAAATTATCGTATCCGAATAGTTGTCAAAATCTCTCTGCTGAAGTTCTCTACAGATCATATAAATCTCTACTTTGAGGTTCATTCAGCGATAAGACCTGGCAAATGCGCTTCTTTAAAATAAACGAGTTATTATTTAAAAAAAAAAAAAAAAAAAAAAAAAGTTCAAAAGCGTGTTATACGTAATGAATTCATTCGGTCGTAGGCGTGTGTATTGCCATTTTCCACAAAATTTTGGACGTTAAATCGACTCAGATGAGTCCTGGGCCGACCGGAGAAGGGTATGTGTCAAAATGAACACTAATACAATAAACGTTTTTATCAAAGGTTCAATACATATAAATATATCACCAATGAAATCCCTATAATTATGTCTAAGTACTCTGTAGCCCTCAAGGGTATGCTTTCCCGCGAGAGAATTTTTTATTGTTTGCGCATAGTTGAAAAATGAGTATTAACAGAGGAAGTAACACCAATTACAGTCAAATTTAGTCCATTGACTCACTACTATGACACAGGTGTGAGAGTTTGACTAATATAAATCAAATGAATGAAAATGAAAGATGACAGGAGAAATCTGATGTAAAAATGGAAAGAAAGGTGAAGGCGGTGTGCAACCTGACGCAAAGAAGTTCTATAATGGCCACCAGCTGAATAATGGGCTATTTTCGTACACTCGAAATTCATGATTTATTTTTTATTTTTCATTTTGTCGCCAAATCGGGTCGAGTAAACGTAATTTCGGATGTATTTTTATTTTGGGTTGAACCTGTATGGGAAATGTGGTTTCATTTTTCGTGAGCCCTTTCTCTTGAGGTTGAAGGTTGTTAACTAGAGGACGCTGCTGCGGGAGCTACCTCCTCCGAAGTATTTCCTCGAAAAATCTAATTTTATAATTTCACTAACCTCAACGTGCATTGCGGCAGGATAATTCATTCTGACTGTTTTCTGTGCGAAAGCAGATTCAGACCTAGTTTGTCTCATGTCATTGTTTTTGGTGCTTCTTTCCTTGTTAAATGCCTAAAAAAAGTATGAATGATTTGAAAGTGTTTCGATGAAGAAATTAATAAATTATGATATTCATTCTTCTTATAAAATAAATTAGGTATTTTATAGTGCTGTTGAAAATAAACTACAAATGTAGCCCGAGCTGCTATGTGAATAGTCAGAAATGTCATCGCTTGCGGGCTCATGCGGGCCTAAATTGAGCAAGGTTTACCCCATTATTGCGAAATTATGCTGGATATTCTCCTGCCAAGAATTGGGTTCTATTCAAGCCCTGGGTCTCAAGCACGGCCCCTCGGATACGGTGATTACTATACAACCCCGCACATTGTTATCTCATTAAAGTTATTACCTACGTTCATTACGGATAGGTTACTTCGTGGGATCGATAACCCTGGACACCATGCTCACTCAACGTGTAAAACTGATCGACCATCGACCAGTTTACCTCAACGGGATTCTCTCGCTTCCAAGGCAGTACATTATTCATTCTATATCTTGACAGCTCACACCGATAGTTCAAATTCATCGGTTTTTCTGATCGATACTAAGGGGCATTCTCGCCAAGTAAGAGGATAAGTAATGGTCGGTGATGCGTGCTTGATCCTATAAAAACATTGAAGGCCCACTTCGGGGTATTGGCTGGAGTGATGAATAGTCTTACCTGCTAACTGGCCTAAAGCATATTGAAGCTTTCCCACGACGTTCCCATCCACCCCCTTGGGAAGAACTTTGATTTACCAGTCAGGATTTGCTGTGGTTATTATACAAAGTTTGAGAACTTCATGAGCTTACTTAGATGTTTCAACTTTATAAATTGTAGGTTATTTACATTAATTTATTAGGCTCTATATGAATTTAAAATATCGATTCTATTGAACAATGATTATTTGTCGGATTATTTACGCTTTCAAATTGGGAATGTCACGACGCACGATGATATTATGATCGATTACCAAGAGAAAACGACACTTTTCCGATTTTTATTAAGTTAATAATAGATATTGTTGTGAATAATGAGGTATTATTCGTCGTGGAGTTTATTCTTTCATAATCCGTTTTTTCAGTTACAGGGACGGCCAAACGAGGACTGTGTGTTTCATGAGGTGGCCTGACGGTCATTACCCCAAGTCTACATCTGAGCACGTGTGAGTACTCAGTTCATAGTTTTTTAACTTTTTCAACAAGTATTTTGTGTGTCAAATCCGGTAATGAATTCGTAACATCCCTACATTTCCTATTACGAATTCAGTCAAAAATTTACTCAGATCTATTCAATCGATGACCACACTCGATTCAGTAATAGGTAACAAGAATATGAAAATCCAAGTGGTTTCTACTCGACAAAAGGTAATTATATCAAAATAGTTAAAGGATTATGAACCACTTCTTTGATTATTCTGTAAATTATAAAGGTTGTTGATCACATCAGTCACAGTCGTGGTTTAGAGGAATTGCCACCACTTTTGATGATTGTGTGTATAATTGATTTATCGTTCGTTATAAGACGAGGCCTGGGCTGCTACACGAACGAGCGGAACATAAATCGAATTCTACAAAGAACAAACGGGTAAAACTAGATTCAAATAGATGAGATGGTTCGTCGAACTGCCATCTTTTTCGCCCACTCATTGGCTAACCGAGGTAACTGAGATGCTTGGCGAATCTAGTTTGAGTCATCTCTGAAATGAAACCAAGCCCAATACGAGTTGATCCAAGCCAGGATGGTTGGAATTTCAAGGTGATGTTCGTAACACCAACAACCGAACGTGCGGGGCGGTTTTTTGGACACGATTCTAATCTGGACGCTCGTCCGCGGGATACAATATTATGCTTGGTTGGAATGATCTCTGGCGGATGAGGGGAGTGCTACCTTTGTTCGCCAAATATCGCGTAGACTGTTGTAACGCCATTCTGGGAATACTTCAGTCCGATAGAACGCTGCACCTGTTGTTATTGGTCCTTTTTGTTGGAAAATCAAATCTGAGTTAATCAAGTTCGAATTACATACCCATGCCTTAATTACCTTAATTCCAATTGTAATTGTACTTGATAAAAGCCTTAAGCCCTCATCGGACCAACCCCTTCCAAGAGCCATGAACGAATGGACGGGAATCATTCGGTCGAGGTTGAATTGTTTTGTCCTCCAATCACCCTGGTTTGTGGACATCATTAAAAAGATGTTTCTATCCTCTTCACCATCTCTTCGTAATCAGAGTTTCACGCACAGTCGCACATCTCCATTTAAAAATGTTTCCTTGGACAGTTCGTTGTCCACGGTTGACACTTACATTCTGAAATGATAATAACGTCAGATATGCTCAATAGCCAGGGAGATATTTCCTGAAAAAAAAAAAAAAAAAAAAAAAAAAAAAAAAAAAAAAAAAAAAAAAAAAAAAAATCTGGTAGCCATGGCCATTCATTAGAGGATCCTCTCACTCTCCGTCAATTAGTCGCAAAGATGTCGTGTAAATGACACTCTGAGATCCCCTCACTCCCTAACCCACCCTGCATCATCCACGTCCCGCATATGAAGAGAGAAGAAACGTTGAGTTAGGTCCATTTTTATTCCCTCAGGTCTGACACATGGCTTTTACTCTCAGCCATCAATCAGGCTCTTCATGGCACCGCAACTCTCTTCACTTTTTTCCCAGAGTTATCAATGGACCTGTCTTTTCTCCTAAGTTGATTAGAATATAACCGTTGCAACCCGTTTCACGATGGTTTATTTCCCTAGAAAGATTTCGCTTGTGCGGGAAAAGGTATGGAAGAAATTCCTTCTTTCTTCAAGAAGGTACTTATTTTTACCCACCTGCTGTAGAAGGACATTTTGTAGTGATTAGTAAAGTACAGTAAAGTAAGCAAGGACATTTACCTTGGATTTTCGTCCGACTACCTGTGTCAAGTGTCGCGGACGTCGTCAGCCGTCCTCCAAAGAGGACCATAAATTGATCTGACGATTTCGCTCATGGCTACTTATTGCCTCACCCCCTTAAGTGAAGAGGACGAATATGGGGGTCAAGGCAAACAATTAAGTTGCTCTATCCAGGATTCCAACCTCCTCGGATTACCAAATCAATCCTTCGTCTATACCTTTAGGCTACCGAGATTTTTTATGAATCTTCGATAACCGTCCAACCAAGTCCAGCATTGTTACTACTAAATTTTCCTTTCCGGTTTGTCTCTGTCTCTTGGAAAACCAACCAAGTAAGCTAAAGTTGAGGTTGAAGTTCTAAGATTGAAAACCACTGACCTACTTCAGTGGCACGGCGTAACTTCTAGGAACAAGGAACTGTCTTCACTACTACCAAAGCCGACATGATGTATTTGAGTTCCTCAACGAACAACTTATCACCATCAAGAATTTGTTTGACGTCTCATCTCCTCCGGGGATTCGTGTACTTTGCGTTAGAGTGAAATTGTCTAGTTGTGTCAGCAGGAATCGAAGGAGCTGACGTCACCAATGAGAGATTTACTCTAATATTTATAAGTTCTGAGGGTGATAATGGATGCCTGACAAGCGAACAATGATGAATTTGTTGCACCCTTCCCCTTATTAACGCTTTTCACAACCATTTTGTGGCCTAATTCGACGATCTTGCGTTCATGAATGGAGTTCACAATGGAGACGTACAAATCCTTCAACTTCGAACCCTTGATGAATTTCTAACTTGACACGACTGCTTAATAGTTATGAATAAATCATACATATTCATTCGCAACGAATCTTTCAAGGGCAATTCATAAGTTATCGCCAAACTCATTCATATTGATGGATCTTGAATATTTATATTGTAATAGAGTAACGAAAATCTCTTATGTACATTCTGGACTACATTTTAGGAGCTGTAAGTTTTTCGAAGGAGACACATTAGAACTTCAGAGAGCACTTCACGTTGTATATCTTGTAAGAGCAATGGTTTGGCCAGCTAAGTAAAGGAGACACCCTTAATTCTATCTGAGGGTGTATCTGGACTAGAGTTAGTGGTTTCGCGATCATTATTATTCCCACTGAAGGGAATGTGGAATCTCCGTTACAACTATTTGTTGACTCAACAATTCGTTTTTCCTTCATCAATCGATGAATCATCTTCCATACCTTCTCTGTTTGAGTTTGATGGTGTAGTGGTGGTCCTTTCTCAGGACAGTCCTATGTTTTCACGCGTCGTTTGGCTTTTAAGGAAAAATAAATTAATAAGGAACTTTTAGCGGTGTAAAAGCTTTTATCAAATTCCAGACCATTGTGTGACCGGTAATTTTCTTATTGTCCCAATGGTTTGATCTTACACATTAGTAGGGTAAGTCCCAATAGGTGGGGAATTTCACTAAATTACTAAACGTTTTCCAGTCCGCTGTATTTGTATTCCAACGAAAAACGCCCACGTTTTGAATTGAGTCACGACTGTCGTGGCAGGAAATTGTAGACAGTGCTGAGGAATCCCGCTAGACATCGAATGTTGTCGTCTGGGGTAGTCGATTTATGAAATACCCAACTTCCACCACTATCTCGCTTGCTACGGTTTCATGCCTCCCGTCTACCAGATGGCGGGCACCGAGGTTATGAAAAAGTTAATTCCTCGATCACGCTCCTTGGAACGGTGAGACGACAGTATATAATTTTGGGAAAACCTAATCAACTCTCCTAGCAACGCAACTTTACCCACGTTATTTCTCAAGATGGTGGATTTTTATACTCTCGAAGAGCCCGAGTCACCCAAAAGTCTCAACACTCTCTGAAAGCTAAATGGAAGAGGTTTTACGGGGTTGGAGACCATCTTAGATCTCATCAGAGTGTAGTAACTACGCTGTAAATTTCTAATGGTGTCTAAAGTGGATGAGCTTCAGAAGATTTAGATTCTTTCAGAAGCTTGTACGAGGATTGAGGAAATTGAATTAGGCGTCCTTGAAATATTATGTCAAATAATTTCCCCGCGAGCAAAAGAAATTGCTTTGTCTGAAGCTCTTGATTCTTCTCCTAGGAGAAGCCTGGGTAATATTATGGAAAACCTGATGGCAAAAGAGGGCTCTCGTTCGTGATCGTTGTTGGCCAGAGCTAACACAATTCTGCCACCTGGAGCTACACGATTTGCATTTCACAAGAACGTTCCTCTGTGTATTCCTACACTACGAGAGGAAAGTTTATTTTTCTATCTCAGGTGCCAACATGTAGTTGACGGGCTGCTCATCCTCACTTTTAACATGAACATTCAAATAAGTTTTATTGGTCTGTTATTTTTTCAACAAAAGTACACCCTTGCACACGTAAAAATTGGAAATCGGAAAAAAATCCCAAAAATTTAATGGTATTTATACGTTTTATGGAAATCAGAATCTAAAATATCCTCTGCCGTCCGTTGTCCGCCATCCGGGGTCGATAATTTTCAATATTGAAGGAGGGAACTTTCTCTATTGATCGATATTGATATCCTAGAAGAACGCATCTCATATTATGTAACGTGCTTTTCGAAATTGTTACTAAGTATATTATTAACATCAAACCCTCTCAAACTAATTTGTCACATCCTCGTAGCCCATTTAGATTTTTTCGTGTCGAACACATGCAGATTTTTCCTGGATAAAGCGCTTAAGACGAGACTTTACCCTAAAATAGTTTATGTAGGTACAGCGAGCCTCTAATATTATAATACGGAAACGTCTCTAGCGCTTAAAGCCCTAATTTACAGTCGACCTCGTTCGTACACCCCAAGTGCAAAATTTCCCTTCCTAACTTTCCCTTTTATCGCTTCGATAGCGTCGTACTATGTATTCGTTCAAGATTAGGCCATCATTTATTCCTATCACCGGCTGACTCAACTAATGTGAAAGAATTTTAGAATTGAGGAGTGTTTGCTTTCTATTCAAGCAAATATTCGTTTTAGTACGCAAAACTTAATTGGAAACTTTGCTTCGGCATTCCTAAAGGGAATCAAAATTGGTGATATAAGTAAGTGTAAGAGTCACGATAAGATGAAACTACGTACATTTACGGAGACTCGTGTCAAGGAGGAAAAGCGCCACGTGTTGGCTTTATAGCTCTAATAAATGAAGAGAGGAGAAAGATAAGACCAAATTTTTGTTATATTTTGAAACGCCATTATTAAAAGGAGTTTGCATACAATTACTATACCATGTGAAAGGACGACTACCATTCACATAATATAACTAGGTTCTCTCAATTTACTCTGGCAGTAGGATCTCTGTTATTGTTAATACGAGATGATGAGGCGCTTGATTTTAACCGGCACGATGATTCCTTGACAAGTTTTAGAGGACGTTGCGAAGCATACTGAGTATATTGAATGTATTAACAATCGCCTGAAACCACATAATGAAGTTACTTTAGAACCAACGGTTCTCATTCGTTCTAATACTCTCTGTAATGAATTGAAATTAAGTCTGCGTAAAGACCGTGCACCACAATGCGTGTAGCCATTTCAATTTAGCAGCTCATTTTCCATGTTTACAAGTACATAGTCTGGTATTCAACAGTGCTGTCATGAAATGTTTTCGTTAGCATCGTTTGAATCTAAGGTACGCTATTTTATGAGGTATGAATACCTCCTTCCTTCCTGATTCCTTCACCTATATTAAACTCACCTTATAAAACGTCGCTCTCGTAGCAGTCATACTGGGGAACCACAGACCTTTGAAGGTCAAAGGGTACATTGAATTAGTCATGCCATTCAATATAATACGCCGGTAGCCAACACCACACTGATACCAGGGGCTGTTATATAAAGCGTAAAAAACGGAGTTGTTCTGAAACATTGAAAAGATAAGTTGTGACGGGTAATTTACTACCTAATTTGAACTATAGGGTGTTCCAGAAGTAGCGCCTAATTTCAAAGTGCAATAAACAATTCAATTTTCGGTCAATTTCGGAAATTTTTTCATTGGAAATCGTTGGAAAACAACTCCGATTTATGTGTGAAAATGATATTGGGCATGTGGCCACCCAAACCAGCCGTACATTGCACCAAACGGTCATTGAAATTTCGATCACTCGCTGGCAGACCTCCGGATCGATGGCGGCAATGACTTTTCGGATTTCTTCCTTCAATTGGCCAACCATCTTAACGAACTTCCATAAGACGAAATCGAGTGAGGTCGAGTCACAGGACCGTGCTGGCCACTCCTGAGTCCCTCGAAGCAATATGATGCGGTCGGGAAACTTTTCTCGCAGAAGTGCCATAGTCTCACGCGAAGTGTGGCAAGTTGCCCCATCTTGCTGGAACCAAAATCCTTCAAAATTATCAATTTCCTCCAGTTTGGACCAAAACTATTCAGAAATCATTTCCCTGTACTCGCTCGAACTGCTTCGAAGGTCTCCTCGTCTCGCGATGAGCGCGGGCTCCCCGACCTCCTCTCATTCAAAATTGAGCCCGTGGTTTCGAATTTTCGCACCAATCTTCGAACAGTGGATTCGTTAGGTGCCACTTTACGTCCTAGAGGATCTTGAAGGACTCGAACCGTTGCCGTGGGGCTTTCATCGCACTTTTAAAAGGATTTCAACACCAAAATTCGCTGTTCTTTGGAGAGTTGTTCCATCGTTAAGAACTCGCGTAAACACCAAAAACTCAGCAACGAGCGTGTCGGTAACTCAAATCGGAATGATAATAGATAACAAAAATCATAACACCACGGCTTCCAACCTTCCCGGGAAACCGTAGTTCCTACTCAAAATTCGGCGCTACTTCTGGAACACCCTATATTAATGTTGACATGAAGCTAAAAATCTTAAATATGAACATAATTTTCATTAGAGCCCCTCATTTTGATAAAGTGTAAGCTTCAGTCGCACTGCGTACAGATAAATACAGGGGTTTATCACCCTAACTAGCGGAAGTAATTTGTTTTTTCATAGAATCAAACCATTTGCCTTCCGAAAACAAAATTCAACTGCCTGCTCAGACCTCAGATCTATTTTCCCCTTATGATTTTTGCAATTATCTACTCAGGATATCTAGAAGATAAGCTTACTAGCTAACAAGATCTATTTATAACAATAAACTATAGTGAAATAATTTGCTGCCTTTTTCCAAATTAGCAGGTGATACATGTTAGAGATTCATATTGGATTGATGAGCTGAATTCATCTAGCTTTTGAGTGGAGAGTCATCGTTGGTTCTTTAAAGAAAAAAAGTAAAGATCCCAATAATTTTGTTCTGCGAGTTAATAAACCATACAGGTACATATTAATACTACTATCTAGGTGCCGAGTTTCACTCCACTTTATTTACATTAGGAAGGACATTGTTTCTAACCTTATCAGCAAGATCTTCAACGAGAATGCACAGGATGGCTGTACAAACGACGATTAATGCCAGAAATACTGCCCCTTTCATTATGTCAGAAGACACATCAGTCGCCTGTAAAATGATGGAAACCGTTGCCCCAATGCTGACATTAGTTGGAAAATGATTATGCGAGAGAGAAACATGAAGTTGATCTGACTTACGATAACCAGAGGATGCACGATACAGGCTATTATTAGCGAAATGTTGATCATCTCGGCAAAGAACCAGTATTCTAAATGAGGTCTCTCTGATAAAATTTCCCTGTGAACGGAATAATTTACTTTCCTTTCAAAATACTTGCATATTCAATGCTCTCAAGAGCTGCCTTCCAATCATAAATACCTGATTAGTTCTTGATGGTGTGCGACGCTTTGTTTTATGCAAGCAATCATACAGTCTTGGTAGTCCATATCGTATTCCTTCATTCTCATTGCGGCTCTCTCTTCAATACGATTCAAACCCAACACTATCACATCGAAAATGGCAGACAGCTGAGTCGTTATTGTTGAAAAGCTCATTCCTGTCATACCTGTAACATGATCACTTTCTCGGTTGAAAGCTTATCTTTGCCGGAATGTGGGAATAGTGAAAGATGAATAACTTATTCACCTAAGCTGTGAGAGAACATGAGGCTTAGAAATTGGAATGGAAGAAATGCGAGTAAAGCTAAATCACTCTGCTCTCGCGCTATGGACCATTGATAGGGTAACACTTTCCACGAATTGCCTCTCAACGCTTCCAACAATGGTTTGGAGAGTAACATGACTGGAAAGTTAACTCTGAATAACAGCCATAGTCTCTCGAGGTTTCTTAGTGTTTTATGATTCGCATTCTTTAAAATATCCAATTCTTCTGGTAGGTTGTACCTGCAACATTTTGTGTATTAAAATTTTTCAAAAATAAATCCAGTGAGGTAGTTTTGCTATTTTAAAGTACTTATGCATACCTCGGTGCACGTCATTCGGTCTATAACCTATCTGAATCGATTCATTGCCGAAATAATTGTTATTAATACCCCACATTTCTAGGCTCACAAAAATGTCAAATACCCCTTTTGAAATGCCCATTTCGCTTATATTTTGCCTCTGTTGTGGGCCATTAGGCTGGAAAGATTGGAACACCGTTTAGGAACCGTCGGTGGACGGACATTACTGTTTTACAATCTGGGCATTTTGAAGCACAAATTTCACGATTTCTGGCAAACCCACAAAACAAATCAGACGTTATGAAAAAAAAACGAAAACAAAAAAAAACATCATTAAATGATCTTGGCCCATAACGGACATAAGTTGCCTTGAGTATTTTGAAAACAGGTTTCCGAGATTTCCCCACTAAAATTTAGTGGGGAAATCTCGGGATCAGAATTTAATTTGGATTCAAATAAGTTTCAAACCAATTGCAAAAAAAAAAAAAAAAAAGTAGGGGTTAAAAATTGCATAGGGAATTGCCATTTTTCTCAATCATGTATTTTTTGAGTCCCTAAAGATACGCAGAATAATTCTAAATGCTACTCATCAATAATCAATCAATTTTGCCGAATGTTACCTAGGATTGTCATTGCAGTATTTGATGTACTCGATGACTCTGAGAACTCTCCCGTGGTAGGTGTATTCATTGTGAATGTCCATAATGAACATGAAGCAGAACAATGCGTTCCTCATCGCTTCTGTTCTTACTTCCAGTTCTTCCGACTGAGTTACTGTTATCCCTTCGATGATGGCCTGCGAAACGTAGATAAGTACGCCCAAAGCGGCCATGGGTCTCCATATGTATGGGATGTTACGCATTCCTTTGAACGCCCATCGAAAGTAAGCGTATTTCGTGTAGTCAACAACGTCCAATTCATCTGTTCCCCGAACGGTTTTCATTTCCCTGCAAATGTAACAAATAAAGGGAAAACTAGAGCGAAATAAAAAAAACCAATACATACTACATTGAAGATATGAAGATATGGTCAGCATGGACATCATGGAGGGGGGAGGCGGTAAACTGACACTCCCTGTGATGTAGTTACATTGCCCAACGAGACCAACCCTATACATTCACTACCGATATATTATTATACAGCTACTAGCTCTGTTCTACACCCATGACACTGAGCTAGAGATATCACTCACCTTGTTACTTGACAGAATCTACACTCTTGTCTTGTTGTGGTACTATCCGTTACTGCGGACCCCACAGCGATCACGGTTCGGATTAATATTTGAGCATATTGATGAACATGAACAATGAGGCATTAAGGGCCACTTAATGATCCCTCAAGTTCTCTGGATCAATGAGCCTATGTCAAAGGCTGCTTATTCGAGGCGTTCCTTCATTACAAAACGATAGTTCATGATGTATTCGCATCTCTGCCTTGAACCGCCAGGGTTGTCGATAACACCTTCACGTGCGCATTCATTTCAAACTACTACTTTACTATTTCGAAATAAATAACCAAGATTCATGTATCATGTTAGACAGAACTGAGTTACGAATTAGCTAATCCCCCCAATTCTATTTGAAATTGTACTGACCATTATTTCTTACTCTGAATCAAATCGTGATTATTCCGGGTCTCTCGTTGGCATATTTTTCTTCGTTATGGCTCTTAAAACATTTTCTTACCAAAGGGCTGGAAAAAGTTGTATAATTATAGTACCTTCTCCAACATTTAGTGGAAAATAAGACCCCACACGCCTAGATCGCCAAAAATCTCGAAAATTCATTTTTCGAAAAACAAATGTGCACCCATACACTCCCTAAATTGAGGAAGTCCGATCGGGCAGAAATGTTTTGAGGTTCAACTGGAGCAAATAAAAACTGCCGACCTAAATATAAGATTTAAAAAAAAAATTAGATTTAATCTCAAAATGATTTTTACAATGGCCATTTTCGCCGGTTGAGGAGACTTTGTCTCCCAACTATTTCTGTTAAGGTGGAGAACAATGAAGTAGGATAACTGCTGTTTTCAAATGGTTGGTAAAAACCTCTAATCATTAAGATTGGACTAATTTCCATCTGTGGGCTGAATCTTCTTCCTTAAAATGCTCCTACTAAATGTTGTTTTTGCACTCGGAAGACGAAAAATTCAATGGGCTTTCCAACGGATCAGATCTGAGAAACCTCGATAAGTAAAGAAGTAGGTATATATGTCATTTATTAATTTTTTTTTTTACGTCGTGAATATCTGATAAGGAAGATTCTAAATTAAAATTCGAAGAGCTTTTGGTTGGGTATTCCTCGAGTAATTGGCTTACCGTAAGGGGTAGTTTGTAAATATCCAAATTGTAAAAAATGCACTTAAAACCCAAATAAAAATAAATGCAAATTAAAAAAATAAAATAAAATAAAATTTCGAATGTGTGTTTTTGAGATTGCTGGTACCTAGACGTGTGGGTGTTATTTTCCACTAAATTTGTGACACTGAATCAAATGAGACGGGTCCCGGAGCGATTGGCGCCCACTGGATGAGGTTATGAGTCAAAATGGGTCTACCTACCCATTTTGAGTATGTGTTTTCGAGATTTCTGGTATCTAGGCGTAGACAAAATTGTGGGCGCTGAATCCATTGGAATGATTCTATGATCCGAGGAATAACCAACCCCGTGTAGGAATTCGCAGCGTTTTTTATAGTTGGCTATTGAATCGATATTTGGTATCTTTGGCCAGAAACACTCCGTATTATATTCATTTGCTAATAATGCTCAATTTTTATTTCAAGAGCTTATCCAGCCACATTGTTATTATGTTATTATTTTTGTTGAGTAAAATCTCATGCCCCTCACTTCCTTTACCGTCTTGGTTACTTTCATAAATTATAATTTAAACAGCGGCGTTGATATGGCGTTCTTCCTTGTTTCATAACGGAAGTTAGGGTAAGTCTATGGAGTTGTTATGAGACCACTTTGTTTGGCTTTACGTTCAGCGGCCTCCGTCTGTAGCAAATTTGGCGAAGAGTACGCAGATTGTTGCACGAAGTCTCGCACGGTACGAATTAGAGCTGTGTGGAGAGCGGAGATGTAGAACAAACGAAGTTAGTGGCTCATTGTTATCGTCTCTTTCCTATTCCGTCAAAGGATTCATGACTGTTCCATCCCAGGAATATTTATTGCGTGAAGGTGTAAAGTCAACATTAGTATATCAGCCATAACTAGTCAAGTTTCGGTAAAACTGTGCTTTTACCTTTATCCCTTTTACCTGCGTTGACTAGACAGAAGGGTAGATTAGTATGTATTGCAATTTGTCCTTAATTACTTTTGTTTTTGTTGGTTATTCCTTGAATAATCAACCTATGTGTTCATGTAAAAGGTCAACCCCTCCGATTCTCTTTATGGTACCTAGGCGTGTGGGATATCATTTCAACTAAATTTTGGGATGAGTTCGCGCGGAGCCGCTGTCAAGTAAAGACGTGTGTCGAGTCGCTCTGTCATTTCATTGCCTTCAATCGTAAAATCGCCGGTTTTCGATTGGTTTTCTGCGTTTCCGGTATTGCCTGATTTCAGGATTAACTGATCCACCCAACCTTATTGGAGACACAAGCGGTATTGATGAATGTAACTATCTTTTCTGTCTAAAATTGCAGTCGTTGTGAACCAATAAAACAGGTACGATCAACGCGGAGGCAGCTCGGGTCCAGGTGATAAGGCCCCCCCACCAGTTGATGACTGCCAAACAGTGAGAAACCACTCAAGGTCAACGGTACATTGCATCTACGCCCCGCCTCCTTTCTCTTATTTCAAGATACACGGAAAGTGAAGCTTGACCTGTTGTTGTCGCCGCTTATCAAACTTCGTTCGCCTGGAGAGGATCTAAACCTAACCACTGAATAATAAATAAAGAACTACAATCTACAGACGTAAAAGTTAGGCTCCAGAATGACCACTACGTTAGAAGACGTCATGAATAAGCTCAAGGAGCTATCGAGCATTCAAGGAGATATTGCGGCTATAAACCAGAAATTGAGAAAACTCGATAAAATTGAGAGCAAAATTAACGAACAAAATAAGAAGCTGGAAGAGTTGACGGGTCGAGTGCTGAAAGTGGAAAACAAATGCGAAGCTTTCGAGAAATTCGTTGAATTTGCGCAAAACCGTGAAAGGATGAACAACCTCATTATATTCAATTGGACTACTACCGAGCAGATGACGCTGAAACAGGCTGTTCTCATATTTTTGCGAGAACAACTTCAGCTTACAATTTCTGAAAGAGAAGTAGTATCAGTCAAGTTTCTTGGGAGAAAAGCCACCGCTCCTAATCCCGTGATGGTGACATTTTCCAGTCCCGTATGCAGGACCGACTGCTTTCGGGCGGCTTCAAGGCTGGCAGGCACTAAAATATCATTGAGGGAGGATCTGCCCAAACAGATTCGAGAGATTCAGAAGGAGTTGATTGACTACAGGATTGCAGCAAAAAAGGATGGCATGTCGGCATATATTCGGCATGATAAACTTATCGTGAACGGAAACACATGGTCACTCAACGAACTACGTTACTCGGGGAGTGGAAAAGAGGAAGGATCTAAGGAGGCAGTCCCAACGGCGGATTTTCATCCCGTACTCCAGACTCCATCATCTCGAAAGAAGACCAGAGATGAGGCAGGACCCAGCCCGAAACAACTAGCAGGGAAGAAAACTAGACCTGGACAATCTCCCGCGAGCTTGCAACAGCAGCAGTTTTTTCGTAAATAGGGGCGCCAAAGTAAGTGGTCACTTATTGAACATTGTCAGTTGGAATATGTCTGGGTTTAAAACTTTGGCTAATCTGAGCGGAGATCAGTGTTATTTTCTGTCTAATTTTGACCTAATATGTCTACAAGAAACTTGGCTCGAATATAGCCCGACACTACCTGTATTTTTAGACAAATTTACAAAAGTGGAAAGCTTGGCTGTGCGATCTCATGTAAGTGGGAGGGCAAAAGGAGGTCTTCTCATTTTGATACCGACTACAATTTTCAAGGATGTTGTATTGATGACAACATCAAGATATTTTATTTTCGTAGTAGTGGCCACGTACAGGTTGGTGTTAGGGAATATTTATATGAACACAAAGGAGGATTTCAATGATTTTTCATTAGCATTAATAGAGGTAATTGATCATGTTATGGCTAAATATAGTGGTTATAAATTAATACTGATAGGAGACTGGAATGCAAGAGTAGGTTGCTTGAATCAAGGGGAGGAAATTTTGTTTCAGGGTACCACACTATCTAGCGCTAGGGCTTCACAAGACACTCATATAAATTCTGTAGGGCGGAAATTGGTGGATCTACTGGAGTCATACGGGCTATCAATTACAAACGGGAGGAGTAGGGGCGACCCAGAAGGGGGCTACACGTTCTTTGGTGCTTCTGGTCAGAGTACCCTAGACCTCTGTTGGGTTAATGATCCAGCAATGGATTGTGTCCTCGACTTTTCAATACCAAACAGGCTGGGAGTGGTTTCGGACCATTCGGAATGCACTTTGTCGCTGACTGTCGGAAATGCGAATCCAAGTACTAAGAGTGAAGGTAAAAGTAGTATAGAAATAGTAAAATGGAACCCACAGAAGGTAGTGGAATTCAAGTTAAGAACGGACGAGACTCTGAGTAACCTCGTACTTCATGATTTCGACTCATTAAAAGAGGGAATACTGACAGTTATGAGAGGCTTAGGAATGTGTAAAACGGTAAAGGTTGGTAATCAGCCGTTCCATAAACATAAACCATGGTTCAACCATAAATGTAAAACTTCTCTGAAGACCGTTAAATCTGCTTATAAATCATGGAAAAAGGGAACAGGGGCTATTTTTGATTTCTTGGATGCTAAAAAATCATATCAGGCACTGCTGAAGTATGAAAAAAATATATACTATGATAAACTGAGGGAGGGTTTGTGTAATGTGACAAATTCACAAGAATTCTGGAAAACAGTTAGGGTATTAAGAAACAGAGAATATAAAACTGCAAATATTACGTTGGAACAATGGGAGTCCTACCTGGTGGAAAAAGGAACGCCTTCGCCGACTTCTTATAGTATGAGTATAAATGATGAGGAGCTATTTCCGGCTCTAAATGAGCCATTCACAGTAAACGAGATCAAATCAGTCTTGATAAATTTGAAAAATAAGAAAGCTGCGGGATTGGACAATATACCAAATGAGGTCTTGAAAAATCTACCGAACATTGGTATCGAAATGATAACAAATATTTTCAATTCTATATTGGAGTATGGGAACATCCCAGAGGAGTGGGGTAAAGTAATAATCCGCATGGTACCTAAATCTACGAATTGGAATGACATTAATAAGCAGAGACCAATCGCTCTAATTAATACTGTGGTAAAATGCTTTACGCAGTGCATAGGAAATAGGCTAATAGATTGGGCTGAAATCGCAAAAGCTATCCCAGAATGCCAGGCGGGTTTCCGTAGAGGCCGAGGTTGTAGGGACAATATTTTTGTTATGAATACTTTAATTGCACTCAAATTGCAGAGGAAAAAAGGTAAAGTGTATTGCGGTTTTGTTGACTACAGAAATGCGTTTGGTTCCCTTCCCCATGAATTACTATGGGGTAAATTAGCAGAGTTAGGGATTAGGGGGCGAATTCTTAGGGCCCTGAGAGACCTGTACAGCAAAGCAAAGGTTGCTATAAAAGTAAAAAATGAATTTACTGAATTTCATCAAGTTCTAGAGGGGGTTTTGCAAGGCGATTCCGTTAGTCCGGTCGTATTTTCTCTATACATAAGTGGCTTGGAAGAGTATATAAGGCAAAGGAATTTAGGGGGCTTAAACGTGGATGGGCGAACTGATATATTGCTTCTCATGTTTGCGGATGATATTGTCATCTTTGGTGATAGTAAGAGGGACATTGAAAACAAGATGCAGGCCTTAGACGAATACTCAAGGTCAATGGGTCTCTCTATAAATCAGGACAAGACAAAAATAGTGTGTTTCCAAAGAGGTAAACGAAAAAGGCAAGATGATTTCATAATTTTACCATGTGGGAAAATAGAATTCGTTAAGGAGTACATCTACCTTGGAGTAAATTTCTCTTCGTCAGGATTGTACTATAAAGCTAAGGAGCAATTTAAAGCCAAAAGTTTACGAGCTTGGGGTAGTGTACGGGAAATTTTGGTAAAGGGTAAATGTGTAAGTTGGGAAGCCACTTGTCGGCTTATTGATTCGATGGTCTGTTCGGTACTGCTCTACAGCTCAGAGATCTGGGGCCTACGTTACCTTGAGGAGCTAGAGGCAATACAGTCAAAAATTTTGAAAAGCATTTTAACCTTGCCTTTCGGAACCCCTCGTTACATGCTGCGAGCCGAGACAGGTAGGGCAAAATTAGGAGTTTTTGTAGTGGATAGAGCCTTGGGTTGGTGGGAGGCAATCCTAAGAATGCCGGAAAGTAGATACCCTCGCATTTGTTATAACCAGCTACTGTCAACAATCAACAGAGGTCTTGATGTGGAAAAATACAACTGGGCTTCCCAACTCAAGACTATACTTGTGGAATTGGGTTACCATGATCTGTGGAAGGTGCAAAATGCAGACGAAGTGAAAAAAAATAAGCAGCAGGTGTTAAATTGTCTCACGACGAAAACTGCTTACGAAGACTACGAGCGAATGGTATGTTCCACTTACAGCCAGGCTTACCAGGAGTACAGTCACAATTACTCCTCGCTTGAAGGATATTTAAGATGGGAAATCCCTATAAACGTTAAACGAGTAGTGGCCCAGTTGCGTTTGAGGAATGGGAATATGCTTCGTATTTTTTATAAGGGTTCCTTGTACACCATCGACCATTCAAACGAATGCTTTCTGTGTAACACCAGGTCGCCAGAAACCATCGAGCACATTTTTTGTAGTTGCCCTCAACTAAGGGAAATGAGGGAAAAATATTTTGGCATGCCTCGAGTCAGTTCTGAGTTTGTTAACAAAGTTCTATTTGCTGCGGTGACTAGGGAAAGTGTGTTCATGCTACTTAATTTTACAATGTCATTTTTGAAATTTAGAGCCTTTGTGAAAGGATTGATGGATGATGTGTCCAACTGAGGGCACCCACCAACTCTCAACCAGTTTATTGTGCATAAGAACATATTATACCCCCCCCCCCCCCCCTTTATGTCAGCCACAAGAAGTACTATGTATATTTTTATTTTTTATTTAGATTTATACCATGATATAGTCTGTACCCTCGCGAACCCTCCTTGTTGTATAGGCCATAGTTGCCTCAAAACGACAAATAAACATTTCTTTCTTTCTTTCTTTCTTTCTTTCTTTCAACTAAATTTTGGACACTGAATCGATTGGAATGTTGTTCCCACTTTTTCTATTTTCCTCATGTTGAAGAAATGAATCTCCATGTGCCTGTTCCAAGGTTCAATTAGTCTCCATGCACCTGGTTCGAGGAATAACCAACCCGTGTGTAAGAATTTGCAGAGTTTTTCAACAGTGTGCGTCGATATTTTTCACTCACTGGAAATCACACCATGCACAACTATAGCCATTGCTCCCAATCTTCACGTAGGTGTATTGTATCCGCTTGAAAGCGTGGGATGCGTGGTGTGGGCATGTCTATCTTGCCCGTGTCATTCTTCATAGTCCCTTGGGTGTTTATGAACACGAAAAGAAGTTTTCTCTAGAATAACCTACCCATTTTTCATGAGTAACTAGTATGCGGTGACCAATCCTGGGCGAATCAGAATCGATTCAGTGTTTGAAATTAAGTGCAAATGACACCTCATACGCATTGGTTGCCAAAAGTACCTACTTTCAACCATTACTGGCGTCCATTTGAACGATCGTGCTGGAAAATGTGGCCAATAGTTACTATGTTTGATGTTTGACGAGAATTCAAATAAAAAAACTTTGTTGATTCAATACAAAAAAAAAAAAAAAATTGTGTCATTTTATTAAAAATAATAAATTAGAGAGACGTGAACATTCGAGGTTGCGGGGATTTAGCCTACTGCTGTCAGAGGAGAAAAATCATACAATATAGCCTCTCAATATTTTTTCAGAATATATTTTTTTTTTCGTGGTTATGTTGCCCATTTGCATTGTTATTATCAATTGAATGAATGGCGAATTATAAAACGAACCTTCTCTGTGGCAAGCCTATTCAGGCGTAGCCGACCACAGAAACCCTCCCTTCGTCCTTTCCTGTGATTAATGCTCTGTTGGGGATTACCTGCCAATGGATGCCCATCCTCATCCACAATCCTCTTTAGAGAAGGATTACTCATCCTCTCCCTTTTAAAATTCACCTAATTCTTCATTTTTCGGGGTGAATTGAACCAACACCTCTCACTAAGTGAACACAGAATAAACCTGACCCAATAAATGAATTAGTGAAAGATTGAATCGCAACAAAGACTGCTATCGCTGAGCATAATAAACTTTATAATCTATACGTATATACTTTTGTAGTCTACAATAGAAATGCTGATGACTTACGCTCATTTCTGACCAGGTAGGTATTTGCTTTTTAATTCTATTGGACGGCCTCAAACTCTCGCACCATCGATCCGCGTCAGACCTGCAATCTGCAGAATCGGGCGCAATGTTTCTGAATCCTGTTCAGCAACTAATAACTTCATAAATGGATTTTTCGTAGTATTCACAACTTGATGAGTAACGTACAGTGGGTCGTTCTAAAGGTGGTAGTGAAGTTTTGCAAAGTTGGGAAATATTCGCGAACAGTTTTGAAGGGGAACGGGAAATCAGCTCATTGATTCACTTCCTATCAGTCAACTCGTTGAATCTTGTTTAATTTGTAACCAGGTTGTCATCCAATTTTTTAAACGTTTCAGGAATTATCAGCCGCGCACAAAGAGGCGAACGCCGTTTGACTTATTTTTACGTGGATGCACTTAGTGCCCTTATTTTTTAGCGTTTTTGAAGAATAATTACCTGAATTTAGGAGCGCGTTGTACTTTCCACGTGCCTGTGTACATGATTTCAGGGAAAAGAGCAACAAATTTATCCCAGACGACTATGTGGCTACTGCAGAGTGTACGCTGATCATTCCATGACATTCCGCACCCGTTACGAATAGGTTGAAAGGAGTGGACCGGTTTCTTGTTTGAACAAAATTAACATGAATGAACCCTTAAACCCTTAACATAAGTTTTAGGCCACGTATTATGTTCGATTCTCAAAGATGACTTCCCCAAACGTCGACCCCTTTTTTGTTTAAGAAAAACTTTTACGTAGCGTTGGAAAAAAAAAAAGTTGAGAGGATGACCACTAATGAAGAGACATCCTAAAGTACAACGAACTCAGTCGGTTGCAATTGATGTTTATTATATCGGAATCAACTTCAGTTAACTATGCAAATTTCAATCAGTTTTCCAATAAATATTTACAAGCTCCATCAATATGAATGAGACAAGCAAGTACTTACCAGCCGGCTTTAAATGTCCATTTTCAATTATAAATTATTCATTCAACATAATTTGAGTCAAGTTATTCAAGTATCAAGAGGTCAAATGCTGGAACCAATAACCGTGAACAAAAACATTTATTCCTAAACCTAAATAGGTACCTAGGAACTTACTCCGAAGGCTTGACATAGTTATTCCGTTGCGAACATGATCTTCCCAGAATATAAACCATGGAGGAATGATTTCCACCTTCCAGATGTGTTTTGATGATTGTTAATTCGAAAAGCCGGACCAAAAAGCCCTCAAAATATTTGAATAGATGTGAAAATTTAATAGGATCCGTTCAAGCAATAGTTAGGCCTAAAACAGGTTGGCAAACATTTTTCTTCTTTCAATTGGTTTTTGAAGGTCTCCTGATCTTTAAGACAAGACGAGAGTGGCATGACCCAGGTGTTGCTAGGAAAATATGGTTAGTTGGGAGAGCGGGCGTAGTCTTTACCCAAGTGGGAGGAGGTATTCAGCAGAAAGGATATTACTCACCGTTTTCGTTCCTTTCCTGCCGAAGAAGAAACCATTCAGTTGAACTTATACATTCCGGTCCTTTCAAGCACGCGCTTTGGCTTCTGGTTCGGTGGTTTCTCAGGGAGCTCACATAATCTTTCTCAGGTCTCCGGTATTTTGTTCGCGTTTTCGCCTTGTATTTTATATATCTCAGGTGTTTTCCATTCATGGACTATTCGGCCTCAAGTTCTTCGTGAATAAAACACGTCATGAACGGATAAAAAATAAAATGAGTTCGTGGTAGAAATTACTACTGCGACAGTATACAGTGTGTTAACGTTTACAATTGAGAGCCTTCAAGGGGTCAATTTCCCTACTCATTTGCAACAAAAAGTCTCTCCGATGCGAGTACACTGTTGAAAGATCTTCAAATGTCCCTTCTGATGAGCTCATTTGAAAATGACGTTTTACGTGGAAATTGTTTTAAAATCAAAATCTTTTTTTCTATAGAAATACTGAGTTCAACGAACATGGAAGGTAAGGGCTGTCTATCAAACTATTTTTTAAGCTGAATTAATTTTTGACACTCTTCCGTGGCTGCGGAAGAAGCAGGTATTTTGAGAACGTTTTTCCACGAATGAACGTGGAAATTTATTTGTCGAAAAATTTCCTTCGCCTGGCTGAAAATCGAAAAAGTTTCGCATTTTCATTCATTCAGAGTCTCAATAATTGGAGACGTTGAGCGACCTATAACATGGTAAAGTTGACGCTCTATCCAACGGTGTTTTCAAATTTGTTATCATCTTCTAAATAATGGGAGTGACATCAGATCGAAAACACGAAAATCTTCCTAAATCGTGAATATCTCAAAAATGGGGCCTCTAAAAATAAATGTCCTAGGGACACTTTTTGTTGCAAATAAGTAGGGAAATTGACCCCTTAAAGGCTGTCAACGTTTATAGTTCACAACTGTAAACGTTAACAACCTGTAAAATGAAACACTACGATAATTAAATGGTGACCATTTATGCTTGGTTTTACGTATATTTCAATTAACCTGTCCAAAACGACTAACCGTAGAATAGAAACCATCCAAAGTTTACCGAAGTTAGCCTTAAGAAACCACCTTAAATGAGTAAACCTCTTCCTTCCCTTGCTTCTAGAATCCTTACGTTGTTGAATTCCTCTTGTCTGATCTGAAGTAAAGGTTTGATACTCCGAACTGTGACTTCTCAAAGAGATCGTAACAATTGAATCAAGGGAGAAAATTCTCACAGCGAAAAGGAAGGCATTTGTGCGTCTGACAGAAGGCAAATAACGTGACCTGCGGCTTAATATATCACGCTACTGTAGTATCGACGACGGTAAAAGACGAAATCGATTTAGGTAACGTTCATAATTCATACTCTACCCTTTGAGGATAGACTGCGTTGTTCAGTTGTTTAGTCCTCTTCTTGTGTCCCACAATTACCAGAGAATACTCAAGTAGGCCTCGAGGCGGAGTACGAATGCTGTAAACATCGACTGAGCTTTGGTCCGAGCTTAATTGCTCAAAGGGCTCAATTCATTCCTGTTAATGTGTTTGATTAATCGTGCAGGTGGTATTGCATGAAGGTAATTCGTACTGGCATTTTAACGACTTAGCCTCCGGTTGTTTACCTAAGGGTGTCCTTCTTTTTACTTGGATTATTAAGGTCTCTCTCCGCGCCGTTCCATCCACAAGCCAGAATTCATCAAGCACATTCGTACCTGTTCCTGACAAGGAAGGAGTCAGAGGAAGAAGGAAATTTTTATCATTGCCCGACAATACGCCCTCACCCATTTGTTCAAATGAATGGTTAGCAAAAAAAACTTGAGGACTTCCTCGCCTCGGATTAACGAATACTGAGCACTTGGTTTGAAATATCTCACTCTATTGACCCCTTATAAAATGGTTGAACATGTTCTCATACCTGAATACTTACCCTCACTTTAATTAGCGAGTGCTTAGTGGAGGGGAGGGGTTGAAAGTTGTTTTCATTGTGACCTCTAGTACCCCTCTCAACCTGAATCCTTCGTAGCGTACGAAGGTGTTCTTCCGGTCCTCTTACAATAGCTGCCAGTTTGTTTAACTGATTCGCATTCACCGTGCCCAGGCACTTCAAGCATACGTTTTCGGAGAATAATGTACGTGAGTCTCCTACCCTCCTTTTTATATCAACATACACGAATAAATTGGTGAACCATTCAAGTTGAGATGGAAAGAGGGATTCAGAGGAAATGGAAATACTTCCAGAGTAGTATCGAGTCTATCACAGATGCCAAACTTTTTTCTTGGAGCACCTATCACAAACTCACCTCTCAGTGACCTAATTCTCTTGTCATTTTTAGATTGATGATACTCTATTAGATTTTGTAAGCACGGAGAACGATTTTCCAACTCGCTTTTTTCGGGATCCGACTCTGGAGATTCAAATTGGTTTCTATTTTACCAAGGGTTGTTTAATAAATTATTCATTGCTATGACTCGTTATATCCATTTTCAAAATACAAAGGCTCCTTTTTGCGGTAATTGATTCAACACTCATCTAAATCGATGTTGGTTTAAAATGATATAGGACACGCTTCTGTCTCTAAAAATATCAAAACAACAAATACAACCCAAATCAGTCCTAAGGTGGCATTTCCGATTTTTTGGAGCATTGTATAGGTCTTTTTTGGACGGCGTTTCATAAATTATTAGTAATTTCACCCTTCAGAGGGTTCTCAACAATGATCCGCTTTCCTGGACTCGCCACTCCCTTTGGAGAATTTTCAGAATTCAAGGGTCGGAGATATGTAGTTAATTAGATATTCATGTTGGACCTTGATAGCCCCAACGAATACCACTTTGAGGTTCCACGTAGGTTTCTTGACTTTCGGTTTATCTGGCGCCCAGTGAGTTAAATAACTGTTGAAATTCATTCGGTTTTACTCTGCTTTTCAATGTTTTGGATTAAGTAACTGCACGAACAAACTCTATGAAATGTTCTGCCTTCACTTTCAGTTTTGTACCCTAATGTTTTGAAAACCCTGGCTCTCTATATGAAAGAAGAAAAGACTGGTTATTGATCAGGAGTGCCGGGAGAGAGTGGGGCGATAGCTCTGATTGAGAGGATATCATGAATTTATCAATCCATCTTGATTTCTACTAATGGTATTCTCCTATTATCGAATGCTCCGGTCATGACTTACTCAAGTGGGTCACAAACATCCATAACATGTTTGGGGACTAAGGATCGTCACAAACTCGTAGATAAACTGAACGATGAACTTAAATAAATGGGAAATTGTTTCGTCGACCGCTTATCCACGCGCAGTTTAGCTAGTGGCGAAGTTCGAAAGGCAGCTAAAGTGCTTATGAACCCACCGTTCAGGAGACAACATTCTATTCTATTACAGAAGTTCAAACGAACTTATCGGGTTCACTGGTTTTCTTCAACATGGTGTTGGTCTCATTTATCTCATTTTCAGGTGAAATTGGGCGATGGTGTGTCATTTTACAAAGTTTGGCTCCTCGCCGAGGGTCTCATTGGAAAGACAGAGTGAGCCAGGGTAACCAGGGCGTTTATCACCTGTGTAAAACATAACTCCAATTATTCTAGAACGGCTTACAATTTCAGAAGAATTTCTTTCGGTGCGAATTATTTGAACGTGTATTTGAGGTTCTGGTTCGCACCGAATTCAAAAACTTGAACGAAGGTTATTTTTTAATAAATTACTCAGATTCAAAGCACCCGCTTTTACCTGCTTCCATTTCCAATAGTCTCTCCAGAACCCGTCTACATCTACTCAGCATCCGACGTTCATCGAAAAATAATACCCTACTCGCTATGTTCTCAGAATATGTGAGAAGCACACTTCCTCCCTACCCATTTTACCTATACCCTGCCTCTGTTTGCTTCAAACGGTCCAATCCGAATCAGTAGAAATTTTAGGTTTTCATATTATTGTGAAAAGGTGTCGGGGTTGATGAGAAGGACACCCGAATCATTGAAGACCTGTATTGGAACCAGAGGGCAGTGGTGAAGCTCCCAGATGGTTCTGTGACAGACGAATTCGTCATCCAGCGAGGGGTCCGCCAGGGATGCATCCTTTCTCCATTGCTATACAACATCTACATGGAGCAAGCGTTCGCTTCTCTCCCTGATGTGGAGCTTGGCATCAAGGTAAATGGTGTATTTGTCAATAATATTCGGTACGCAGATGACACCATCCTTATAGCCGACTCCCAGAATAGCCTGCAGCAACTCGTTAACATCGTAGCTGAGGAGAGCCTGTTGATTGGCCTGAGGATCAACATTTCAAAGACGAAATGGATGGTGGTCTCGCGTGGCGATGAGCTCCGTACGGGGCGGATCGATGTCGGGGGCATCTCATTAGAGCGCGTTCAGAACTTCAAGTATCTTGGAGTCGTCGTGAACGAGAAATGGAATCCTGAGGTCGAGATTCGTGCCAGGATTGAGCAGGCCAGAGCGTCTTTTGTCCGGATGAAGTCGTTCTTCTGCAATAAGCATTTGAGCTTTGACATTCGCTATCGTACGCTTCGGTGTTAAGTTTGGTCAGTTCTGCTCTACAGCGTTGAGACATGGACACTGAAGATTGCCTCTGTAAATCGCCTGGAGGCATTTGAGATGTGGTGCCTCCGCAGGATGTTTCGGATCTCGTGGGTCCAGAGGGTTCGGAACACTGAGGTTCTGCGCCGAGCAGGCCTTGAGGATCGCGAGCTCTTCAAGGATGTGAAAAGGCGGAAGATAGGGTACCTCAGTCACGTCTTCAGAGGAGATCGCTATGTTTTCCAGCGTTTGATTCTGGAAGGAAAAATAGAGGGGAGACGTGGAATCGGCCGTAAGCAGCTCTCTTGGCTTCGAGACATACGGAGATGGACGGGTGTCCGGGATTTTGCCGCTCTCAAGAATGGGGCTATAGAGCGAACACTGCGGGCTGTGTAGGAGAAGAAGAAGGATTGGTCGCCAACGGATGGTTCAAACGTCTACGGCACCCACAGAAGAAGAAGATATTATTGTGTTTGTGCTAGAATTTATTTCGATTAACGTCTTGTCTACCCGTCCTTCAAGACCGCCGTGCCTTGGCGGTGAGGTATAACATGGTGCCCGTTTGTCACGTCAGCCTCGCTTCATCTTCCTCCTCGGAAATGATTCAGCTCCCTTTTAAGATAGGGATGTTGGTTCCCGTGGGCGCTTTCATGTCAAAAGGCATCACAAACACACTGGAGAAAAACGAGACGCAAACAGTGTAGGATGGAATACTATATTATTCTTTTTGACCTCTTAGTTTTCGACCTTTCACAAACCATTTACTGTTGACCACTCAAACGGAGTATTGTCTTGATTGAGTTGGAGGCCGGAAACCCATCGAAGAGAAAGGAACGGAATAGGCCGAAAGCCTAAAGGAACTCGATAAGGGCACAATTTTTATCTCAATGGAACTTCCTTAGGTTTCAACAGTGAGAACTGGTCTAATTAAAGAAAAGTGAAGAATTCGAAATGGAGACATCTCATACGTCTCGATGACTCCCCTTTTTCGGTAGTGCGTTCTTATTGTGACAATCTCATTGAGTGACATCTGAAATCCGAATAACGTTCGGGTTTAGGATACCATGTCTTGATGGTGCGAACAAACTTCTTTGCTCTTAATTAAGAAAACTATCAGGGCCGTTTAAAACGTATATAGTTGTTATTCAAATAATATATCAACTAGAAATGAGAGTATGACCTAGACATGAACATTGAGAGCTACATGTCTATCTAAATCTGTCAGTTGGCATGTGCGGTCCCACAGGCGGCAGCGACGTCACGCGAACAAACACCGTCGAGACATCCATGCTAACCGATGCAAATCATCTATTATTGATGGAACAGTTATCAGTTCGTTTTGAAACCGCAGGCGATATCCATGCAATATTCAAGTAAAATTATATTATTTCTTCGAAACTCCTTATTGAGGGAAGTTATCCGTTGTAATGGGAACAATTGGTTTAATAGCACCTTTGGGATAAATACATCCTTGTTTTTATTGATGGAGTTACCATCATGATGTTGAATGAATAGGAGATTTGTTTCAAAAAACAAGATTTATTATCATACATGGGCAATACAGCCGGAATATTACCCCAAGACCCAGGGTAACCTTCTCTTTTTAAATAAAAACCTTGTACCGACTCAACTGAACTAGAACGAACACTTGAATAGTGAATCATCTAGTAAACATGAATCCTAGAGGGAAATGCTCTACAATTTTCTTGCCCACGAAGCAGCTAGGACAATATCTTCATGTCTGTTTGCCGTCCGAGCCAAAAAGGCCTTAAAGTGCTCCAGATAATAGCGTGATTGTGTCAGTTTGGGTTCTAGTTGTACATATTCACTTTCACCCTGATTGCCGTGAATGGTGAGAAGGTATGTGTGAAAAGGGATTTTCTTAATTTTCGGGGATTGTTGCGTGAGAGACTGTTCCCTGGAAGATATGAAAAAGGGGCTAGAAAGGAAGATTCAAGTCACTGGTGGGTGACCCTTCTCGTTTAAATGATATTCCTTTTGTTCAGCCGAGGTACCGTGGACGTAAGCTATCAACGAGATCGAGTTTGTTGATGTCGACCTTGTACGATAAGGGGGAAGAGTACAATCTTTGGTTTAGATGAAGCTTTTGTTCGAGCTGATATCCTCGGAACGCGAAACGGTCCAACACAATTAAAATCTACCCAAAGAGGAAGTGGAGCAACTGGCAGGGCAGCAGAATATCATTCTTGGAAGTAATTTCCCCTGTGAACGGGGACACTCTCCTTTTGATCTCTTCCCGAAGGATTTTTCAAGCCTTTGTCTGTCACACCCACTTATTCCAAAATAAACATCCCCTTTCATTATGAGTTTCGTACATCATCCATGATGAGGACCGTCAAATAAAATGTTCTTTACCGCACTTTTTATCTTTACAACGTTTATGATATTTTATTCAAAAACGAACATTTCTGAAATGTTCTCAAATTCGGGATTCCCAGTTTTTTTTTTTTTTTTTTTAGTTTTATGATGACTTAATTCAGTTTTATTATATTAGCTACATCTCATTCGTTGCATGAAAAATGCTGCTCCGTTCTCAGTCTAGGGGCCCATTTAGACCCAAACTCCATTTTTGCGGCGATCGCTCCGGGACCCGTTTGAATCCATTCAGTGACTAAGAGGAGTGAGTATGTTTTCAAATTATATACAGTCCTATCAAGGGTTCTGGAGCGCTTCATTCAAGTGGAGCGATGAAGGTACTCCAAAATGGGGTAATATTGTTGCTCCAACCTCCTGGAAACTGTGGATTACTCTCGGTTCATAATTAATCACATTCAGAATTATAACGATCTACTCCTTCATAAATGATTTGAGCATTGTCCTTATTTTGATTATGATTAGTTAGCTCATTGTTCTACATCACGAGAGATAATGTAAAGGCGCTGTCACTGAGCACGATCAAATATAATGTATCTCTCGAGTAAAATATATTATTAATTGCGCAGAGTTTATCGCTTACTTCCTTGTTTTCTTCCTGTTTCAGATATAATCTCGTGTTCTTGGTTGTGACCTACCTAGGTCCTGTCGTAGCGATGGCCTTCTGCTATACTCTTATGAGTCGTGAGCTATGGGGGAGCAAATCCATTGGAGAGCAAACTCAACGACAGTTGGACAATATAAAATCCAAGCGCAAGGTGAGTTGTAGTTCTTCCAAATATTTTTCTCATCCGTTTCTTTATATCGTTTCTGTTAATGCTTGGGAAGGTCTGGAAGGAGATTTTCCCGATACTGGTGTAGGCCTGTCTATTAAGAGTGATTTCCGTACTTCTGGTCTGATGTATATGTCTCCAGGACTCTACTACCTTCACATTCGTCGTTAGTTAAGCTCATATTGTTGAAAACCACTGATTCATGAGATTGGATGGTGCGGGGCTTGCACACCGTGTCCCACTTTACCTATTGAAAGACTCGTAAATCCCTCGAGAGTTGAGGAGTGGAATTACGTACATTCTTCATTCGATCTGGAACTGAAAACGACAGGAATACGTTCCTTCGCGACGGAGCGGGTACGGGGGTAGCTCAAGGAAAGTGAGGAGCACAAGGCATGCTTCTCCAAGCACAGAAAAACCTTCGAACGAATAAAGCTTGGAAAAGTTGACAATTCAATGGGGAAATCTTGCTATAGGTAAGAAAGTGCATGGATGTTTTCAAGGGTCAGGAAACCTAATTTAGGGGTCAAACTCAGTTACATTTGTGGGAGGGCCCCAGATGAATAGAGTTTGACGCGTCTGTTTGTATGAACTGGAAAATTCGTTTACTAGACAACTGCGATCTGCGTGACAACTTTTGAATACGAGAATGAATCTATTGAGCCGCGCTTTCAAAGCTGCAAACATAAGATCCATTTGTTGGCGACTGGAAACAAACATCCGAGGTCTCTCGTGCTCGTCTGACTGTGGGACTGTGGAAGGCTGACCTTTCTGCCTTTCCACGCAGACTGAACTGATAAGGGAGGGGAGTGCTTAAAATCCAGCTCTGGCCTTTTTCCGCCATGACTCTTTCCTGTAATAGATGGGCTAAAATCACCCTTCCCGTATTCTTGGTCTCTTTCGTATTCTTAGAGGATGGGAAGAAGGCGGGAGTTGCCCCAAGGGGAAATGTTTAGTACAACTCGATAAATTTAATAACTTGCGGTATCGAAGCCGTTGGGATTAGATGCTTTTTGGGTACTAGACAACTTGGAGGTTGGAGGTTTAAATGGTTTTATGAAGTGATCCACAGCCACGTGTGACGAGAATTTTGACATTTTAACTCAGAAAGTAGAGTCAATTTCTTCATCGTTTTTAAGGGTCAGTCGAAAGTTATAACTTTCTATTTTACGTGTTTTGAGGAGGTACCTAAATAGGTGACTAAACCTAGGTAACTAAATTACATATTCTAATGAAGTACAACAACGGCGGCTTGATGGAAAATGAGAGTCCAACTACAATTTCTCTGTGATGGTGTTCTTTTTATGAAGGGACTTGACTTTGATTTATCCTGCTGAAGGATGAAGGCAAGAGTCCCCCGGAAACTGCCGCAAAACATATATGGACTGCGGTCATGCCACAGTCCGCATCAGCGCAGTGGAGTATGATATAGCTCCATATGTTAGGCTCAGAGACAAACATCGCTACTTCACGTTTCCATCGTGCTTCAAAGCTTGTTCGGAAGATAACACGTAGAGCTTGAGTGGATCATTCCAGGCGTGAGAGTTCAAATAGCAGGTTCTTATGGAGTCTTCGATGTTCATACTGGCTTATTCCTGACCCTAATATTCGCATCACATAGGTGAAACGCACAGCCTCCCAGGTATAAATACTGTAGAACTCCCTTGTTTAGGAGTGAACCCCGCTAGACGTTCGTAGTATCATACATATCGGACGTATGTTTCGCTTTAGTGCTTTCTGTAATGTAGGGCTCTCCTGAAATGTCGAGAGGACGACCTTGCTCATTATTGACGAGGTAACAGAACCATCAAAAGGCGATTCTTAACAACGTCTTTTAAAAGGGAACCAGCTCACGTTTCTGAAAACGGCTCACGTAACTGTGATTCTCTGCTTCTATGCCCTCTTCCTGGCTTATTATTCTAATAACGAACCCTTCGTGAATAGTGTTGAACAATTTTCTTTTCACCTCTACACAAACAGTCGTGTTAAAATCAAAACTTTGTTTATAAATTATGATAAAGACGATTGCAAAAAATATATATAAGTGTAATATTCTGTACGTTTTCATGCAAAAGGTCAATCTCTCCGATTTGGCCCAACAATTTTTTCTGGGGGTTCAAGGTGTCTAGATCGAAATAAGCAAATGTTCGTCCGCCGTCTACGCCGATTTCGGTAGTAGAAAATTTTCTACAAATCTGAAATTTTGGTCGGATGGAATGGTGCCCACTGGAAGAGGTTTATGGGTCAAAATGGGGGGGTACCTATTTCGAATGTGTGTTTTCAAGTTTGTGTGCGGTATCATTTTCCACTAAATTTTGGACGCTGAATCGATTGGAATGAATGAATGAATTCGCAGTGTTTTTGAAACAAATTCTATTTATAAAAAATTGAAAAGATAGAAACATGCTAATTTTTCGGTAAATTTCGATGTCATTCGCGCGTATTGCCAAAGCCTAATAAGATATAGTAATCGTGTGAAACGGGCATGTTTTATTCGGTTTACTGAGCGAAATAATATTGTAACATTGCATTGTGTTATTGATACTGCATAACCTTAAAACTTGATGGGTTTCCGCGGAAAGTTGTGGTTATTCTCTCATGTTCTCTTCCCTTAGTATACTGCATAAATATACGCAGGGTAATTTTAGGAGCACTTCATCCTGTATCGAGAAAACCCGTCTAGACCTGAAAAAAATGCATGACGTGTTCTATTAGGAAAAGCCTAAAGGCTTAGTTTTCCTTGGCGTTTCGCTCTTCGGTGCCGTTGCGTTGTATACGTATTCTTGGATCGTAAATAGAATAGCGGTTCCCTCCCAACTCTCGATATGTTCGTCGAAGCTTTCTGGTAAATTTCCCTCAAAGCTCCATGAGTTACGAACGAGCACGCTATTTCCAACATTGTTTTCAGTTAATAGAGAAATATTTACGTATATCTATCAAAAAGACTGCTGAAATTCGTTTTGTACCACCAAATTAGTGAATAATTGTGATATATATATAATTTATAATATGTTATAATTACATATTATTATTATATTATTTATTATATTATATGTATGTTTATATTTTATGTATAATTAAATAAAATAATTGGAAACGACCCAGGAAGAAGATAAAGACGACAAATTAGTTATGTTGCATTCTAAATAGCCTTTTATTTACCTGTTGGGCGATAATCATTTCACGTTATCTTCAACTGTGCTCTGGAGACTTGTCATCAGTCGCTCTGCGAACGTGTCTCACTTCTGAAGAAAAATTACTTGATAATAAATGCTCCGATTTTCTTTGTTCTCGAGGGAGGAATTAAGGCCTTTTAATTATCAGCTTCTAAATTCAGTTCAGAGCACCCCGGAGAAATCAACCCTTCCAACCGACGACCTATGGCAAATTTTTCACCTTTGTCATGCTCCTCGGCCTTGCAGAACCAACATGGTTGGCTCGCATTGACGCAAAATGTGACTATTAAATCAGAGAATCTGTGGATTTTCTAGGACGACTTTGTTCTGCTGAACTCAAATGTATATTACTACATCGTGGTTCGTAATAGGTCCTGCGATCCTTCAGCCAGATCGGGGCAGGATATAGGGAAATGGGTATTTTGAAAGTGGGATTTCTATATTTTTGAGACCCAAGCTTGTGAAGTGTCATTTTCCCTTGAAGTTTGAACGATGAATGGAATGAGTCTGGTTATGGGCCGATTGCTTCAAACGGAGGCAGGTTGTGTTTATTGAACGAAGTTGTTCAAAGTATGGCCCCATTCCCGGGTTTCCTTTGAATTCATCTCATTTTTCGGAGAGAATATACCGGAATCTAAACTGTGAATTTTCCATCTGCCATCTCAACAGCTGCAGACAACGGAGGCTTTCAAAACATCTGCCTTGGTTTTTTCCCTGTTCTCTTATAATTGCTTACTAAAAGTTGTAATACCATATCTTTGAAAGAGACTTTGAGATCTCCCCCTTACGTCTAAGCAGAAAAGCACTCGACCTTCTAAGGTTTATGC